>PVLD010000442.1:0-287157 GCA_004027595.1 Dinomys branickii | reverse complement strand
AACAACAGAAGAAAAAACACCGCTTGTTGCTGCTTTACATATTGTTATCTTCGAAGTGTGTGTTCAGGCTAACACATACAGATATACACTATTAATCTAATTTCCTGTCTTCGATTATTGCTTAGCATTAAGTGATATAATACAATAGTAGAACCATGTTAGCCCTCCTGCACATATGTATATTCGTGAATATTCCTCTGGCAGTATATTTGGAAGTGAATGAGCTCTGGAACGAGTCTGCTACCTCAGTGCCTATGTGTACGATGCTCAGAGTGGTTTGTGTCCTGTAGTCTTTTGATGTGCATCCAGCACTAACCCAGAGCCAGTCAGCCCAGCTGGCTTCTGCTCTGCTTCCTAATTTTTCTCTGTGTTCTCAGCTAGACAAAAAGTGCAGCCTTGACACTCAGCCTGATCCTTGCACACTTCTTATTGCACCCCACAACATGGCCTCTGGGATGGACAAAGCAATCAAATTCCTTAGTACTGGGCCCTGGAAACCAGAATGCTCATTACCACACACCTATGTGCCCCAGAATGGACCCTTCTTTTCATACCACTGTCCAGTTGCAAGCACGTTTTTCTTTGCACTCTGACTTGTGTTTTGAGAGGTCAGTCCTACGTGGATGCTTATCAGAAAATAGCAAAATACATTTTTAAAGAACACGAAGTCTCTTCTCTCAAAGATTTAAGTTAAAATCTTAGTTTGATTACTAGCCAGGATGTCCTTAGTCAAGTTATTTAAGGTTGCCTCTGCGCAGTTTGTCAGTCTGAACAATGAGAATAACTTTACTTGATTCATAGGATTAAATGAGGCACAGCATATGAAAGCACCGGGTCAGGTGTCTGCTACAGTAAATATAAGATAGAGTTGATTTTATAAAAATTACAGCGATGGTGAAAATTACAAGAACTAATTGAAGGAAAACAAGGAATAGAGTGTTGCTGTTCATGAAGTTAAATCTCCATCTAGTTCCTGTGCAGCTTCCGGTCTGCTTCCAGTCCTCTACCTGGGACCCCTGCCACGCCTCATAGCCCAAAGGACTTTACCAACAAATAGCTATTTCCAACGGTTGTCCTAAACCCTACTGTCTATGAAAAGGCATTCTGTTCTTCCCAGGGGTTGTTAGAGGGTTGTAAGCGTAATGCTTCCTGAAACTATGGAGATATCCCAAGGCCTCTGTCTATGTGGGCCGTGATGTGACAGTTGGACACACATTACTCCATTGTAATTCCATGAGACAGGATCCTTTAGTAAGAGAAAATATGTGGTAGATGAAAGAGCAAAGTTAGCACAGCTGGATTTCAGTCATGGTTCCTCACCAGTAACCGGTTACTGGTTCCGACCAGTAACTGCCTTAGACATTATTGCGGAATCCTCACATTCCTCACTTGTAAAGTGTGTGTTCACTCTGCAAGATCTCTTCTGTATGTCACAAACCACAGTTGTCTCCACTGTAACTGTGGCCCTGGCTTGGCCTTCCGACTTGAAAAAAGAGTGCTATTTATCTGATTGAAAATGACTTGTCAGTTTCATGGTTTGAGTCAGGCAAGTCCTGACATTGATTTCCCTAAGTGCCAGCTCATCATTGTGATGAGACATACGGAACGGAGAAAGAAGAAAATAATGCTACACTAAACTCAGTTTCATAGAAAGGCAGTCAAAAGCCTCATGAATTGTACTGATATTTCTGTAGCTCTGTTTATGCTTAAATAACAAAAATAAATGCTTTTAGCCTTTTTAAAAAAGAAAGAAAGCTATAATCAGATAGCAAAACAGGTTGCACAGCACGATCTGATTACTAAGGAATATTCAGAGAGCTGTGTGTACCAAGGTAATAATGATATTTATTACTTAGTGATAGCTACAGATTTAAATGTTTTTCTTTTCTGTGATGCTGAGTATTTTCTACCGTATGAAAGTATTCCCTTTGCTAATAATAAACAAAACAATATTCTGAAACCTGCTTCATTCCCTGTCATTCAACCCTTCACAGTTTGACTGGAAAATGATTCAGAACACTACACTTCTAATCTTGTTATGCATAACAAAGGTGAAAAAATATTCACCATTCCCCAGCACATCTTCCAGGCCTAACACTTTCTTTCCTTAAACTCTACACCGTTCTTTCTGAAACTCTGTGATTGTGGCACTCTTAGGTTACTGTCTTTAATTTTGACTATTTTTTCAAAAAGAAGCAGTACGTGTGTATCCTGTCATAAAATGGTGTTTAGAGTTTCAGAGCTCAGATTCCGCTGCTTTTTTGGAAAACAAAGAGTTATGAACCCATTAAGAACCTGAGGGAGGTGGTACAGCAAGGCGTGTGGGGGGAGAGACAGACAGACAGACAGACAGACGGACAGACGGACAGACAGACGGATGGACAGACGGACGGACGGACGGACGGACGGACAGACGGACAGACGGACGGACGGACGGACGGACAGACGGACGGACGGACAGACGGACAGAGAGCATCTGTTCTGGTTGGGTCATGCACGACTCCACTATCCTCAGTCTTTGCAGTCTCGAGCCCTGTAATGTCTGAGAGCCTCAGTTTCCTCACCTGAAAAGTGAGAGTAATAATAGCACCTTCTTACCATGTTGTCAGAATTAAATGAGATTTTACTTGTAAAAAGGCGTAGTGCCTGGAGAATAATAATTGCCCACTGGAGCATTTGGTGGCTCAATAAATGTAACTGTAGTTCATTCTAAAACAAAACTTAAGTCTCTTCTCAAATAACTCTAGAAACTTGGCTGTGTCAGTCCAGTACAAAACTTTATCCCTTACTCATTAGTTTTTCCCTGTTTCTGAGAGGGTCTTAGTTCCTTTTCTCTCGTTGCTGGGACAAAATATCTGATACCCAAAGTCAAGGAAGGAAATGTTTATTTAGCTCAGAGTCTATGGAGTTCCAGTCTGTAATCAGCTGACTCCAAGGCAGAGTGGCACGGGCAACAGCTCAAGGTGGCAGAAGACAGCAAAAGCAGGGAGAATAAAAGGGGAAGGCAAGCCTCTTTTCCTCTCTTATACTGTAAGCAGGCTACCCCCTCTTGGGTCGGTGTAGCACTCACAGCATCTCCATGCACTTCTCTTGGACAGGAGGAGGGTGAGGAACAGGACAGTGAGGAACCTGGCTCCCTGTTGAGTCACTTAGTTAAACTTTTAAACTTCTGAAGTTGACACAATGAACAACCATTACAGACCAACAAATATGTCAACTTAAATACTATTGTAGGCAAATTTTCTGCTTTAATTTTTATTATATTAATACAATACCTACATAATTTCTCACTCTGAAAATCCCTGAAGTGCTAAAATCAGCATTTTCTGTTTCATAATAAAATGAGTATTATTTCTGAGTAGAGTTAACATCCAATGAACCTAATTATGCAAACAAATTTTTTGTACCCACAGGAAATTTAGAGGTAGCCATGTCTTTTTGTTTAGACAACTGTCTACTACTATAAACTCATGTTTACATATTCAAAAAGGTAATTTGAAGTTCCTAACAATGAAATAAATTTTAAAAAACAAAAAAAAGCTCAATTCAAACAGAATCTTAGTCTATTAGTGTATAAATTGCAGCTTCCTTAAGTTAATTTTCAAACTAGATCAGGTTTTCCACATAAATGGACACTGAAGAAATATTGAATGGATCAACTCCATTATCCTTCATATTTCATTTATTAACTACTAATTTGTTATTCTCATAGAATAATTCTATTAATTAATCTTAATGGCAATACACTAACAATACTGTGCGAATAGGGAAACTGCTCAGCCCATCAAGTATGTCTTATAATGATATTTACGTCACAGAAACATTGTGAGAATTAGAAGAAAGATATGTAAATTACTTACCAGAACCTGAATATGATAAATCCTTAAGTGTTATACAATATTATACCATTGTTTTTCATTATGAGAAAATATAAGCCCTGGAAAAGTTAATTTCTCAAGTTTCCTTAAAGAAGACTATTTCAGAGTAGATTGAGTTTATATGAGAACAGCAATTTATACTGGTCTATTTGCAAAGTATTCTTCATGAACAAATTAATTCTTCAAGCTTCCCTCTAGGCTAGGTTAAGAGGAAACCTCTTCAATTTTACCAGGTTGAATTCAGTCCTCCAATTAGGTTTTTTTTTCTTTAACTCTCAGAGTTTTTAAATGTATAAGAGTACATGATGTAACATGATGATTTCAGCACTATTGAAATTAAGCACATGTAAATATTTTGTTTTCTTTGCTTCAGTTCCCTCACTGTATTTATTAAAACATCAATTATTACAGGTACATATAGATCCTCAACCTTCATCTCCTCCTCAGAGGTAACGACTATGCTAAACCTGATAGGTATTTTCTTGGATTTTTGTTTTTATTATGACTATAGCACCCATAAATACTAACATTTAAACAATTTACACAAATGTATTATACTTTAACTATTCTTTAAAATATTTTTCACTCTCCATTTTATGTTCCAGAAATTAATCATGTTTACTTAAGTATATCTGGGCCATTCTTTATAAATCTTACAGAGTAATTTCTTGAATCAACCATAACTTATATGTTTATTAACTATTCCGTGGATTATTTTCCTTTTTATAAACTTGCCCAGAGACTATCTCTGTGTAGAGGCGCGTTGCTTCTCCCAGGTTTTCCCAGCACATGGAAGTAAAATAGCGGGGCGATAAGGGTTGTGCATCTTGAACCTTACGAGATATTTCATCAGGAGTATTGATCACTTGAGGAGCAGTGATCAATTTCTACTCCCAACAGCATGTAGACAGCCCCGCCTTCTTCACTTAGTATCACCAATACACTGATTTCGTCCGGTTCATCATGGACGCATCACAACAGCCTCAGTTGTCTACTAAGCCAACCACTTCCAAGAATTTTATACCTTTTTCTAAAAAAAATTCTTGGTAAATATCAGGGGAAAGAACAAATGATTCTAAGAATTCAACAATTCATGAAGGATATTTATTTCCTTAAACTAAAAGGCTAAATCAAGTAATAAATGGGATTGAGTCAATTTGTGAACATATAAATCTGAAACAAAAATCATGTTTTTTATGCAGTAACCAGACGAAACCATAACTAGAGAAATCTTATGAAGTTCAACTACTGCTCTAACGTTTAGGATTAACTAGATTGTATTTGCTCCTTCATCAATCAAAAATGCTGTAATTCCCGCTTTCCCTTTCCTAGAGACAGCCTTGAAATGTATAACGCCTTACTAGAAATCAATATTCTCTCTTGAGAGCTCATTTTCTTGTTCCATTTATCTTGAAAATCAAGATTAGATCAATAATTTATACATTGGCTGAGGATAAATAAATGAGCTCTGTTACTAGAGTGTAGAGGAAAATAAATTGAAATCTTTCATGTCACAAATGTGCTAACCACTAGACCATCATAAAAATAAAAAATCACAGTAGTTGCTAACAATGTGAATGCCAATATTGTTCTACACACAAAAAATTAAATAAAATGACAAGCTATTACACTTCCATATGATATTATGTGTTACTCTTACCAATGTTGTGTTCATATCCAGATAGATTATAGAGAATAGCCTCACTTTGATAAATTAAATGTAACTTTTAAGATTTAAAATTTGTTTATTGTTGCTGCTGCTCTGATTTTTGGTTGTTTTTGTTACTGCAGTCTTGTTTATACCCTCTGCCACTGAAAATTGATAATATTCAGTTGTGAAATGTGTTTTTTCATTGGGATGAATCCTAGGTAACCTTACAACAAAGCACAAGGAAAGTTCTGAGAATAATATCTAGACAGACACATTAAAAAAGTAAGGTTGACACTTGTTACTGATACATTATAAACTCTGGCATCCATCAGGCTGCTTTGATCTTGATCTCAATCTCTGTAGAACGCTAGAAAGAATTTCCTGGAGACTTACTAATTTCACACTGGATAAAATATATCACATGCCCTTTGATTTCCATGACTCATTTCAAAGAGATGAGACTGCTTTGATTAAAGAGCCTTTTGCAATTGTCAGTGCTTTATTGTTAGGTATTCGGTAGTCAATGATTCAACTAAAATTATATTGGTAAGTGTAAGAGTGAAAATTTGTTTAAAAGCCAAAATAGGAACAACATTCATCAAGTAGTGGAGCTATTTTGAGAAGCATGCTATAGTTATCATTCTATTCATGAGAACTTTCACACAAAAATATTTTAAGTCTCTCTAAATCACATAGCTAGTAAAAGAAAATAAGATCAAGACAATGGATTATATCCGTGTGTGCATGCAGTTCATGTAATGAATAAACAGCGTGATGTGGTGTATACATGATCAAGCATGTTCAAAGAAAGAAAATAAACCCTAAAATTTTCCATACCTTTGTGTTTTATTTTGAAATTATTCTATGCTCAAATCCTTTTAAAAATAAAAGCATTCATTAGACACTTCATACTCTTATTGAATGCCTGGAATAAACCAGGTGTTGATCAGGGACGCAATTAGTTTTACATATTGATGAATTCTACTAGCTAATAATTCATGGAGATTTTTACATTTATATTTACAAGGAACATTGTTTGTGGTTTTCTTTTATATATTGCCTTTGTCTGGTTTTAGTATAGGGTAATACTGACTTCATAAAATTGATGTGAATGGTATTCCCACTCTTCTATTTTCCGGAAAAGATTATGTAGAGTCAGTATTGTACTTTTTAAATGATTAAAAACCTCCACTGAAACCATCTTGGCCTGGAGATTCATCTTGAGGAGTTTTTAAATTAAACTTTCAATTTTCTTAATCACTATAGCACTAATGAAATTGTTTATTTCACACTGAATGAGTCAAGGTAGTGCGTAGTTTCTGAAATGTTGGTACATTTCACCTAAGCTGTCAAATGCGCATGTATAAATTGTCTGAAGTATCCCTTCACTATTGGGATTTCCGAATGCTTCACGGTGGTATCGTCTGTTTTGTTCCTGCTACTGGTAACTTGGAGCTTTACTCTGTCTGCCTTCTCCTCACAGTTTCCTAGAGGATCGTCAGGTTACAGATGTTTTCAGAGATGCAGTTCTTTGTTCCATCAATTGCATTATCTTTTTATTTCCAGTTTCATTAATTTCTGCTCTTATCTTTATTATTTCCTTTCTGCTTGATTTGGTTTTATTTTGCTTTTCCTTTTTCCTAGATCTTGAGGTGGAAGTTTTGATTCTTTGATTACTTAAGACTTTTGCTCTTCACTAATATATGTATTCATTGGTTTAAATTTCCTTCTAATCATTACTATACTTGTGTCCCACAAATACTGATATGTGATATTTTATTTTTATTCAGGTCAAGGCAGTTATTTCATTTGCCATAATATTTCCTCTATGATCATTTGGAAATGCATTGTTCATTTAGCTTCCAAATTGTTGCTTAGTTTCCAAGTATTTGGACATTTTCCCATCTAAATTTCTCTCTTCTTATAAAGATGTTGATTATATTGGATTTAGGGCCCACTATAATCCTGCAAAAACGCTGTTTGCAAATATAATTACATTTACAGCGTCCAGGGATTAGAGGATATCTTTGGAGGCCATTGTTCAGCTTACCATAGGTATTTGTTTTAACCCTAGAGCAAAGTATTAAGAAAAGAGGGCTAAGGATATAGCTCAGTGGAATAAGTGCCTGCCTGGCAAGCATAAGGTCCTGAGTTCAATCCCCAGAACTGCAAAAAAAAAAAAAGTATTAATAAAAGAACTAGCCTCTGCTTTTATTCACAATTGTATATGGGACCACAGTGAGTGGAATTGAGATGAGAGCCAATAAATTGATAACTTGCACAAAAATGACTTTAAGCACAAATAATTTTCTTTTTTTTTTTTTTTTGCGGTACTGGGGATTGAACTCAGGACCCTGCGCTTGCTAGGCAAGCGCTTATTCCACTGAGCTATATCCCCAGCCCCCAATAATTTTCTTTAGTTAAGTGATAGTTAATACAGATAATTCCAAATAATGAACAAGTATAACTAATTTTCTTTTGCAGCACAACCAGATTTGTCATGCCAAATGCATCTAACGAGTGATTATCTTAAAGTATGTTTTTCTTACTTGAGCTTATCAGTGAAACCAGGGATAATTCTGCCTTGCTGAATCCTCAACCCCTAACCTAGTGTTCACAGATGTACCAACTCTCCACAACGAATGTAATCATTATCTACTTCAAACACATACTACATTTTAAAAAAGGTGTTAGATACTCAATACACATCTGCTCAGGAGTTGGAATCAATAAAAGTATATAATACGACAGCAAACAGGGACATCAGTTCCTTTCACAAAGCCATCGATACAACTCTCGGCCAGGAATGGGTATAGGAATGCATCCTCCTTGTTCCTTTTCCACATCTGTTCAAATTAACTGATTATATCCAATTTTAGACCCCACTCAGATCCATATGGTCTAACCTTTTCCTGATAGAAATACTGATGTGATATGAGCAAGGTATTTCAGATCTGTTTGTATGAAAGTTCTCAAAAACTCAGTCCTAAAAATAAGAAAAAAAATCCTCATCAGTTATAAAGCCCTCACTTTATTTTTTATTTCTGCATGTTTCCATCATGACAAACATTTAAAACACAAACATACAATGACTCAAAAAGTGACGATCCACATTCCACTATGCATGGCTATTTTCAGTCTTTTATTTTTAAAAGAAATAAATCTAGACATAGGCAAAGTATGCTTAGTTAAAATATATCTTTACTATCACTCCACTTTATTCTTCTTCCCCAAAATTACCTCCTTGTTATCAAGACTTCGGGTTGTATAAACTCAGTGCTTCTAGTCATCTTTATTTTTGTATAGTTTGAGTAATGTTTTCATTTTTAAATATAGGTAACCAGTGGTCCCACAGTATTTTTGTCTTTTATTAACACTTTTATAATGATACATTTTTGGTAAAAGCTTCCATTTTTATTGGCTTCTCTTTTTGAGCTCTCTTTTCTAGTTTATTAGCCTTTTGGCATAACTCTGACTATAGTACACTGATTCAATCACTACAGTTTTGTGAGTATTGATACCTGGCAAGGTAATTCCCAGAACTTGTTCTTGGTCTTGGTTATTCTTGGATCTTTATTTTTCCATAACAGTTTTGAGGTCAGCTCAAGAAATTCCATGGGAAAAAATCTAATGGGTATTTTGTCTATAATTCAATTTATTTATAATTTAGAAGATTTCACATTATTATGATATGGGACTTTGAATCTATGAATATGGTATCTTTCCATTTTAGTCTTGTATTTAACATATATAAAACATTTAATATGAATTATCTTTAAATACTTTCTTATTTTCTGCATAAATATTTTTGAGTCCAGCCAGATAGTTTTCTAAGTAGTTTACCACTTTATAGATGAGTAAAATGTGACACAGAAAGACTAAGAGACTTTCCAAAGTCACAGAGTCTCATATCTAAGTGTCAGAGCTTGAATTTGAGCCTGTGTATGTACACTTCTTTATTGTGTTCTCCTATCAAGTTTTCAGGAAAAGAGGTTTAGTAGAAGTCTTAAGTAAAATCGGACACTTAAAGAATTGTGGCTTGAAATGGGGCCAGAAGATTTTTCAGACTGAAACACTCTGTGACACAATCAAGCTACTTTTACTTTTTCAGTGTTCTTAGTTAAAATTATAAGCACTTATTAAAACTTCATAAAATGGAATTATAAAAAAAAGAAAAAGTAAATATGCAAATAGCAATTTAAGAGAGGTGTTGACCTAGAATATTAAACTATTTCACAGGTGCCTGGCCATCTAACAAAAACTGAAGGATGAAAAAAATGACTTTTGTAGTGAACAAAACATTCCTAAATTTCATAGATGCTTCCTATTTTATACCGTGCATGCTAATGCAGATCTTTAAGGAAGTTTACAGACTGCTACCATGAACCACCAACACTGGGGTAAAATAGTCTCTTCGTGAGCCAAAATTAACTATTAATTCTACCTTGCATAATAGATGCACTCAACACGCCTACCTTTTCAAGTTGATGTGTCTAAAATTAACACAAGTATTTATTATAGTCTGTTTTGTAATTTTGTTCAGATAGACCTACCTGATTTATGTATACATGCTCAGCTTTATCCATTTGTAAATACTTCTTAAAATTCTCTCCTTAAACGTACAACTCTGAGGTCCTTGTGTGTATTCTCTTGAGCTAGCCCCATGGTTCTAAAGTTGCCAGACTGCGGTTATCCTTACACACCACTGAAGCTGGCAAGCTCCTGCTGGGGAGAAATCAGAGGGCTGGGATACACCGCCTCAGCCCGGTTCTACCAAACTTAATTAGCAATCACTTTAAGCCATCCCCTTGAAAATGGCTAAGACATCACATCCTTTCATTTTCTTCTCATTCCTTGCAGCCTCTTATTTTTTCAGATATTTTTTATTAATATACCTGTTTTAGAGTGTAATTATTCTCCATCAAGTTCAAAAGTTAAAATAAAACTAAGTCTTCTGTATCCACTACTTTGTAGTACATCTTTAGTGATATTTTTACAACAAAGTACCTTTTCAAACTGTAGTTTCATCTCTTTTAGGCTGAAGTTCATCTCTTATAGCATTCCATTACTTTATATTATAACATTCATGTTCTAGCTTAATTAACTTATCCAAAAACTTAGCACATATATCAGATTAATAGAAATCCAATGTCTCCCTGTGGGCCACTCTCTCATAGGTGGTCCAGGAATCCATGAAAGTGACTCAAGCCAAAGAGCCTGGTGCTCTTTTGGCAGTAGACATGGTCAGTTGCTATCTTTGCAGCCATTAGTTCTTTCTTCTAACAGAAACTACATTGTATGAATTGTTCTCCCACTAGCTATTTCATGTAGGGAAGACAACACCAGGTCCAGCAGATGACTCCTGATTGGCCAGAACCGGTCATGGTTATATTATTGCCCTAGTTAAAAGTTTGGTTTGGTGTGGGCATGTGACTCAGTTCCATCTGATGAGGCATAAGAAACATGTGAAGGACTTTGTGGACAGTTCCTCTTCTCTCAAAAAGATATCCAAGACAGAAATATTTGTTTTCCCTTCCTGTGGGCGCTGATAAGAAAGGATATGACGTACGGAGCTGCCGTAGTCATCAAGAACCGTAACTTAGAGCGATGACAAGAACCCTGCTTCTGATGGTGCTACCAAACCAACGAATTAACCAGTAAACAAGGGAAAAATAAGGCCTCAGTATGCATTATTTTGTAGTGTATCTTTAATGATTATGTTTTAAAAGCAAATACATTTTGTAACTGTAGCACTATCTTTAGCTGGAGTTCATCCTGTAACAGTCTATGAAGTCATATATTATTTATTCCTCAGATAGGTCTATCTGACTTATTTGTGTTTATTTAGTTTTATTCACTTACAAGTGTAAAACCTCTTCTAATCATAAAGTTCCCAGGTCTTTTGTGTTCTTTAAAGCCCAGGTCTCCTGGTTCCAGGGTTATACTCCTCAGTCATCCTTACCCACTACTGCGCTTGGCAAAATAGTCCTACTTCCTGGAATTCTGATCACATGAGAGAGTCAACTGTATTTAAGGTAACCAAAAATCCAGCTTTCAGGGTCTTAGACAAAGAATTATTTTTTCTTTTGCTCTTGTACCGTAGGCTAACTCTTGATGCAGAGCAAGCTTGGAAGATGACTGCCACTAAGTAAGTTAAAAGGCGCCTATGTTAAAGTATTCAGCAATATAGAATCAAAATTTGGTTTATACTAGGAAACTAAGTGTGAGAGATTGTGAATTAGTCAGACCACAAAGCTTGGTCTGGAATGATGACGTGGGTTATGTTTAAGCTTGTGTTACTTAAGTTTTCAACTGAATAGCCAAAAAAGCAGTGCACAAGATAAACATGAGATGAAAGGAAAAAGTGAGTCATTGTAGCATCTCATTTTACCCCAGCTGTTCACAGAAGTGCACCCAGAGTTATCTAGAACTCGATGGAGTGAACAGCGGGTTACATCTAAGGAGACCAGAGCTGTGAGCTGCCCATCTCTAGTACTGTTTTGCTAAGGGGGGCGACGCGGGAATCCCAGATCTACCCTGTGGATTATAGGGAGAAAGAAAAATCCAAACCATGACATAGCATCTCACTAGCTCTAACTCTGTGGACATCTCGTGTCTTATACAGGAGTTTAGAGCCGCTTTGATAACAGATAGGATTGAAGAAGTGAATGTAAAACAAGGAGATAGATACCCAACACCAGGTCTTTGGAACTGCATTGCTGGCTTGAGACTACACAGCCAGGTCAGCTAATGTTTTCTCTGCTATGTTGGAATCGTCTTTGGGAATAATCACAGAGCCCTCAACATTAAAGCGAGAAAAATGGCATATGATGGAGATTCTACATTCACTGAGATTAATTACTCACTATTTTTCCTGAAATAGAAAGAAACATCATCAAGGAAATAAGCCAAGCTTCTAAAATGTGAGTGAACAAAATGAACCAGAGAACTGAGTAGCAAATGCAAGGAACTTCTAAAGAGCAATTGCTGCCATAAAATCCACAAACTGACTGCCATAGGAGTTGGGCTAGAGAGCGTTGTAATTACTTCAGTTTCCAACCAAACAGCCAAAAAAGCAATGCACAAGATAGACATGATAAACTGGCAAAATGTGCGCATAATAGTGTTTTGTTTTTTGGTACCAGCAATTGAACTCAGGACCTTGCGCTTGCCAGGCAGGCACTTATGCCACTGAGCTACATCCCCAGCCCAACAGTGTTGAAAGCAAAAGAATACAATGACATTTTGACAATCAAAAGGGCATTTAAAAATTGGTATTTAAAATACCCTGGAGGGCTGGACATGGTGGCATATGTCTGTAATAACTGCACTTGGGAGGCTGAGACAGGAGGATCATTGTGAGTTCGAGGCCAGCCTCAGCTACATAGTGAGTTCAAGGCCAGCCTGAACTGCATAGCAAGACATTGCCTCAAAAAAAAAAAGGCCAAAATATATAAATAAATAATAACAAACACCAACCCTGGAGTCACTGAGAATAGGACAGAGGTTCTCAAAGTGTAATGCTTTAAGAGGAGCATTAAGTCCTTCAAACTTAGGATGCAGATTCTCAGCCTCCACCCAGAACTCCACAGCCTCAACCTCTGAGGCAGAGGCCAGAAAACTGTGGTCTAATAACTCAGAGATCCTCATGTACGCTCCATGTTTGAGGCTGCCTGATATGGGAACAAAGAGTCCTAACTACCTGGCAATGTGGTGAGGTGACCAACAGTACCAGCTGGGGTGTCACACAGGTCTGAGTTTGTATGTCAGCTCTTCTATGACATTGGGCAAGTACTTATATCCTCTAAGCATATTTACAAGTACACTTCCCTTGGGGATTTACTGGAGAAATGAGCCAATACCATTCGTGCAGCCCACTCAATAAATGATATTAGCTACTGTCCCTCCCTCATCATCATCGTTACAGAACCCCCTATGGGCAGAACTCTGTTATTTTCTTGTGTATGAACAGTCTCAATATCCAGTCCATGCTGTATTCTATAAAAGAAAACAAGAACGTAAGTACCTTTTTTTAGTTAAAGAAAATTTTATTTAAGAAATTTCAGATGTGATTTCTTTAATACTCATCAAAGTCACTTTAATGAGGTTATCTTCAAAATAGCCCTTTTCAAAAGAACTGATGCTTAATCCAGTCATTGCACCTGCCCATGACTCTTTTATCTCCGCTAGAATTATGGACAATGACAACTTCAAAACTCCTGGGATCTTATATCCACATTTCTTCGGGCAATTTTCACTTTGGGAACATTTACGGTAGATGGATCTGCCTTGCTCTGACACCTTCTCTAAACATGCATGAATTCATATTTATTTCCAAAGCTACTCAGCGTAGAACAGGCCTCTAGGATATGCAAATACTACATTTAAACAAATGTGGTCCAACACAGTGTTATGGTTGATAGATTGTGTCAATTTAGGGAGTCTAGAGGTTTGGCTGAGTGATTCAGCAGTAAGCCAGGGTGCTTACTTTGTATACATCCTGAGACTGTGGAAGCGGAGGGCATGGAGGTTATGTGAGAGCTACACGCCCCCTGGGTGGGGGTAGGCTCTTTACAATGTAAGGGAGGGAAAGAGGCTGCTTGCTACCATTCCTCCCTTTTGCTGGTTGTTTTTTTCTGTGCTCTGCTGCCATGAATGCTTGCCCTCTGCCATGTGCCACTCTGCCTCTGAGCCAGCGAAGTGTGGCCTGAAACCTCCACAAACTGTAAGCTAAATAAACCTTTCCTTCCTTAATTTTTGGCATTTGTGTATTTTGTCTCAGCAGCAAGAGAAATGTAACCAAGACACACAGTAAGACATATCTTCAACTCTAGCCCTCCGCTCAAACAGAAGCTTCCTAACACCATCACTTTAGTTTGTATTAGTTTTATCATGTTTTGTTTTTGCTTTGTTTTCTGAAGTAGAGTTTCACTATACAGTTCAAGCTTAATTCCGCTTGCCTCAGCCTCACAGTCTCAGGATCACAGACTTGTACTACTGCGCCTGGCAGTAATATTCCTTCTTATATGTATCAAAATTCATACCAATGAGTTCTGGGTTTCAAAGGAAGATTTATGTTTTGCACCTGTTCATTAAGTTTTATTCCACAAGTTAAGTACCATTTTATAGTAAGATTTGTAAATAAATGATTACATCAATAATGCCAATAAAATAGTTTTTCCATAACCCTGTGTATTTGGCATTGCTTTAAACTCTCTCTCTCTCTCTCTCTCTCTCTCTATATATATATATATATATAGTTATTTAATTCTCACAATAAAACTACAAGATAGGGTCTATTCTTATCCTCAATTAACATATAAGGAAACTGAGATAAGAGAGGCTAAGCATCCAATATTACAAAGCTAGAAAATGAGAGTTAGGGTGTAAATCTACCTCAAGGTCAGCGTGCTTAGCCACTATGCTACGTGGCTTCACAAAGTTAAAAACAAATTTGAATGTTTAAAGCAGAGGTTTCATCTGTCTAGAAAAATGCACTTGAGTACCTCATTTTTTCAAGGAAGCAGAAAAATGAAACATCCCTCTCCTTATTTTTGCTCCCTGCTCTTTACTTTCTCTTCCTTGTGTATTAATGCACGTAACTAATTCCATAGATAAGCCAGATGCCTGGAAAGCACAGCGACTGTTCCCTTTAAAGTGCTGGGAAGAAACGAAGCCAGGAAGAACACAAAGGCACACAATGGGAAAATTCGTTAAGTTCCCTGGCTTCTGGTTTTCTCAGTGCAAGGGCCTTCCAGGATAACAGAACAGACTATTACCCTCCAGCAGCACTACTATCTCAAGCATGTCGGAGTCAGATGCTCAGACAGTTGAATGTATTATGAGGAAATCAGAGAACAGACTCAAGGGAGGCAGACTGCCTTGCTCTGAGCTGCACTCACTTGCTCACTACGCCTGAGCAGGCAGCTGGGAGGCCCCGAGTCAGGATGGAAGGAAGCAGACCTCTTGACCTTGCCTGATAGATTGTACCGGACATTTGGCAGGGCTTTCAAAACTTCTCAGTGTCAAAACAAGACAGCTGAGACGCCAAGGTTGCAACTAAAGGAGCTAGTATCTTCAACAGAAAGCTGCAAGCCAGGTCAATTTTATCCTTCACTTGTTCAGTCTCTAACTTTGAATGCCTGCCAGATTCTTTAGGTTTCTTCAAGGCGACCAATCCAAATAATGTATTCACTGCTTCAACACTCCCAATTGCCAGGATTTTTTGAAGACTATTGTTCTGGTATAAGAAAAAGAAAACTTTATTTCCTAATGCCAGAAAAGAACCTAAAATGAAAACGAGAAAATGCAAGATGAGCCTTTCCTCTTATTATTTAGGATGAAATAGTCATCGGGCCAGGTTTTGGGCAGAATGGAAATTTCAGTAAATGTGCTGGTTTTCTTGTCTTCTTACTGAAAGTGACATCTCATTTTTCATATGCATTCCTTGAAAATCCTATCTAATGAGCTATAGGAAAAAACATTGAAAAGAAAATACCTCTGTTTTTACTCTCTAAATTTTCCCACTATCTAATCAAGAAAGGAAAAACTAGAAACAAGGTTTCCTGTAGGTCAGAGTAATGTTCCTTTTCATTATCACTGTTCATCAGCATAATATTAAGAGTTTTTCTACACTGAAAGAAGTTGCCCATTTTATATCCAACTACAAGAAATCACTGAAAGTAAAAATGTGTTCAACTCTGACTAGATGCGTAGCAATATTAAATAAGTTAATATTAATTTTTAGGTATAATAATAGTATTTTTTAAGTTTAACAGCTTTGGCCTCCTGTGGAAACAAGGTTTCCCACATGACAGTAGGGGTGTGCAGTGTGTAAGCTCTACCAACGCTTGCCTCGATGTTTTCTGTCACAACCGTATAAAGTAAACTGCCCAGCAGAGAAAGCTTTTGTAAGTGTCATGTACGAGAAGTAGATACATTCTCTTATTTTTCACATTATATATAATTCCCTTTGGTAACCGTCAAAATTTCCGGTGAAGTACATTCCGTGTACTTTCTATAGTTGTGTTCTGGGAATTAAAGAAGTCGGGGTAGGTTATAGAAATCATAGGCTCCTCTCTTGCCCTTCGGGGCTCCACTGAGGCCAGTGTGGCCAGAGAACAGAACTGGACAAGCAGAAATGTAAGACTCAGCACCCCTAGGAAAGGTGAGAATAACCAAGTAGACAAGTAAACAGTAGTTTGGGGAAAAAAGGAAAAATTCTTTTCCAAATATATTTGTAAATCGGAGGCTTCATGTCAGCAACTTAGTCTCCCAGGACACTGAAGACAAAATACAGAGATAGAAAAACAAAGCAAATGAAGCGAAAGTATTTCTATAGAAATTGAGCAACTTTACTCAAGTTAAGGATCTGCCTGATAGAAAGTCCTTCACTGATGATACAAGGCAAAATGTGTCTCCTCGTTCTTCCTTCTTTGTCAATAAATAACCACTGGGGCATACCTATCTTTGCTTGCATACATACATGCCTTGCATACATACATGCAATTAATATTCAGGACAGCACAGAACAGACTCATAACTGAAGCAGACATTGTTCCCTAAAAATTGAATAATCTTAACTCAGTCCCTCATTCAGCAAGGAAACAGCACATTTCGTAATGAATGTCCATTCAAACTACTGCTAAGCCTTATATTCATCCTCCATTGTCCTAATCACAGAATGGGGCTTGGTAAGACAAGGTTGAACTCACAGTGATTCTCCTGCCTCAGCCTCCCAAGCGCTAGGGTCACAGTTGAGCGCCACTATGCCTGGCTAGCACCCAAATTTTAAAACAGCAGAATTGTGTGTCCTTGTGCTTGCCACATTGTAGTCAACAAAAAATCCACAGAACGCTCTGAAATTTCAGATGTTTATACTCTAGTGAAGGTAAATATTTTAGGTTGAGGGTACCCACAGGGCTGCCACAGGAAAGCACAGCCTCTAGTCATAAGAACTGCCAGAGAAGGTGGGGCTGATGAGATGGAGTAAGGGTTTGGTCCTGTCCAGTTCCACCTGACCTCTGGGTTTCCACTTCCTAAAATCTATCCCCAACTTTAACATCTCCCCTCCTGGATCTCTTCACGTTGCCCTGCATTTCCATTCCAGTTGCCGCCACCATTCCTCTGCTATGTGACAAACTTACAAAAAGAAACCAGCTGGGAGAAAACTTTGAGAGATAAGCAGAATCCAGCCAGCTGTCACTAAAGGAACTACAGTTCTCCCTCAGTGTCTGTGAGGAACAGGTTCCAGCACGTCCGCAGCAGGTATCAAAACGTATAGATGCGCAAGCTCCTTATGTAAAATGGTGTAGTATTTGCATACAACTCACATATCCTCCTGTACATGTCCTCCTAAATCACCTCGAGATGACTTCAATGCCTAACACAATGTAAATGCTATGTAAATAGCTGTCGTGTTATTTAGGGAATCGTGGCAAAAACCCAAAAGTCTGTACATGTTAATACTCAGTATGATTTAAGTTACTTTTTATTTCATTAGTACATGTTTGTGCTGCATGCAGTGTACAGTCATCTTGGGAGTGGGTTCACGTGCGCACCTGGACCCAGCGTGTCTCTTTTTATCTCCTCACCTTCCCTCCTTAGTCCCGCCCTCTTCCTCTAAATTCCCTTACGATGCTTTTCATCCTTGGTGACATTATTACTCTTAGCTCATGTTTATGGCATATAATGTTTACATTCACTAAAGCTGTTAGGTTTCTGTACACAGCATATCTTTCTTCTTTAAAATTTGCTAGATTTGAAAGTAGAATAAAATGATTAAATTGCATTTCAAAGCTTAAGAGACTATGCTTTTACATGGAAATTGAATATTAGTTTTTAAAGATAATTTTTGGATAATCTTCAGCATCCAAAAGCTGTGGTTTGCATACAGTGTCCATGCGTTAAGCTCGTGGGCACCACCTCGTGCTGCTGTTGGAGGTGGTAGAAACTTTACTAGGTGGGGCTTCAGGGAGAAGTGTCCTCATAGGAGACAGTGGTACTGCAGGTCCTTCTTCTCTACGTTTTGCTTCCCAGCTCTCACGAGAAGAATAGCTTTCCTCTACCATGGGCTCCCTACCATAGTATGTTGCCTTACCACAATCCCACAAACAACGGGTCACTCAGTCATGGACTGCGAGCTTCAAAAGTGTGAGCTAAAATAAGCTTTCTTTCTTTATAGGTTAGCTGTCTCGATTTTTTGTTACAGTAACAAAAAGCTGACCAACACAGATCCTTAAGAACCCAGAAAACCCCTGAGACAAGATTGTCGCTGTAGCTTTGGGTGTTAATTCCAGGAGCATTCCCTTCACAAAGCAGTCCAGGTTGATGAGAGGCTGATATTCCCCCAACATCACTGGGTAGCCTCTCTTCTCTGAAATCTCTGCTTACTGCCCGTCTGGGTGGACAGAGAGAAAAAAACGAAACGATAAGATCTTTCTGATTTGGCTTCATTTACTGTTTTGTAAGTTTCTCATTCACCCCCAAGATTCTATTTCTTTTGAGACAGGAAGTAATTTAAACAGAGGAAGACCACCTTAAATTAATTTCTGCCTCTGTTTCCTAAAGTAGCTAATGTAATGCCATATTCAATTAGCACTGATAAGCTTTTTCTAAGCCCCAGCAGCTTAAAAGTCTGTCTCATCTAGCCTGTTTTTAAGATGAAGCACACTTTTTTTTTTATATAAATACTTAAAACACAATTGGACTAAAACACAGATTTATTATAATGACCTTGAAGAATTCCAAGATTTATATAATGCAATCCTGAGAATGACTTCTAAGATTTATTATAAATTATAGCAGCAAATATTGGCTCCCTACATGAAAATCCATTCTCTTCTTCCTTATTGATATCAGAGCCCCAAATTTTATGTCAACACTTTGTTGACTGCATAAAACTCCTACATTTTCTACCCTTTCTTTTTTTGGTACAAATTCTTGCTATTTAGCTCCGGCAGACCTTGAACTCACTATACAGCCCAGGCTGGCCTCAAACTCACAAGGATCCTCCCCCCTCAGCCTCCCGAGTGCTGGGATTACAGGTGCGCACCACCGTGCCTGGCTTTGTATCTTCCCTTTTGGCTATATGTGGCCATGTGATAAGCCCATGAAATATGAATGTAACTTTGATGTAGACTTGGGGAATAGATGTGTAAAACAGATGCTGACCCAAAGTGCTTTCACCCTTATATCTTTATTCCTGTCACTAGTTTCCAAGGTGGGTGGCAGGTGGCACAACAGAAGTCAGCGAAGATCATGAGGTAACTTTGAGGGGGGCAGTGATGAGTTAGCATCACAGAGCAGAAAAGGAAGATTCTGGATCTCTGGTGGCAGTCTTGAGCCTCTCTCCAGGCTTCTTTTCTATGACTAAGAAATAAACCTCCACCTTATTTACATCACAGTTATCTGGGGTGCAGCTGAACTTTGCACTAAATGACATATTTTAGTATTTTAGTAAGTCATACTAATGAGCCCTCTTCCCACAACTCTCTTCAAATCAATAGAGTCTTGCTTTAAAATTATGTATTCAGGTCAGTTGTGGTAGTGCACACCTGTGATCCCAGCCCTCAGGAGGCTGAGGCAGGAGGATCACTGTGAGTTCAAGACCAGCCTGGGCTACAAAGTGAGCTCAAGGCCAGCCTGAACTTCATAGTGAGACTTTGTCTCAAAAAAAAGAAAAAATTTTTTTCAATGTTAAAAATAACACTCATCTTAAAATTATAGGTCATATAAACCTGCTATTAAAGTATATAAATAATGGAATTATTAGGAAAAATGCCTTTACTACCTAAAGTAATTTAACTTTAGGTAGTAATTATTCTTGTATAAATGCAGAATATGACCCACAGAGAAGCTGGTAAAGTGTGTAGGGATGCTAAGTGGATTGGAATTTGCCAGTTTGATTGTAAATCCTGTGTTATCCAGTAAGCAAATCTGAAGTTTAGAAGGGTTTTTTTAAAATGCTATTCCTAAAATAGGACAACTAAAAATACCAGAATTGAGGTATAAGCGTAGGTCTTCTGATTCTAGCTTTTTCTATTATGTCAGGGTTGATACCAATCATACAACTAGTCATTTTTTACACTACTGAAAACCTCCCTCAGCAACATTAAAAGACAATTAAGGCACTTCCAATGATTAAACATTGTTCAAACATAATATTGATCATTTTTCAAAGGAAGTAAAAATAAAGTGATCTGCTTTCTTTGAATGTCAGAATTTCTGATTCAGTAGGAATAATTCCAACATCAAAAAGTTCAAACATAGGTAAATCTCTATCTCTGCTTATACCTATAACTACGAAAGAATGGTTACCTGCTTTTTCTGCAGACGTCTGTCCTTACTCTCTGTAGTCTCAGCGATCCTATTAAAACTTGCCTCATATTACATTTGTGCTTAACTTTTGAGGTTACTCTTTGATATTTGAAGACCTCCTTGTCATCCTCAACCTACTCTCTTTATCTTTAATCCATGCTCCACATTCCCTGAGCAACACAAGAATCTTTGCGAAGCGCGCAGCATCCAGTCACAGCCTACAGTGATTCCCATTCCCCTTGTGCACTCATTGCTGAATTTGCAGTTTGCAGGATCCTCCATAAGTTGGTTCCTGAGTACTTCTTCACATTGTTTTCTTAGTGTTGTTCAACTTACAGGTTTCTTTGTGCCTCCTGCTCAGTTTTTCTTAAATCAAGAACAAACCGGGGGAAGCCAAAAGGGACCTGGGTTATGCACAGAATGGGCTAGGGAAACTCTGAAGGGTGTTTCTGGCCACACACTACAGCTGCTTCAAGTAGAGAATGTCTGGCTTCTGAGGCCCTGGAGGCAGGCTGGGGACCTAATACCAGCTACTCAGAAACAGAAGGAAAGCAGCTCCAATTTACTGGCTCAGATCAATTTTCAGGAGTTCAGGCCAAGCTGAGCATGATGGCACAAGGCTGTGATCCCAGCCCCCACGGTGGCTGAGGCAGGGGAAGGGCAAATTTGAGAGCCACTTGGGCAGCTTAGTGAGACAACGTCTCAAAATAAAAACAAAAAGAGCTAGGGATGCAGCTCAGTGGCCTAGCACTCTGGATAGTGAAAAGAGAAAAACCCATCAAAATTCAGACCAAATATAAAGCAGACAGGGAGCCAGTCAGGGAAAAGGAGTTGCTCTCCAGAGTCATGCACCGACAAGCAGATGCGCAGGAGAGGAGCGGCCTCCGCTCCTGCCCGCGGCACTAGCTCCCTGAGCGCTTACCTGCAAGGCCTCCAGCCTCCATAAACCTATTTTACTTCCTATATGTCTTCTATCTAAAGTGTCTCCCCTCCCCCTGGCTTCTTTACTTTGGGGCAAATACCTACATTTAGTTCTGGATTAAGTATTGAGTCTCTTCGTTTAGTAGATTTCCTTGGAGTTCAAAGTTGGCAAGACTACAGTGATAAATGATCTCTCTTTCCAGCAAATGTTCTTTCCGAGATTTTTCGGGGTCAGAGGAAAAAAACAACATTATGATTTCCCAGTAAGTCTACTAGACACTGCAATCCATTATGAACCTCTGAGCACAGGGATATATCATCCAAGAGGCTCAAACACAATTGGCAAATATTTTGTATTTGGAAGCTGTGGTTTACTTCAATTAATCAGAAACCATCTCGTCTGGTATTCTTCTTAAATTAAAAGTCATAAAATTATAAACTTGTATTTGATAATCACGTTTATCTCCTTTAATGTTATGCTCAATTTTTAATAAAAATTCTGAGGTTTTCCTTATCAATAACTCATTATTACCACCTTTCCTTTCTGAAATAGCACCAAATGTTAAAAAAAGTAGATTTTTTTGAAAGTTTCATTTCCAATACTGTCTTTCTTGTCAACACGAGGGAAATAAATTATAATCCCATTTTTTCATTCCTGGCTACCCTTTGCATATATCAGACATTACATTCTTTTCAAGATAAAAACCATAACACACAATAGAAACAAAATGTTTACTGTACATTTTTAGATATTTTACAAAAGACCATATAAGGAACTTTGAGGTGTTCCAGATATAAGTGTTGAAGTCCAAAAACGTTTGGAATACAATCACCATGTACAGATACAGATTACTTTTCCAACAGATGATGATATATGGTCATGATTTTGTATTTATTTATGTGATTGATATCTACCATCCTCGTGTGACAGAAATTCTATTAGGATTCAGATACTATGTGTTTCAGCTGCTCATTCAATCTTCAATACTCAGCTTAATATCAAGAACATAGAAGGCAGGCAGTAAATAGAATCGAATACATAAAGAAATATAATCTCTACTAATATATAAGAACCATACTATGGGAAAAGAAGGAACTGCTGAGAGGGATAGGTATGTTTTATATTTTGAATGTAGTGATGGCCACAGATGTTTACACATGTATCAAAACTTAAATGCTATAGTTTCAACACATGAAATTTAGGATATGTCAGTTGTACCTCAATAAAGCTACCTCTTTAAGATGTCAAAATCCACAGCAATACCATTCTAAATGCACCATCCAAATTTCCTGACATATTTTATAATATTTTATAGAAAAAAATTATTACTGGAATGTCAGGAACTTTCAGGAAAAATAGCACTTTTAATGAAGTGTTGATTTTTTCATTTCTTTGCTCTGGAACATAGGGAAGTTTTAAAGTGAAAAAAATGTATCATTTAATCAGTCTTTCGATCATCCATTTGAAATAACGGTATTGAATTTACAATCTCAACAGTAGAGGTTATGGGAGAGTGGATTGTTTTCCCACGGATGTGCATATACTTTTAGAATAAAACACTAAACAAACATTTCCCCAAGATGATATGTGAATTGACTGCTACTGGAAATACCCTGGATGACTTATTTATTTTTAAATTCCTATCAAAAAGTCATGTAATATAAATATATATTTTAAATCTAACTGTTTAATTTAAACAGTAGTAAAGTATCTTCTAATACTTTACGAACTTTTTGATTGAAAATTCCCAGTACAAGATGATAATGTTCAAAGACATTATAAGTACATTAAAATTGCAACTAGGGTTTGAAAGAGTATGATGATACAGGCATTAGAAATGAATCGTAGGCATGAGAGGGAAAGTATTGGTTTTATCATCATGGGTAATAAGTGACAGAATTATTCAGTGAGAGCAGATTTAGAACTTTTGGTTGAAATCAGTTTGTATACAAAAGTTGATCACTCAATTTTGACATTATTTTTCATAATACAAAATTTTCCTGTCTCTGTAGATGTCCCTATTTTGGACACATCATATAAATAGAATCATATATTATGTGACCCTTTTGTGTCGGTCTTATTTCACTTCGCACAATGGTATCAAAGTTACCCATGTTGTAGTATGTGTTACATCTTTCATTTCTTTTTATTGCAGCATGTATCATACGGATATGCCACATTTCATTTATCCGCCAATTAATGGGCAGTTTGGATTTTTTTGCTTTTTAACTACTCTAAATAGTATTACTATGAACATTTACATACAAAGTCCTGTGTGGACCTGTTTTTAATTGCTCTAGGTACATAACCAAGAGTGTAATTGCTAGTCCATATGGCAAAACCATGTTTAATCACACGAGGAATTGCCAGACTATTTCCCAAAGTAGCAATGCCATTTACATTCCCACCAGCAGTATAGGAGCATTTTAACTTCTCCACACTCTTTCCAACATTTGTTATTATTTGTCTTTTTTATTGTAGTCATTCTACTGGATATGATGTTACACCTCATAGTTTTGATTTGCACTCCCTGGCGGCTAATGATGTTGCGTATTTTTCCATGAGCTTATACCAGTTGCATATCTTCTTTATAGAAATGACTATTCAAAACATTTGCCCATATTTACATTACTGTCCCTTCATATTTAAGTCATGAATTCTTTTTATAACCTAAATATAAGTTGCTTACATCGTTCTCTGGGTTGCTTTTTCCCCTTTTTCTTTTGGATGCTTCTTGAGATAGGGTCTCCTTATGTAGTTCAAGCTGCCCTTGAACTCACTATGTAGCCCAAACTGCTCCTCAGTTCCCTGCTGCCTCAGCCTTTTACCTGCTGGGATTATAGGGATGTACAACCAAGGTCCATACTGCTTTTTCACTTTCTTGGTGTCCTTAGAAACACAAAAGTTACCTCTGATGATATCCACTGTATCTGTGCCTTTTCGTTTGTTTGCATTTTGGTCACTGCATGTAAGAAACCACTAGATTAAGTTCACAAGGAGTTACTTGTTTCTCTTCTATGAGTTTTATAGTTACTATAACTTTTGTATTTTGGGTCTTAGATCCATTTTGAGTTCATTTTAGTATACTTTATGAGGAAATAAGTTAACTTCATTCTTCAGCATGCAGCTTTATAGTTGTTCTGATACTATTTTTGAAAAAATTATTCTTTCTCCCAGTTAGTTGTATATGCATGGAAATTTAATTTCTATTCTGCTAGCCCTAGCAGTAACATTTCTTTGATCTTTTTGTTACATTTCTTCCTTGGTGATTTCAACCATTGTCCTAGTCCACTTTCTACTGCTATAACAGAATACCCAAGGCTGGATTACTTATAAAAATCAGAGATTTATTTCTTAGAGTTCCTGTGGCTGAGAATCCAGTATCAAGGCCTTAGCGTCTGGTGAGTGTCCTTCTGCTGTATCACCCCACGGCAGAGGGGGAAGGGAAGAAGAAGACAAGAGAGTAACAGGGAGCTCAGTTTAAGTTTTGTAAAAAAACCACTCTCACACACCTACTCACCTCTTGTTAAGCTCACTTCCCAAAACTAATGGACTGGGAATTAGCTTCCAACACATAAACTTGGGGAGACATATTTAAAGCACAGTAACCACCATTCACCTGACTCTGGGCACCTGCCAATCTTGTCTTATTTGTCTGAACTTTAAACCTGGGTCCTTGAGCCAGTCAAGCTCTACTGATGTCCATATCCTACCATGACTAGAACAGAGTTGTTACGTTTATGATATCTTTTCCTCCAATGACTCAACAGTACAAGCCATCGTAATTCAAAAGGAAAGCTAATGACGTATTTTCCCATTAATTCTTACCCGACACAGTTACCAGGAGCATGATGAACATTTAATATTCATTACCTTAGGACATAACTTAATTGGTTAAAAATGTGGACAATTTCATGGGGAAATTCAAGGAAAATGTCATAAGAATGTTTAAAAGTGGGTATCCTGGAGCTCCTAACACCACGCTCACTTAGAAAGCCCCTTAGGAAGAAGGAAACAATTATCCTTAGCATACCGCTGAAGACTTTCTGAAAGGTGGCGACTTTCATGCCCATCCTTGAACTCCCAGTAAGAAGCTTTATGGTAACCAATCAGTTTCTTTATTATACCAAATATGCCTTATATCATCCCGACTCCTTCAAATGCTTATTAAACACCTAGTATTGAGTATTTGTTCTATGCCAACCGTTCCTGTCTGGGACAAGATCTCTTGTTCATGCCTATAAATTTAACCTTGATTTCAAGATCTCTCTCAACAATATTGATGACTGGGGGCTGGGGGTATAGCTCAGTGGCATAAGCGCTTGCCTGGCAAGCCTGAGGTCCTGAGTTCGATCCCTGGTACCGAAAAAAAAAAACAAAAAAAAAAACAATATTGACGACTGCTGATACTGGAATTTCCCATTCTCTCACCGGCTATACTTTTGTTTGCTTGCCTATTGGCCACTAGGTATCAGTTACCTTGTTGAGCTGCTGGGTACCCTTGCACAAGGGCCCGTGTAAACTAGCAGTCTGGCTGAGCACACCACGCCCGTTTTGCATTTCATAGTATTCCGTGGGCAGTGATCAAAGAGGTCCTTAGAAAAGCTCTCCTTGAATAATTCTCTTTCTTCTAGGTCCATCGGCAGTGTAGTTAGTCACAGGACCTGAAAATTACTGCATGATCTTGCTGACATCTGAATTCTACCACGGATTCTGTGACAAGGTCATGTTGCTGGAATCAGAGTTCCCTGCCAGAAGCTGGCATACTGCACTTCCCACACAACGGAAGGTGAGAAGGTCTGAGAGCTTTGAAATCAAGGAGATGCAGATTAGCACAACAGTCAGCTTCAGTCAAGTTTCTGAACCAATAAAAATGTATGTGATTTCTAGCAATCAGGAAGGAGTCTTTGGGGATTTTCCCTCCTGAAATGAAAGAGTGAGACACCCTTTCTCTATGGATGATGAAGATATAGTAAAATCAGGAGAAATATACATGATAAGCTAAGGCTATATTATGCAATGTTTTCTGTATGAAAAACTTTTTTCATGTCCTGTATAAATGGCCTATACTGTCAACTTTGCTGATGTATTTACTGGGACACATACAAAAGAGCTTGTTCAATAGAAAACAGAGGCAACCTCTGGACTTCCTTGAGATAATTATCATTTGTAAGTAAGCAGAACTGAACCTCGTCTGAGGCCCCATTAGGAATTACAAAGGTGATTACTCATACTCAAATACTGTCATGCTGCTATGTACTGGTTTTTAATAAAAATTAAAACTAGCTCTGGCTTTATATAAAACTGCATCTAAAATATTATTTAGAAAACACTACATTTTCCCCAATTTCTGTTTGCTAACTTATAAAGCTTATTTTAGATATATATTGTATACATACACGTATATACATATATACATATTTTTTCCTTACTGCACTTAGCATTTTATTTCAGGCTCATGTGCATCAAGGCAGCAGAAACCTGTTTTATGTCAGGAGAGCCTCGGTATTGGAAGACATAAAAATGCCAGCAAGGACACTCTTGATCAGGCAGCATCCATTTCTCACGTTTAGAAGCCCATACTCATAAACTACGCCCATCACTACAACGCGCACACGTCTTGAGTCCTACGGACTCTGAGATAGTCCATAAACACTGGAAATATGTTTTCTTTGTTCTAACCCCAGACTCTGAATGAAAGCCACATAGAAAGGCTCCTTATAAATATGTATTGACAGCCCAACTGGGTATTAATGTAGGACAGTGCTCTGATTAATTAGCAAATGCTACCCGCAGGAAGCAGGGGAAGTACCAGGAATGGAGGAGATAAGATGCTATTAGCAGATTTTATTTCATTTCTTGCTAAGACTTTGGTTTTAATCACCTCTCTCTGGGGTCAAACCTCTCCCTTCAGGATGTGAAAGCAGATTAACTAAAAGACCTCCACGTGAACCTTCTATTGGGTCGCTGGAGAAGAGAACAAAAAGTGAGGGAAGAAACCAACTGGTGCTAGTTCAGTTTTTCCGATCTTGTCAGTTCAGCAACTCACCAGAATCCACACTGATGTAGTGGTACTGGGGATCGAACTCAGGACCCTGCGCTTGCTAGGCAAGCGCTTATTCCACTGAGCTATATCCCCAGCCTCAGAATCCATACTGGACAGTGCATCCTAACCTGAAAGTGAAATGAGGAACAAGTGAAAAATTCTGCACTTATTTTGATGACTTATTAGCATAGCACAGTCTCAATATACAAAATGAAAGGTAACGCGACATTCTCTAGGATATGGAGAATAGAATTTAATATCTAGATTTTTATACTGAGACCCCATCCCCCTCTCCCAATGAAACTACTGCACCCAACTTTCTGCAGGTTTTACTAAAAGCACAAACCTCACAGCAACATAAGTCCTCTGTGAACCACCTGGGCCAACAGGTTAGCTTTATTGCAATTTCAGAGGCTTATCAGGCTGCAGAGAATGAACTAGTAAAACACATTGAGACCACTCAGGTCCACTTGTAGGCCAGCCTAGACTCACCCAGCCCCACCGGCAGGAAAAGCGTCAACTCCCTAAGCCTCAGGTCTCCCAGCCTGTTGCTAGGGGGCAAAGCGAGGAGCAAGCACAGCCCGGTGTGGGAACATAATTCAACCCAGGCGAGGAACTCGCATCCCCCTTCCCCTGCTCCAGGGGAACCTAACCCTGGGCATCTTCCTTTCTCCCGCCTGCCCTCCCAACACCCACTTCAGAAGACCCGAGGCTCCTTTGCAATTAAAAGGCAAAGGGGCGGGAGGTGACCAGCGGCTCACAGCAACCGGCGCACCTCCGACCCTCGGGTCAAGGCTAGAGAGTTTCTCCCGCCTTGGGGAGGGACTAGGTGAGCTGAGACCGCGGGGCGGAGCGGAGCGGAGCGGAAGCGCGGTCTGGCTAGGGCGGCCGTGACCGATCTCTCCCCTACCCCAGGAGTGGTACGGTCCGAAGTGGGGCGGGCGCAGCAGGCTCTACACGGCCTCTCCCCACCCCTCCCGCGAGCCAGCCCGGGCAGAGCGGGGGAGCGCGCCCTGCAGACCCCGCCCCCGGCGCCTGCGCCCAGACTCCGCCCCGCCGAGCCGCCCCCCCCCCCCGCGGCTGCGGAGAGCTCCCCCGGCACTGCGGACGCCGCCCTCGCCTTCGCCTTCACCGCCTCTTCCTCCTCGTGTCGTGTGTCGGCGCGGTGCCTGGTGCCGGTCTCTGGGTGGCGCGGGGCACGGGCGGCAGCGCACCCTTCGGCGCGGCTCTTCCAGGTCCCCGCCTTGCGGCGCCGTGACAGGTGCTGAGTCCGCGCTGGAACCCACCTGCGGCGGCGGCCGGGATGTCCCCCATGCGGAGGACAGTGTCGGAGATCCGCTCGCGCGCCGAGGGTGAGTGCCTCCGCCTGCAGGGGCTGTGCGCGGGGGCGGCTCGGAGCGAGGGTCCGGCGGTGGGTGCGGGAGGGAGGCTGTGTGTGTGTGTGTGTGTGTGTGTGTGTGTGTGTGTGCGTGTGTGTGTGTGTGCGTGTGTGTGTGCGCGCGCGTGCGCGTGCCAGTTCACATACACACGCTTGCGTTTATTGGGGAAGAGACACTTCGTCCCACCTCTTAGCTCCAGCAGTCTGGCTCTAGCCCTGGTCCCTAGGCGACCCTTCGGGTGCTATCTTCATTGCACTGGCAAACCCTTTCCGGGCTCCAGAATCTCCGAATCTCCTGGGTTGGAGCCCCAAGGCTTGCTTCACACCGCAGTGTGATCATTCTGTCCCTGTCATGGACCGCGTTTGCCTTGCTCACCTCTGCATTAGCTGTGTAACCTCCGGGTTCCCGCTTAGTGCCCCCCCCAGATGATCAGATGATCGCCAGCCCACCGCTATGCCTCCAGCGCCCACCTTTTTGCAGCCCCCACATCCAAGCTCCCCCAAAAGTGGGGTTGCCTTCCCTAGGCTGCAGGATCCTTTGATCTGTAGTCCCTTTGCCTCCCTCGGTGCCGGGATCCTTAATGCGGGTCGGTTGTTCATGGGGTACAGTACATAACAGTCTTTGCAATTCTGCCTCCTGCCGCAGAATCTTGCCAGGCTCTGGTCTGAGGTTTTGTTCTGGATTTTCCTTTAGCCTGAAACCTGCACTTTTGCCAGATAAACTGACTTGAGCTTGATGGAAGCTCTTTGCTCCACCCAGGGCCAGCTGTTGAATGGCTATACTTGTGGGCATTGAGCAACAGATGCCCGACGGTATAGGCAAAGAAGCTTTCAGAGGACCAAAACACCCTCATCCTGGCTGAGGAGCACCAGTGTTCTGTCTGGCATGTGGCAAGCATCAGAAAACGTTTATTGATTTTGCTCAGGGCAAAGCCAAGACTGCATTTCTTGAGTTTTGTCTTTCATGCCCATAAACATATACTTCCTGTACTTGAACCTTCCAAAGGGGGATAACATTTTGAGAGCTCGTCTGTCTTGTCATAATCACTGAACCTCATACTTCCTGCCAAATCCCCACCCTAATGTGAGGCAGTAGGTAAAGGGAAAAAAAAGAGAAGCTAGGAGAGTAGGATACCAGGGGTTTAAAACAGGGCATTTCATTTTTCTTCTGTAGTATGTTTATGTAAAAATTCCTGGATTCGGATGTCCAGGATTTTCTGATTCCCCTGACTTAGGAAAGTGTTAAACTGCTTTGGGGAGAGGGCCACACACATAAAAATAGCCCTGACTCCTATGCAGGAATTTAGTATACATACTTATTGTCATTGTAATATCAAAAAATTTCTGTAAAATAATATTACAGTTTTATACAGCCGAGTAGATATTTAAAACATACCCAGAAAAAAAATGTATACACTTTTATACACCTCTGAGTGAAATGCCGAATTTTATTTAATCACCATGTAAGCCATATAATGAGAATCTTTGATAGTGTTGAAAATACAGTGGTAATAGTTGATGTTTCCAAGTAATAGCAATTGATGGATTGTGTATTGTGGGGAGAAGGGACAAGAGAAAAAAATCGAAAAGCAATATAAAACTCTGTGGCATGTGAGAGGATTTTATCAGTATTGAAAGGCTGCAGTATTGTTTTTGATTTGCATATTTGGTTTTCAAAGCATTTCACCAGGATTACTTTATGGGCTCTTACAACACTCCTGGGGGTTGGCGGAAGGTGGAGTTCTCTCTGATAGTTGAAGAAACTGTGGCCCAGAATGGTTTCATAACCTGCCCAAGGTCAAGTAGCTAGTTTGGTGACATATTTGGATTTAGAGCTTTGGGGAAGCAGGAACTACTCCTTATTTAATCTTTGTACTCCCTGTGTGTCCAACAGTGTCAGGGGCATTGTGATGCATGGTGCATGGCCCTTCCCTCCCATACTGACTGATTTCAGTTTATTACGTACACAACATTTTGCTTGGGACTACGGTGAAGACAGTCACTCTGCGGGCTGGTGAATGTACCAGAGGAGCTTACGCCTGCTCTCGGTATATCTATTGTGCCTAAGGAATAGTCTGTTTTGACAGTTTCTCCTTCCCAGAGTGCTTGTTCTGAACTGCAGTCTCTTTGCCCTTGGTTGATTGATAGGCTTCTGAGCCAAAGGCAGCCAATCCATAGGTGACAAGTACTAGTAACCTTGTGGTTTGGTTAAAACGAGTCTCTGGGCTATCTTGTCTCTCTTGGGAAACATTAAGATTAGAGATTGAAAGTCATCCAGAAAGGCAAAGTGAATAGGCTAATGTAGGAAACAAAGTACTAGGTTATGCAAATACTGCTCATGTAAGGAAACAGAAACTATGAGTAAAAAGACAGGAAAGAAGGTGGAAGAGATACAGAAGTGGAGATACTGAGAGAGGGTAGTTAGACCTCGCAGTCCTCCATCCGAGTTTTCTGTCTGCAGTTTCTAAGTAGCATTAAAATAAGCCCCCCACCACACATACACACCTGAATGGGTTTTTGTTGCTTGAATCCAGATTGTCCAGATGCATGACTGTTTTGCCTATAAATTGTTTACAGCCAAATCGGAGAGAAAGGATTTAAATAGGGAGTAAGTAAACTAAGAGGGGATGTTGTTAATTAAGCATCGTGCTTATTATAGGTGGCATAGATCCTGTGGAAGATCAGGAGTGTAGCCCTTACTTATGCTTGAGCAGGCGAATAGTTCAGTGAGCTATGCTCTGAGGAGTCATCATGCAATGCTTTTCTAACTTTAAGGTGCAAAGGAATTACTTGAGTATCTTGGTATGTAAATGCAGATCCTGATTGAGGAGGTCTGAGGTTGGGGCCAAAGGTGTTCCATGAGTGTCAAGCGCACAGGTAGTGCTGGATGCTGCTAGCCTGCAGATGAGCCGTCTATTTCAGTACCTGGGAAGGTGTTGATGACAGCATAATGATGTGAAAAACGGTGGGAGCAAACAAGGCATATTTGAGTTCTTAGGGAAATTACCTAGGAGCAGAAGGAAACTTGGAGGGAGTCTGACACCAATTTGGATAGGTAAAGGAAGTACTGCTAGATTACAGAGCATTGTGAATGCCCAGGTAAGTCATTTGGATACAGAACTGAGTAGTTGAATACGATCTTAGAGCTCATCTAATCTAATTTCTTATTTTAATATGACACCAATACCGAATCACTGACAGGGCCAGTTGGAACTAAATCACTGTAAGGGAGTGATGTCCCACAACCACTGGCTTAGATGAGTCAAGAAGACTGTTGGACGGTTTGGAGGGAAAGGCGCTGTGGACAGGCTCTATTGCAAGAAAATCTTTGAACAACAAGGTCAGGATTAGCCCTGGAGCGGAGCTGTGAGGATGGGAAGGGAGGAATCACCCAACAGGCATCTATCAGGGACTTCCAGGGATACAGCTAGGAAGGAAGCATCTGTGGGTGCTAACATTCTAGCGAGGCAGGGGTCAAACACCCAGAAATAAGCAAATTGCAGCCTGTGCTTTGGGAGAATGCTGGAAGAATAGCGAGAAGAAAGATGCATAAGGGTGGTGGGTAGATTTCAGTCTTCAGGAGGTTGATGAAGTTGACCTGAGGCCATGAGGGCGTTGGCCTGGTGGGGAAGGAGATTCCAGGCAGGGGGAACAGCCTGGGGAGAGGTGTCAAGGCAGAGGTTGCTGGAAGGGAGAAGCGGGGAGGGGAGAATAGTAAGAAATAAGGCCCCGTAATGGGTATCTGGAATTTGGAGACAGTAGCTGGAGCCAGAGAACTGGTAAATGTACTGGAAAGCAAGAGCACAAACAGAAGCCTGAGAACTTTAGGGCTCTTCCCTCTATCCCGGCTCAATCAAATGGCTGTAATCTAGAAACACGAACTGAAATAACTGTGGCTCACACCAGGGACACTTTTCCCACTTCCGTAAACCATCATGGAGGGGAAAGGAGGGAGCAGAGTCAGGTGTGACTGCTGCGCAGCCCCGAAGGGTGTTAGCTCCTAGGCCTTCCTCTTTCTCCACCCTGTGCAGATAGCTGCATAAGTCACAGTGCTGCAGGAAAAGTACACCTCCCAACCTGTCAGACCTCAAATGTGCCGAGTTCACGGTCTCACAGTTTCGAAGAATGAGGTCCCAAGTTGAAAGGGAAACTTGGGGCGTTTCATTGGAAATAGAGAGTAGTACTGAGTGGCTGGTTACTGAGGCCCTTTGTCAGGGGTAACTTACACGGCAAGGTCACAGCGTGGGTACAATGTGGGTCAAACTACAGTCAACCTATAGGATTACAAGTATAGTTGCTTAGCTAATATTGATCCAGTAGGGAAAGGAGTCACTCAGCAAGGGTACATGGAAGGCACAGAGGCATTTTGGGGAAGGGAGGGGTCTAGATTCTCTGGTCACCCACCTGGGAGTCTGGTGAGTATCTGCATTTACTAGACCAGGTGGTACTAATTGCAGTATAATCTCAAGTTGGTGTCTACCCTTAGGGAGGCATGCAAGCCTGGTCATTGCATCTCCATCTCGCGTCTCCAGCCACAATCTTTATTGTGTGCCGACTTCCGTGAGGGCCCAATCTCTCTGACTCTCTAGGAATTTCTCTCTAACTGGACGGTCTGTGATAACAGCAGAGTTGCTGGGTGCCGGCAGTCTTGTAGGAGTTTCCAATAGGAAAAATGGAAGAGAGAAACACAGGGCTTCTCCTGGCGGTGCCACATAAAGACTAATGCTTATTTTGCATTGGCTCCCACCTGCAAGAGAATCTAGGAAACGGTTTTTTCCAGCTGAGCACATTACTCAGTGTTGTGTTACTAAAGAAGAAAGGGAGAATGGTGAATGGTAGGTATCAGGCTCAGTCACAACCAGGTCCTCAGAGTGCCAAAAGCCCTTGTGTGAATAAAATAGGAACCATTTTAGAGCTCGTACTTTACAGAGTAGTAAGCACTATTAACTGTTCAAAGCTAATAAGATGCATTGAGAATACCTGCCCGATGGTTTGCATTTTCTTTCACATATTAGCATGCCAAAATGTAAAAATATTCATGGTTATATCAAACATATGCTAAAACGACACATTTAGAAGTTGTTTTACGAAGTGACAACCCTAAAATATTTGCAACCTTGTAGAGAATACCATGTTTGATTCAATTAAAAATAACAAAACAACAAGAAAAGGAAATCCTTGTTAGAAGAAAAACATTAGGAGGCTATTCAGGGTCCAGATACAAGGTGACTTTGATGAGCAGCACCTTCTGGGTACCTGCCACATGCCACCTGATGAGTGGTGGCACAAGAAGGACTGTGAGTGAAGGAGGCCCCAGTGGCAATACATGGAGATGAATTCATGGCTTTTAACTGGTGTGGCACAGAGAGAGAGAGAGACAGAGAAGGGGCCAGGGTTACTAATAACATCATGCAATCAATGCAGTATTCAAAAATCTCCAAATATGTGTTATTTTATTTAGAATAATTCTGGAGATACTAAGTGCATTAGAATTTAGTTAGTTTAGGTTCTCTAAATTATGGTACAGAATTCACCCTCCCCCCAATTAAAATTTTTGAAAAGTAGTGAAAATTGGAGCATGTGCCTGCAGGACAGCCAGAGGAGAGTTTTCAGGGAGCAGAGGATGCTTTCGCAGGTAGTGAAGTGTTTGCTATGTGGGCCTTGGGTCCCAGGATTTCATTGCCGTATGTGTCCTGCAGGCAGCAGCTTTCATTTTAATTCTTCACGCTCCATGGAGAAAGCTTTCAGTGATCTTTTCCTTTAGGGATGCTGAAACCCAATGCTCGTTGGTTTTGTTCGCTGACACGTTGCTCCCCCTGGTCCTGGGGACTTAGTAATGGGTTGAATGAACAAATGACTGTGTAACCTAAAGATGAGGCAGCTTTCTAAGCCAAGTGATGAGAGACTGTGAGCTAAATCCAGACTTAGTCAGTACCCTCCTACTGAAATCCTAGCACCACAAAGGGAGCATTGTGTGTGTGTGTGTGTGTGTGTGTGTGTGTGATTTGTTCACTTCTATACCCTCTGAGCTTTGGTGATCATGGAAGCCCTTAACCTTCTTCTGACTGTAGAAGTGCTACCACACTACAGAAAGCTATCAAAGAGACAGTAAAACCACCTCCAATGATGTCATTCACATATTACCATATTGTGAGAGGATTTTATACATACTTTACAAATTTTACATAAAATTTATATGTATCTATGTACATATAGAGTATCTGAAAACATCATTTAAGTATATGTTCTTCCCAACTATTTTCTAGAGGAGGAGAACTATAAGATCATACTCTATATTATTTTAATTTTTTTCCCCTCTTATCAGTATCTTATGGACATCTGGATCTATCAGATCTAAATTTGTGATTTTTTTTTTTGTCCGTTCTTACTACTTGTAGGCGTTGGTGGTATAGTGGTGAGCACAGCTGCCTTCCCTTCTCACTACTTGTATCCCCAGTGTCTAGACAGCGACTCATGCTTTTTAGGAACTGAGTAATTATTTGTTGAATGCACAGATTGGTACACTAAGTTCTATAACAGTTCAGCACTGTCATATTAGTGTACAAGACTAAGGGACTCCCCATGGGTGGACACTTAGGCCATTTCAAGTTTGGTTGGTTGTTTGTATTAAACCTTTGAATAAGCATCTTTATACATCTTTAGACATCTTTCAGAGTATTTCTTTGTGAAAGTCCCCAGCAGTGGGAGTTCTTGGTCCAAAATGTGCATCTTTTTCTGACTTTTGATGATCTGTATTTTGGATTTGTTGGAAGGGTTACACCAGTAAGCTGACCCTGAAGGTGAACAGTGGTGCCTGTTTCTCTGTCCCTTTTCCAGCACTGGCCAGCATTCTTTTTTATCCTTAAGGGTATGTGATGCCAAAACAAAAACTAAATTGGCATGTTTTCATAACTGAACAGAGTTTTGCTCAGTGATTATTTTGTTTCTGAGTTGTCTATTCATGTTCCTCTATATAGTTTATTCTGCATTGGTTTTGAGAGCTTCTATGTTAATGATTTGAACTCTTTTCCTTGTATATAGTTTGTCATTTAATTTGGTAGTATTTTTATATGTATACAAGGTAATGTTTTTCTTTCCCCTTAAAATTTGTTCTTTAATGTTACCTCTTTTATTTGAAGACAATGACAATTTTTAACTTAGATTTTTCAAGTGCTTTAGGTTTCATTTTAAACATTTCCAAGTCCTGTGGGATTTACTTTCTTGTGAGTTATAAAGTGTGGATCTATTCTTTTTTTCCAGTTATCCATTCAACGTAATAACTGGATATTTAATCATCTTTTCTTCCCATGCTGGTTTGAGGTGCCTCTTTATATGTATATTTGACTTTTTCTGGGTCTTCCTCTCCTCCTTGTCTCTTGATCACTCTCTATTTTGGTCGCTTTGGCTCCTACTACCAGATTCCTTTATTGCAACCTAATGATAATAAAATCTTCACAATTGTCCTACTTCTCAGTGCTCTGTTCTGTAAATTTGCCTAGTTTTTTTACATGTTTATTTTCCCATTTGAATTTATGACATCACTGGGTTGAGCTAAAAAATAGGTGGGATGTTTATTGGTGTTGCATGAAATTTATAAACCTATATTAAGAGAATTGACACCTTATAGTAAATTATTTATGGTAAGTTCCTATTTAAATTTCCTTTCATATGCTAGGTAGAATTTTCTTTTTTCTCTTAAAGATTTTTTATGCAGATTATTTATATTTTGTAAATAATATTATGAATGGAGCGGTTTAGAAATTGTTATCTTCATGTTTGTGACTGTTAACATGGGTAAAGTGGAAGCTACCCACTTCCAAAGTGATTTTGAAACCAACCATTGGTCTGCATTCTTTCATTTCAGATAATATTTCATTTTGTTTTTATCTGGTTGTATATTGAGTATCATAAAGCAAAATATTTTTTTAAAATGTTTTCGGTTCATTATCCTTGACTAGATATTTGTTGGTTATATTACTCTTTCAGCAGTATTGGTCCATTTTTACACCCTAAAGTGTTACAGCCTCAGATTCCAGCTTGCTACCTTTAAGGTTAGTACAGTGATCTCTACATAATAACCGAGGCATTGCTTTTTGTTATTCTTTCTACTAGGAATAAGATGAGAATCTAGGCCAGTTAGAGATGTTACTAATGGTCACAGGTAATGTATTCTTATCAAATGGGCATTCATAGCTAAGATCAACACTAAGAGAAATAAAATTTGAGCCACAAATCATAGATACATATGCAGGTTAAGCTATCATAATAGACACATTTAAAATATAGAACGAAATAGGTAAGTTAACAAAACAATATATTTAATACTAAACAAGTATTAAAATATTAATGAGCAATATGATATAAATAATATATTTAATAGTGCATAATTCAAAGTACAATATGTAAAATAAGCTTATTTTTTATAACTTACTGTATAAACATATATATATCTTAAGCATGTTATTGTTAAAAAAAATTCCAAATGAGAACATTTATGTACTAAGTTTTCTAAGGTGTATATTATAGTATATTTCAGTTTGGCAGCCCCTGTATGAGACAGCACAACTGCAGATTGTACCTGTAGCATGTATACTATAGGAGAATTTGCTAGACTCTTTCAGTATATAAAGTTTTATAATGGAAGCCGATGGCTCAGAGCGAGCTTATTAAAAATACATGATAGCTGTACTTCTCAAATAGAGATTGAAGCCTTTGCTTTCCTTCTTTATAACAGAAGGCAGGCGTGCGTGTCCTCATAACCCTCGCACCATGTCAGTGCTTAGATAATACCACTTTTGACGTGGCACTTGTAGTAATTTAGGGATTTGTATGAGTATGTTATGGCATCTTTTCAAGCCTGTTGTTTTGTTTCTGCTTTTGCAAATCTCTTTTTAAATAGATTCGATAATCAAGAGCCATCCTGCCTGTCTTCCTATTAATTTTCATTGAAATGTTAACATAAATGTGACATAGGTTTAGCTTTGAGTAAATATGCTTCTGTGTACAGTATCCCCATCACTTTTGTTGGTCTTGAGGGACTGGAGAACTGGGCCTCATGGATTATTTATACCTCTAATTGACTTGACAGAGGGAGGTGTTGGTTTTAAGTTGGCTTTGTGTTCCGTATTTGCGTGAGCTGTCTTTGAAGGAGAGGATGAATCGTGATACTCTGGAGCTGTGTTTAGTAGCATCAGGTTAAAACAGAGACTGCTAACGAAAAAGGCAAGGTCTGCCTAGGTTCTGGGCCAGGAAATGACTTGAACAGGCCACACCCATTTCAATAGCACAGGATCGGCTTTTGTGAGTGAGGCCAACAGTGGTGTCAGGGGTAACCAGAGAGGGGTTTGTTCTGACACCAATCTAGAATAGCTGAACTTCTGAAAATAATTGGCTTAGGTCCCTGTGGCTCACTCTTGACCTAAGACAGAGCTAACTTAAAGCTTCTGCAGACCCTCTTTCCCCCTTGCCCATCTCTTGTCCCTATGTGGATTTACCCCTCCCCAGCCCCAGAAACCTTTGATATAGGGAACATTTAAGGAACTATGACTTAGCACTCTAGAGACATGACAAAGACAGCTTGCCACCATTTTCCCAACCTCCATTGCCTGTCGCAGCAACTCAAAGAGCTCGAGGACTGGGGGCCAGGCCTTAATCAGCGGGAAGGTGCTGGTCTCTAACCCTAGCTAGGACTCCGAGGCTCTGTGCTGTGAGCATTTCTGGTGCTGAACCAGGCCTGTCAAGGTTTTTGAATATTATTTGCTTGTATTTTGTTCACAGTTGCTCTTGACCACTTGTTCCCGCACATAAGAGATCCTTGGTTCCGAGGGCCTCTGTCCTCAGTGACTGCATCTGCACCTTTGCTGTGTTGCTTTACTGTCACTGCAGTGCTGTGACCCTTCCTGGTTTCCTCTAGTCTGCTTCATTCTACTTCTGCCCACCTCCTCATTCCAGAACATGTCCTATATCTCTGGCCAGAGAAACAAAACAGATCTGTCTATATAAATTTTAGCCAAATTTGATACTATACATGTTAAGCTTAAATTGGATTCAGTCCTCTATTGATTTCAGGTCGGCTCTATGCCAGATAAGGATTCTCACGTGGACTTGGTCACTGTCCTAACTTTAGTTTCACCGCTGTGTACAGAGCTTAGAGAAAAGATGTGAAGAAGACTCTGCCTGCCATCTTTAGTGCAGAGTACTCAGGGGAGGGTTGTGAAGTATGGATCATTTCGTGGCCACGTTATGTACCTGAGTGATGTTCAATCCTGGCTGTGCGTTGAATCAAATCGAGAATTTTTGAGCCGTAATGATGTCTGGACTGATCCCAGACCAGTAGAATCAGTCTAGTCCATGAGATACAGACCAAATATTGATAGTTCTTCTCAGAAATTCTAATGTGCAGCAGTGTTTTAAAAGAAACTGATGTAGACCCTTGAATGTACGTGGAAGAGGATGAGGATTAGATTGTGTAAAGCTGTATAGGCTACCAGCCATGAAACTGAGAGAATACGGATATTTCTAGTAAATTTTTTTTCCATCACTCACGTTACCAAATGGGTCTAAGTATACTCCTCCTAATGCCCCCCATGGGCAAATTCATATGATGATGTTCAATTATTAGGTTTTGAAGATTTTCTTTAAAATTCTGAATTGAACATTCAAGTCAGTACAACCAAATGAAGAGTAAACACATCTAGTTTATTTTTGGCTGCTGTTCTATCTTTTCTGGGAGCTTGTTGAATTGAGCTTTTCTGGAATGTCATTACTGGCTTTTCGCTAACCTAATTACTTTAAGTATGTTGTAATTAATGGATTTCTTCAGCCTATACTTGTAGCCCATATATTTAGTTATTTGAAGATAGGAAAAAAAATAGTTTAGCAACCTGAAAAACATCTCTAAAATTTCTTTGGCAACTTTATTTCCAAGGGTGTATTTTCTTGTGTGTTGCTGCAATTATACACTTACCACCATGCTGTGAAATAGTCTTTTATGGGTTGGTGTACAATATGTGAAAACTTGCCACAAGTTCCAATTTATCTGTCTTCTCTGGATGCTGAGAAGACCACTACTCTTTTGAAGTTCTTAATTTGGCCAGTGTGGTTTCTCCCTGGCTACGGGATGAGTGCTGAGTTCTGACCTCAGGATGTGGGTGACAGTCCCTGGTGATGGTATTATAAGTTGAGGATCGTAAAAGAAGCGCCACACTCCCTTGGATAAAATACTTTGTTCCAACTCCAACCTTCATGTGATTGTTTTTTATTTTATGGTTCTCATCTGTTTTATTTGTTTCTGGTTGTAGGCTTTCATTTAGTAGGTGATAAGTGGCTTATATCATACAGATGGAAATCTTTATAAAAGAAGCCAGAATTTGACCTAGTATTTCTAAAGTGAAGGCTCTGAATTATTGACTCCACTTAACCCCACATGGTTACTTGTTCCTGTCTTTTGTTTAAAGCTCAGTGAAAGAATGATTATACAAGTTGGCTGTGTGTTAACTTCCAAATTAATATAATTAGCAAAGGAAAAAAGAAATGGAAAAGCCCTCTTAATGTCCCCAGGTACCAAGTTGGACTCCCCTGGCATTGATTTTCTCTGTGGAAATTATCCTTGTCATTTGTGAAACACTCTCTTGGTATTTGAATACCAAGCCTGAATATCAAATCTTTTGGTCTCAACTTAGTAGTTTTTAAAATGTCAGACATTTTTTCATATGTTGAAAATTGCAATTGTACTCACTTTTTAAATCCATTGAAGCAAACTAATAGAATCGTTAACTTTACTGTGTATTCTTCATGTGTTTTTGATGCATTTAATACCTGACTGTGGGACCTGGCAGCCACCTAACGAGTGTTAGGAATTTGTCTGATAGCACTTGAGGGTATCACCCATTGGTGCCATCCCTCTCTTCAGCATCTTGAGCTAATGTTTTATAAATAATTAAACTTGAGAGAAAGTGAAGCAAAGCATTCAGCATTCCCTCCAGGCACGGAGTGATAGCTGTGTTTGGCTCCTTCAAGATGTGGTCTCGTGAAGACCACTTAACCTTTGTGAGAGTCCATTGCTCTTTGGTAAAATGGTAATACACTACCAGTGCAGCGTCCATCTGTCTGCCTGTTGGGGAATGAGGACAGGAAGCCTGGCTCCACACTGGAATCTCTTAACATTCTGGTCTCTGGGCCCCACACCCAGAGATTCTGATTTCATCTTGGGAATAAGAGTTGGAACAAGGAGAGACGGTAGTGGCATGGCATGCCAGATACCAGCGGAGGTGAGAAGTGGTCAGATTTGGGGTACTGCCTGAAGGAGGATCTGACAGGTTTGTCCATGGAGAAGATGTAGAGTGTTAAAGAAAAAGAAGACTCAAAAATGCCTGCAGCGTTGCGCCCTGTCCCAGAACCATGGCCTTGTTTATTAAGATAGCAAACAGTGACATGAAGGACTGATAATTTAAGTGCATCTTTGAAAAGAGTGAAAAAGTCCCCATTTGCCAACACACATATATTTGTAGATACTCCTTTTATTTTCTGAGAAAGAAGATTGCATTTAATACAGATTTCAAAATTTCTCTCTTTTCCTCCCTCCTCGTTTTTTTCTCTGAATGTTGTTTAAAAATTCAGTAAATGCAACACTTAGGTCTTTCTTGTTTCCCTTGTTGTGAATTTAGGCATACAAGAACTGTATGGTTTGAATCTGTTCAGGATCAAAAGTCATCTTGCCAGGATTCTTGGCTAATCAGCACATAAAGAACAGTTTTGTCATTTTCTTGTTCTTTTGGCTCTAAAGATGCTCCAAACTGCAGGGACGTTCTCCAGAGTAGAAGTGTTAAATGAAAACACTTGCAATAAAAAGGAGATGCTAAACAAATGTTATTTGGCTTTTCATCCGGTGAGTGATAGGGAGGAGATCAAATTGTTCAACTTTTGGAAGCTGAGTTTTTGAAATCATAAAGTGATTTTGAAATTTCGTGCAGTTTTATTACCACATATAAACCCCCTTGTTGACAAAGACCAGGAGTATGCCAGCGGGTCCAGGGGGTGGATCTCATCCTAAGAGGTGGAGGGAGCATCTGAGGTACAAGCACTGCATTGGGAGTTTTTTTCCCCTGCATGATTTTATTTATGGCGTTAGAAGTCCTTGAAGCTTTTGTTCCATCCATCGTCTCATCATTCTTGTTCTGCCTGTTAATTGGGTAGGCTGATAGCATCTCACACATGTGTAGGTGTCATTGCTTTAATGTCACTGAGCACGATGCTGACTCTTTGAAGTTTTGCAGCCCACCAGCTGTCATTCACACATCCTAGTTTAATCTGTTTGGTGGAGGTTTCTGTCTTCATTTATAGCCACATCCTGCCAAGCCGAAGGATGCCAGCCGTGCCTTTCTTGTTTTTGTGCACGTTGCATGTAACTCTTAGATCTTTAAGCCCGTCTTGTCTAACCTGTCTTGGTGGGTTCTTTAATACTGCCTCCAGTACTTATGAGAGACAAGCCATCCAGAGCCACACCCATTTCAGGGTTCCACTGGGGTGGAATTCTCCAGTGCTTTTTTAGGAGTTCCCTATTTGTCCAGTCTTGTTCAATGGACTTAGTATGCCAGGTTGAAACACTGCTGGTCGAAAATAGTTGCAGTGTCACACATTTCTTATCCTGGGTAATATCCATAGAGCAAAAGGTCGTTCTTGCTCATAGGTAGTTTATGTTGCTATGTGAGCTGACTGATGTCCCCACCAAAGTCATAATTGGCAGATAAGCTTTATTTTCTTCACAAGATGCTTTTGGTGATAAAGACTGTTAAAAACAATAAAGATGAAATGTTTTCCCTGTCTCACAAAGTTACAGTGCAGGTAAGAAGCAGGTGACAGTGAAGCATCTCTGATTCAATATGAGAATAATACAGTAGAAAAATGATTATATTTGGATATTTTTCTTTTACTATAATGAAGACTAGTCCGTTCAACCAGACAAGTCTATTTTTATATTATAAAATGCATCAGTAGCTCTGAAAAAGAAACTTTAATAATAACTCAGACAGCTTTCATGATTGTTTATTAATACCTTTCTCTGGGACTTTTTAAGGCCAATTCCTTCAGACTTACAATTCAGTTATGTCTTCCTGTAGACATATTGCTACCGAAATCAGTGGACTTAATTATCTTATAAGCATTGATCAGTAATACTCTTTTCCACATACAGTGTGATGAGAATTTGCGACCTGTACCTGTGTTAATTATGAGTGGCTCTCTGATGACCTTATGAGTGTCATCTTTAAAAATCTCTAAAAAGATTAAAAAGAAATATTTGTAAAAATCGTGAGGTTCTAGAGTTGGAAGAGAACTTAGAAGTCATTTCATGCAGCACAGTATCTGACATCGCCTGCTAGCAATTGATTACTCATTTTCTACTTGAATACTTCTCGGTGAAGAGATCACACCTCCTAAGACAGTTCATTCCATTCTGTCAGCTCTAGTTCTTAGCAAGTGCTTTCTTGCTAAGAAAGTGAGTGAAGTACTGTATTTAATTTTTTCAAATCTTGCTATGCCAGATGTCCTCATATTGCATTTGCACAGTTGACTTTTTTAGGCCTTAGTGTAGGACCTTCAACTTATTGAGCTTCTTAGAATTTTGAATTCTGATTCTTTCTTGCCATCCACATACTTACTCATCAAGTCGTGTGTGTCCTTAGCCAGTCCTTGGCACCCAGGAATCTGGCTCCAGAGTCCTAAATTATAGCTTCACTGAACCCAAGGGACCCCTGATCAGAGCTGAGAGTCAGAACTGTGTCTTTGGGATCTCTCACCCTGCCGGTATTATGTTGTTTTTGTCTCTGTGTCTGTCCCTTTCTCTACTTCATACTTTTCACATGTTCATTCCTCTATTTTTATTATTGCAATGAAGCTGAGGCTGGGTAACTTTATAAAGAAGAGATGTCTATTTTGGCTCATGCTTCAAGAGGTGTAAGGCTGAGGGGTCGCATCTAGTGATGGCCTTCTTGCTCTGAGAGTTTCACAGCTTTGTAGGAAATCACATGGCTAGAGTTAGGGGACATATATTTACGTGTATCTTCTGGTTTCTCTCCCTCTTCTTATAAAACCACCGGCATTCTATCCTCATGACCTCATCTAATCACCTCCCAGAGGCCTCATCTCTTAAGACCATAGTCAGATTAAGTTTCTACTCTTGCAGTGTGTCATCATGGGAATTAAATTTCAACACGTGAATCTTTAGAGGACACACTCAAGCCATGTGCAGACCATAGCAGTATGCATGTGGCTTGAGGTGCTCAACTCTCCATGGTGGTCTCTGTCCAGCCCTGTCTCTGACAGGCAAGTCCGTATTCCCAGAAGGGAATTTGACTGTCTTGACTGGTCAGATGCCCTGGGTTGACCGTAACACCCAAGCTAGTAGGGCCAGGGGAAAAAAGAGAGCAGGAGGCAAGAATGGCCTAGGGATGTCTGTTTCAGAAGGGTTTTCAGAGGAGGGGATGCAAGGGATAGCCTCGATATCAGCCCCCTGCCTGTGTGCTGGTCAACTAGTTGTGAGTCCACATTGTGACATACTCGTTGCATTGCATTCTCTGTCTTATAACAATATGGCACCCTTGAAATCCAGATGCTGGTATTCAAAAGAAGAAATACAAGAACAGGAAGCCTGTGGAGGCTTCCTGGTCTCCAGTGGTCACCATCTCCTTTTAAACCATCTTCATTACCTCTTGATTTTTGACTGATATTGGCCTCAAAGTCATTGGCCACTAGCAGTCTTTTTCAGTTAATTAATACAAAGGGTGCTCTAAATATCTCATTTTACGCTCTGGGAACACATCCCGCGTTCTGTACGTATCAAAACTCCACTTTCAAAACACTGAAGTCCCACTCAGTGTTAACTGAATTCTCAGTGCAAAAGGTAAATGTTCTTTTAACTTCCAAGTTATTTTCAGATTTTTTTTCCATGAATCCTTTAGGAAAATTACATACCATTCTATAAATATATGAATTCAGAAAGTGTATATATAGATCTTATTTTAATAAAAGTGCCTTATAATGTACAATATCCATCTTTTCTTTTTAGAATTGCGGAACATTGCTTGTTTCTATCGTTTGGATCTTCTTTCATTCTTCTCTGTGGTTCCTCTGTGACTAGAGAACGTTCACTTAACCCTTTTGCAGGTTCCCACACTTGTGCAGGCTTTTGTCCTGCCATAGATACGGATTCTTTTTACAGCAGCAAGGTGCTGGCTTTCTTTTTTCATTTTAAATCTCCTGGCTTCTCTTTTGCTTTAGTTCTTTCAATTAATGTTCATTCCAACCTTCCTAGCTTTAAAATGACGACCTTTGATAGACAGTGAAGCAAAGTGGGAATTGGGCAGTTCTGCTTTTTATTTTATGTGCTGGTACTGCATTATCTATTTCATCTGATCAATTCTTTGCCTTCCAAATGAAAGAAAAGGAAGCACACTGGTGGTCCTAACATTTTTTAAAACACCTTTCCTCCACACTCAGACATGTGTTATTACTGCACATGTGTTATTACTTGCTGTGGGATATGTAAGCCTATGCACAGCTTTTCCCATGGTTCTTATCTTCTTTTACTTGTTCAAGGACTCCTTGTGCAGCAGCAGTGGCCCCTGTGAATGTGTCTTCCTTTCCCGCCTCATCAGGACCTGTCACAGTCAGCCTGTTGCCCTAGACAGCCACATGGCTTCTGCCCTTTTTTAGGTCTTGGTAATGTATCTGAGTTGGCCTGATTTTCCCCTCTTTGACTGTCACAGATTTTTGGTAGTTATATTTCTGAGAGCATCATTACCATTTTACTACTTTTGCATCAATTAGAATCCAGGCCACAGAAACAGTTCTTCACCTTGTATATCCTGTGCCTTCTCAGAAGTGAGTTTGATGCTAAGGTGATTTGCCAGTGCTTTTAGCTGATTGCAGCTTCCCAGGGATGTCTAGTAGATGTCTTGTAATCACTTCTGTGACAGTTTTTAAATTCACACTGGAAAAACACTGCTTAATTCTTCTACTGGAGCAAGTAATTGTCATTAAATTCCATCTTTCATTGTTCTGATGTTTTCCGTTAACTACTATTTACCTTTGTAAGCGTTTTATTGCTATTTCCAAGCAACTCAACAGGCTCAGGATGCTTATTTTTCTAGGTTAATATCCAAGGCTGTCTGCCAAAAAGATTGAATGCCGACATTATGTCCAGCACCAGGCATACCATAGATTTCCAAGCCTTAAGGCTAGCCTTGCTTCTGAATGTCAAAAATCCCTTTTTCTTTTTCTCCCCAGTGTCTTCCACTTAGAATTCATAGTGCTACTTTTGGAGCTTTCTGCAGTTCAAAATGAGTTCAGGAAGTGTTAGGCCAGTTTTTTTTTTTTTCCTGTTTAGAACAATAAGTGGCTGTTGGTGTGTTTTCACACGTTTATTCTTAGATCAATCTCCACAAGGGTACTTAAAGAAAAATACCATTTACTATGTAAGGTAATGGCAAGACCTGATAGGAAATTGTACTAGTGAATATTAAGATAGGAATAAGTCTATAAACTTCTGGGAATTTTTGGATGCCTTATAATACAGCAGAACATTTAGCAATTATTAGTGCATGGAAATGACTTAGTGTTTTTTGTGCGACTTCCCTATAGTAAAGCAACATCCCCACACAATACTTACATGTACACTTACGTGTGTCTTGGCCTTAGTGAATAAGTTACATGCCTCTGTAACATGTTACTGCTCTCAGCTGTGATATCCCTAAGTGTATACATCAAAAGATTAATGTCAGAGGCATAGTAGTATTTTATATACAGATTATATTGAAAACTTTTGTGAGTGATACATCAAAGAAGAATGATCAGAGAGGACACTTTGATCTGTAAGTGGCATCTCACAGTGTCTCACAGGGAAGGGAAGGTTCTTAACTGGAAAAACTGTCTTGGTGTAGAGAATGGAGAAATGGACTTTGAGGGGCAGATGAGGTTAAGGTGAATGAATGAATGAATGAATGAATGAATGAATAAATACATCTGTGAGTGTTAGCGCTTTAGAGGTGAGGTGGTCTTTATCAGTTTCCTAATGCTGTCCTAACTCTGGTGTTTACTGGCTCTCTGATCATAAGAAAAACAGGGTTTTCTCATCTTCATCATTTAAAGAATTCTTTCAAAGAGTGAACCCTTTTGTAGCATGAAGAAAATCCCCCTTTTTTGAAACAGGTAATTGTGTTCTACAATACTAGAGGTAGATGTTTCTTCGCTACATTTTGTTATAACACAGAGGGGCTTGAAGTCAGTGAGCTCAGATGAGTGGTGTGAATGAGAGGATGATGGGGAAGAAGCTAGACTTGTGAAAGCTCTGTGGCCATTCTGCAGGTTCCTCAGAGTGGTTCCTGACAGCACCCGAGAACATGCTGGACTTGAGCTTGGTTAGACAACACATATCAAGGGAAGAGATCGGACCCGGCAAGTAGGGCCTGCTGAGGAAGCTTCCGGGCAGCCTGGTGATCTCTCGAGCGGGACAGCTGCACTGTGAATCCAGGTCATCTTTCCATGCAGAGCGGAAAAGCTAGCTAGTGATGGTGGTAGAACGCACAGGTGGGTGGGTGGATGTGGGTGCTGGGGAGTGACAGTATGACACGTTAGGGCCATTGGAAACTTTGTTTTCCCCTTGCCCAATGCAGTCACGGTGTAGAAAGTTGAGAAAGATTGCTGAATAGTTTCATCTCATGTCTTTAAAGGTGTTTCATTTCTTCAGTGCCATATTTGAAAATGTAACACATGAGTATTAACTTTCAGAGCAGCCAGTTCACTATTTTTGGAGTGCTAGGACCTTCCTTTTCTGTTCTGTGTCTCTGGCCAGCTGCTGTTAGGCTCACAGTCAAACATTTGAAATGGCCATTCTGCTCCAACAAGGCAGAACATGGGATTTCAAATCCCTTTTGTAACTGCAGTAGCTGCTGCTCTATTTTTAATTACATTACCTATCAACCTAGTCACATACCGTTAAAATACAAATATCTACTCCTTCAAAGATTGCTTTGATCCAGAAGCTTGGGAGTGGAAGAAAGAAAAAGTATATACAAATATATTCTATATGGGGCTCTTAATTCTTTTTTTCCAAAGGAAAAAATAAAAACATCCTACATTCTGAAAAAGGAAATGGATAATGTTCATCATTTCCTACCAAGTGGCACCTAATTTTATTGGTCACACCTAAGTTCTGACTTTAAAGTCCCCAGCTAGTTTTCCAGTTAATATTCTTTTATTAGATTCTGACTGTTGCAAGCATGACTGTTTAATGACCTCAGTCTAGGTCCAGAAACTTGAGCAAATAACATGGTCTCTTTAATGCTTACTTTCGGAAGCCATTGAGTGAAAGGTAACTGGACTCTCCTGAATATGTTTAGGGGACAATACATATTCTGATTCCTATTGCAGCCTTAGTCACAATTGCAATGAAGTTGAATCTGCAAAAACTTGATAGCTCTATAACCACATTAGCAGGCAACAGAAAGATTTTGTAACTTGTTCTTTCCTCCCTCATACCTACCCACCTAGGCATTTCTGTTACATAAACGCTACCCCTGTGACAGTTTGGGGGGAAACTTGTGCTTACTTAATACTGACTTACAAAACTATATGGGAAGATTTACTGTTTCCATTGCTTCATGCTGCTCACAACCTTCACGAAATGTTCCCCCCAAATTTTAAATGTTAATGCCTACATTGGTGTCTTTAAGACTTTTGTTTTTTACTATCAAATATTTTGAAAAGGAGTGTAATTTAATAATCTCTAGGGAAGATAGAATGGAAGGCGTTATTTGAGTGGTGAATATCATGTTACATTACTTACACTGATGATGTTTTATGAATGGGGAAGCTGAGGCTCAAACAGTAGAATGATTTTCCTTGTGGTATGTAGAAATGCCGTGATCAGCATTTGAACACAGATCTGACCACAAAGCCTGTTCTTCCCCCCACAGTCTACCTTTCTGATTTCATAATAGAAAATAGTAGTAGACTGTTCATGGGTATATGAGGAGCTAGACACTGTCCCCGCTGCATTGCTTACACATCTCCGCAAAGTGTCTCTGTAACAGGGTAGGCAGCACGAGGTTGATTAATTTGTCTAAGGTATCCAGAGCTCGTGAATGATTGCCCTCTCACTCCTACTCAGGACTTTTTACGCCTCCTTTGATTATATCTTCTATTTTAAATATTGACACACATGTTATAGTGAGAAAAAGATACATGAAATCCAAGGGTCTCTTTAGCTGTAAAGAGACTGTATTCATTGAGTGGTTAACTATTTGTTATATTTAGAATCCTACTGTAAAAGTAATTGGTAAAATTAATTTAAACAGTGCATTTCATTTAACCCAGTCTATCCAAAGTATAAATTTAACATGTAATCAAAAGAAAAGATTATGGGTGAAATTTTTGAAAATTCTACATTCTTTTCATGTTTGGGTTTTCAGTTGAAGATGGTAGGTGTGTGTGGCTCCTCCATGCCATGGCAGAATGGTGATGAGAGACCTTGCCAGCCGTGCCCCCAGAACGTATACATTGTACACACATCCCTGCCTTTCATCTCTGTTACCACAGTCATACCCAGGACCGTCATCTTTTACCTGGATTAGCAGGTGGCCTCAAAATTGATCTTTCTGCCTAAAGCTTGCAGCAGATTCCTACCCACTAAAGAATATAAATTCAAGTCACTTGTTGTTTCTCCCTGTCTGGCCTTGCCTCTTGTACGTTTACTGCTGTCCTATTACAGCTACTCAGGTTCCTGACAATGCCAATCCCCTTCTTCCATCTGTCTTGTCCCTGCCCATCTCCCGGCTGGGCTTACCCTATCACTTACCTTTCCTTATGTAGCACCAAGGTCTCAGCTCCTCATTGAGAGACCATCTGTGTGGCAGCCATAGGAAGAGTGTCCGCAGCAACAATGAGAATAGCTGACATTTGTTGAGCTCTTACTACGTGCCAGGAACTCCATCAGTCCTCACAACCACTCTTGGAGATTAGGAATTATTATCATCTCAACTATATAGATAATGAAACTGAAACACTGATAATTCCATCATTCATACATTCTTTCAACCATTTCTTTTATTTTCTTCATCTTTTATTATGATCTGCAGTTGTCTTGCTCTATTCTAGAAAATAAAGTCCCCAGAGATGGGATCTTATTTTTTGCTGATTTTATAGCATTTTTTTAAAAGTGCCTGGTGCAGTTAGGCTATTAAGTATGTTAGGTGAATGAATGGACAAATGAATGAACTAATGAACAACAAACAGGTCTCACTGGTTGAATCATGTAATGAGAAATGGGAGACTTCAGAGATGAGCCTTCTGCTGTATGCAGTCAAAAGCCTTTCCCCTAAGTAACTGTTGAGCACTTTTCTCTCCATTCCATTATTCTGTATGCATGTAAGACTGCACTGATCCTAGACTGAGTGAGGTATATGTCAGCATACTCAACAAGCCAGGTCAGTAGCTGCCCATGGTTGTTGGCAACAGATTACAGTAACTACTTATCATGGAGATTTAGCTGCGACCATAGGCAGCATTTCACTTCGTGACTGAATGCTGGCTGCTTAAGGCAACTGTTGCTGTGGAACATCTCCATAAAGATTCAAGTAGAAGAATTTTATTTTTATTTTGTCTTTTAAATTTCTCTGCTCTTCTGACAAGATGAGCTATTGACTTTTTCCGTCTGCCTAGTGCCTGGTGGATACTAATTTCACAGAATTTTAGAGCTGAAAGAGAGCATCAGATAATCAGCCTAGTTTCCTCGTTTCCAGGAGAAAAGAAGTAGTTTGTGCAGGGTGACGTAGTGATGGATAGGAAAACCAAGGCTTGCCTCATAGCCACTATTGGGTCCAATAAATAACACTGTTAGGGGAAGATGAGTACTTATTTACTTTAGAGCCGTAATTACAGTGCTGACCCACCAACAGCCTGTTTCCTCAGTAATGGAAATCATTGCTAGAAGCTGAAATGCCCACCAGGAGGATGTTGCCTAAACATCCTTATTTACTAATACAAAATAATGCCTTCTTGTGAGCACAGCGGGTACTTAAGAGTGATATGTGGCTGATTTTTCCTCTCCACTGATATTCTTGGTCTTTAAAAGTCTAGCAATAGCACTTGGTCTGGTTATAACTAAAAGTGAAGAATTTTACCTGGTAAAATCTTAGGTTTTGTGTGTACGTAGGGCTCATCAAGAAATTTTGTTGTCAATTGAACTTGACCACAGTTCAGAAAACCAAACTGCTTTTTTGCCATTGGAAAGTGAGGGAATAAGAATCAGGTAGCATAGTACAAACACTAAATATGGCACTTTTCAACAGAGTTGGAATTTTGAATTACTGAATTATGTCTATTCCGTTTGACATAAGTAAGGAATAATCTTTTTGTTGCCCATTTCAATGAAAGCATGACCAAAATACTCTCTTCTAGGAGACTGGCTTGATTTTGGCTGTTTTTAAGAAGTTTAGTCCTTGCAGGGTCCAACCCTGAAGGAAGCTAAAATGTGACTGAGAAGCCATTAAGAAGCCACTACAGAAATGTGCTTTAGTGAACGAGGCTACATAGTCTCTTTCCTTAAAGTGACGGGTGTGTGAAAGTGCTCACCAGTTTGCTCTGTGGAATTTTAAGAAGACTAATGGTGCCATTAATGGATGTCCAGTGTCTGAGAGCCCTGAAGGCAGAAGAGTTAATGCCTGAGTGATTCTCATAGAGAATCCAGAATGTAGTGAAGTATTTATCTGGCGTCATTATCGTCGTTAGTTGTGTGTCTGCACTTGGGGGTCACCTTGAGATACCCCTGAGTATTTGGACATTTGAAAAAGAGCAGTACCTTCTCATTTCTTGTCAAGATCAACATATGCTAGGAACAAAGTCATCTGTGAAGGGGGCAGTTGGCTGCTGGGCTTTCAGGGTTTGTTGGTCTGTCTAACTGGATGATTGAATATCACTAAGTTTGGAGATAGAGATGGTCAGAGGAGCGGTGAGTCACAGAGTTAAACCTTGGCCGCTCTCTAGAGGGAAGAAGAGTGGCAGCCAGCAGAGCTGAAGTAGCTCGGCCCCTTTCCCAGGTACTCCCGGCAGACTGAGGAGTTTGTCTCTGTAGAAACATCTACCCCTTCGTGAGATTGGGTGCACCAGGCTATGCTAGCCCATGGGATTCTTACTTCATCCAACTCTGGTGGGTGGATTGGTGTTTACCAGATACAGTGTCATGTAGCCATTTGAATTTCTTCATAGGCCAACCTGAAAGAGTTGAATTGATTATGGGCCTTTAGTTATTCTAATTCTGATGACTGTCACTTCTCATCATAGACTTACTAATTGTTTCTTTGGATTTATACATTAGTCCTACCCATCAGGCTTGGGTAACGTGTGTTTCCTTGTAAGAGAGGGGTCTGCTCTTGGTATATTGCTAATCTAGCTTCGTTCATTTGTGAACTCACCACACATTGAGGGCTTACTGTAAAGCACAGGTGTGGTAGTAAGGAGATTCTTAATGTAACAGAGGAAGCAGGTAACCGGAGCTTACAATGCTAGGAAGGAATTACCAGTCCGAGACATCCTGTGGGGGCCAGTGGGCCAGCCTCTCATTTCAGTGAGCCTCAGCATCGGAGCTTATCCACCCCATACACTCGTTATGAGGCATTAGGCATTTCACTGAATACTTTGCATATATTTTGTATTCTTTTCTTTTGTGCCAGCTATTCCAGGAAATGGACACAGTAGTTCAGTTTCACAGACTAGGAAACCAAAACCTGATGAGAGTAAGCAGGGACCTAATGTTACATCTTACTGTTCGCTTTGCCATTTACCAAATACTTTCCATTCAACTGCACTAAATGTGGAGTTTCAAATTCTTCCGTGGTAGACTTCAGAGTTCAATCTGGACCACCTTGCTACTAAGCCAGTGAAAATAGGTTGCTGACAGAGTTCCAGAAGCAGGCCACCAAAAAGCTCTGGAGTCTGTTTCCATTAAATATGCAAGTGTTGTGTGTCTCCCTTTCTACATTATTAGGCTCAGAAAGGCTTTAGGAGATACCAGAAAATGAGAATGTAACTTAAGATATGTTCTTTTCTCTCAGCAAAATCCATCCATAGCATGGCTTAGAGATAAAGAAGGCTCCTGAGGGCCCAATCTATGGGGAAGACTCATTGAGAACCATCACTAGATCTGTGACTGCTCTGTCCTCTCCACTTTCTGTGAGTGGGTGATGTAAATGCAGATCAGTTCTCATTAGTCCTTAGGAGTTTATATGGGTGGATTAAAAGCTAGTAAGTTTTAATGGTTTATGTGAACACACTCTCCGAATTATCAAACAAACCCTAAGGGACATGGCTTCCCTTCTTGAAGGGAAGAACTGTGTAACCGAAGGAACGGTATCCATGCCTTCTCCAGTGTGGGTGGAGAGATTCTCTTCTTGGTTGCCTTTGTAACTGCTGTAGCCCAAGAGTTCAGGGAAGCCTCTTTGGGTGTGCACACAGCTCTTTAGGTGGTCATCATGGGTGATAAAAATGGCAGTTTGCAGAGGAAATAGTAATTTTTTAAAAAGTAGAAGCCCCAAAGCCAAGTTGTCTGGTTCATTTTTAATAGCAGAATGGAAGGAATGGTTTTTACCTCTAAAACTCAGGAGAAATACTGTATGATATCAGAATTGCTACTCACCCTCCTCAAAATGTTGACTCATTAATTTGAATAAAAGAGGTTTGCATCTCTCCTTGGCTTGATAGGCTACTCATATACCCAGACCTAACTTCCTGTTTCTACAATGCCAGATAAGAGTTCATTCAAATTATAATAGCTACAAACTCTCACTTCCCAAATACTCAAAATGGAGGACTTTTCCCTAGGTATGATCATCACAATATTCAGGACTTCTGAGGTTACTGTGCTACCAGCTAGTAGTCAACATGGCACATCAGGTACACCACAGGGTCCATCCCAAGAGTGAGCTCATGGGGTCCCCATGTCACTGGCATGCTTGCTGGTGCTGTGTCAGTGCTGAGGCGAGGGGAGAGGGTGTTGACCAGCTCTTACTGGCTAAGGATCTCACTCCATGCTTTGAGCATGAATCTTCTTCCCTCAGTATGCATCTGGCCAGGGAGTCCCAGAGCCCTACGAGTGCTGCTCCAGTTCAGCTTTGCATGTACCATTTTTGCCAGGCTTTTCCAGAGTGCCTAAAGCGAGCCTACCATATCTTCAGTATTTTGTGCCTAGGACCATCCAGACCCTTCTATGGCCCTACTCTTAAGAATAGGTCACCAGTCTAAATTTAGCCTCTCATTTTGGTGAGTTTTTTTTAGAGGTTCTTTATTTTCTGGCCTTGGGTTAGACCCCGTTAATCCATAGTTAAACAACTACTCTCATTCTTGTGTAAGGGAAAGGATTGATTCCAATCCCTTTGTGTCGGGAGGCTTCTTCACCCCATAAAAAGTTCCTGATGCAGATTGATGTGTGAGAGGGAGATGTGCTGTCCAGCTCTCTTGGTGCTTTTTGAGGTCCCGTTATAAGGGATGTATGGTTAGGGACAATTCCTAACTCCTCAGTGAGGACCATCCGTAGGCCAGACCCTTCAAAAGTGAACTTTGCAGGCCAGGGATGTAGCTCAGTGGCACAGCACCTGCCTGGCAAGCGCAAGGTCCTGAGTTTGATTCCCCGTACCAAAAAAAAAAAAGTATAATTTCATCAATTAAATCCACCCAGAGGACCTCACTCAGAGCAGAGAGCTGGTTTTCCTGAAGTCCTCTCTCCAGTGTAGTGCCAGAAGCAGTGTACTGTGGTTTTTGAGCCATCCTTGAGGAAGATCTAATAAAGGATTTTCAAGTGTAGGTAGGGGAGAGGGGTGTGTGTGTGTGTGTGTGTGTGTGTGTGTGTGTGTGTGTGTTTCACTGGGAACCCAGGGCTTTACGCATGGTAGACAAGTGCTCTACCTCTGAGCTACATTCTCAGCCTGATTTTTAAGAATTCTGTGCCACATTTGAGTATCAGTCTATGAAGTTATTATATACACCTCCAGGAGGAAAGCGGTCTACAGGATGGCGCAATAATAGGTCAGTGGTAACTGGGTAGCCATGGGTAAAGCTACAAATGTATCTAAAACCGAAACATGGGTATAACTAGACCTGGTATGGAGCCACGTGGTCTCCAGGGTGGTCAAAATGCGTCTCTTACTTTAGAGAGCTTTCTGTGTCTACTGCCAGGCGGAGAACCAGCTACAGACCTCATCAGCACCAGAGGCGTCTGGGAGCTGGCCTGGGGGCTTCCTCTGCTGGGGTGGCGCCACCTCTGCCTTGCCTGCCGCGTGTTCTGTGGCACCACTGCTGTCCTAGTGTCCCCCACACACTTTTGTCACCCTCCTTCTCATCTCAGCCTCATGCTCATGCCCTCGCCTTTGCAGAACACCTCGGATTCTCCTACTTCACACATTATCCTCACCCCATAGGCAGGCTTTCCCTGTACCATTTGTTGCCAGCTCTCTGCTAGTCATATCTTTATCAGTGGGTGGAGAAGTATTTGCTTACCCTCAAAAGAAAAAGATGACTTAGCCACTCCTTGTCACTGCCATGTATTTATTGGGCAGACTTTTGTTGAGTACCTGCTGTTTGTTGACTGGTGTTACGTGGATGTGTCACACACCATCTTAGGAGCCAGGGAGTTCCTATTCTGGTGGGGGTAGGGGGGACTGATTCATAAGCAGACAGCAAGAAAACCTCCTGGTAAGTGTTGTGCTTGGGAAGGAGTACATCCAGGGTACTGTGTGGACACAGAGCAGCCACACTGACTTGAACATTATATAACAGACCCCACAGCCTTATGGGAGGAGTTGACATTAGCTAAGTAGAAAAGAGAAGAAAAATGGGCTTTTCAGATGCAGTACCCTTGGTGTCCCTGGCCAAGAGTGAGGGATTGGCCGCTTGGTCTGGTTCCATTTGATTTTTGCCAAAAGGTACAATAAGCAGTTTAAACTATTTTTTTCATTATCTTTTCTTCTAAATCTTGAATGTCTTTTTAAAAAGTGTGATCACTGGTGCCACAGGGTACCTAATGGAGTCCATTACATTCTTCCTATGGTTGTAAGATGACTTCAAGTGACTTGAAGAAACCTAACATTTATCTAGTCAACTACATTGTAATGGAAGAAATGATCAGATGATTGTAGTGACTTAGGTCACTGTGGTGGTTGTTGATTCAAACCTTGATGTTTATCCTTTTCTTATTGTATCTAGATAAAAAAGAAAAGCACTAAAAATGTATGCTCAGACTCCTGAACATATTCTACATTACCTTTATCTCATCAGTTTTATCTAAACTGTAATGTAAACTAGCTTGAAACTAGTTATTTTTAGGCATCTTTTTATGTCAGGAAGAAATAAATTGCTCATTTATAGGGGAAAGGTGAGTAAACGTTTAAAGTTGATGTTTCTGTTTTTGCAAAGGGCCAATTTTTACTTGGCTATTAAGTCATGCCTTTAAAATATAATAGAAATATTAGATGTAGGGATTTTACTTTATAATAAAAAGAAAACAAGAACATCAATAAAGGGAAACATGGACCACTGATCAGATTTTACATTCTAGCACATAAATATAAATATAAATAGTGTGTGTGGTCTGCATAATAAATTGAACCATTTCCTGTTAAAATAAAAGAAGACCGTCTCTTTTTAAGGTTATGAGAAGACAGATGATGTTTCAGAGAAAACCTCACTGGCTGACCAGGAGGAAATAAGAACTATATTTATCAACCAGCCTCAGTTAACAAAATTCTGCAATAACCATGTCAGGTAAGAACTGTCAAGAATGTTACGGAGCAGCCATCACAGCAGAGCGAGACAGGCTGAAATGAAAATGTTTATAAAGAGATTTTGATTCACTCAGTATTTGGGTGCTCCTTGGCACTGCTAGTGGGCCAGTTCTCCATCTATCCAATAAAGAAATGGTAATAAGAATCTGGAAGTAGGAAGGAGCAGAGAGGCCCAGTACCCATAACTTACCAGTGATGTTTATGGTATCTGAGTATTAAAGTTGTTCATAGGGGAATGTCATTGTTCTAAACCTATGAACAGAATACTGGATTGTTTTGGGTTCACAAGTTTTAACATTACTGGAAAGATCTTTCCAGTTGTATACCAAGAACTTCATTTACTTAAGTATTTATTTTGTTAAATAGCCTTAAAATATTGTTTTTTGGCAGCTGTGAAACTTAATGTAGTGTGAGGGATGGAGGGTTATGAGAATTACCTCACTGTCCTGTTAAGTTTTCAGTCCAGCAGTCATAAAAAGCAGCCCCTTAGGCCGGGCAATGTTGCATATGCCTGGAATCCCAAGGGGGCTGAGGCAGGAAGATCACCAGGAGTTCAAGGCCAATCTGGGCTACATAGTGAGTTCAAGGCCATCCTAGATGACATAGTGAGACCTTCTCTCAAAAAGAAAGCATCCCTGTCAGCACTAGTCACTCAGCGGCCTCTGGCAGCAAGTGAACACTCCCAATACTCACCAGTGGCAAAAGTTCCACATCTTAGTTGTGCCCACTTAAAATTACTATTTATAACTTCAAATTATTGAGAACTTCAAATTCTTGAGTTACAGTTCTTAATTTGGTGAGTGTAACAAGTCTCCCTTTTAATTTCCCTTATATTTTATACTCAGAGTAAGTTCTATGTCTCTCCAAGACAGAAGTGGCCTGTCCTGAGTGATAGGGACATAATGTGACATCCCTGCCAGGTTCCTAAGGTGGCATGAAGACAATTCAGACAGGACCCCAAAAAACTTCCCATTTCCCATAATTATCCAGAAAGATATCTCTATTTATAGTGTCTGGCCCTGTTCTAATTGCTAATTGTTTAGTATTATTGTGTTAACACTGTTTTCTCTGTTTGCACTTCTTTATAAGCTACTTCTGGTAATTTTGAGGAGGGTAATTGGCTAAAGATAAAAGAGAGCATACAGAAAATTCAGTCTTTATTTAGCCATTTGCTTTCCCTCTTTTTCATTTAAAGTAATAATTCTTTGTGATATTCCCCGAATTTATAACAGTGAGCAAATATTCATCACCCTATTTTTATGTAATGGTAAAAGAATTTTGTGTATGTGGGTGCTATTCACAAGCTGAGTTTTATACTATTCATTTTGTTTTCTAGCACTGCAAAATACAACATAATCACATTCCTCCCGAGATTTCTCTACTCTCAGTTCAGAAGAGCTGCTAATTCATTTTTTCTCTTCATTGCCCTGCTTCAGGTAAAGTCACACCGTAAAACCTCAATTAAGGTCAGAAGTTAAGGTCTTAATAAATACTTTCATTAAGTTCATGTCAGCTGGGGATATAGCTCAGTGGAATAAGTGCCTGCCTGGCAGGTATAAGATCCTGAGTTTGATCCCCAGCACCACAAAAAAAAGGTCCATGACTGATCCTCTGAATCTTGTGTAAATGCCGAGATCACCTTCATTCAGTGGATATTTCCAGCTACTGCTCCAAGTGGTGGGGGAATTCTACTCCCTCTCCACACCTTTTGATTCATTGTTTTTCCAGCTTATTGTAGATGTTCTGTACATTCGATGTGGAAAGTATTATCCATTTGGAGTGGTCAAGGAAGGTGGCACTTTTTCCTACAACGTTAGCTCAGTTTTGGAGCAGTAAAAGTAAAGTTCTGAAACTCAGAATGCAAAAATCAATTGATGAGTTTTAACAGATGTTTTAGAAAAAATATTAAGAAGTAGCCTATGTTCATTGCAAAAAGAAAGTTTTTTTAAAAAAAATGCAGCAGGGCCTAAAGAAAATAATTAATACCTCTATCACTCTATCACAAGAGCTGTTAAAGTTTGGATGCATATGTCTCTAGTCTTTTTTCCCTTCGAAGCATCGCTTATTTATAGAAAGGAATTATAGAGTACATGTTGTTTTATAATTTGCTTTATTCATATGATAATGTGCAGATATTTTCCAAGTTAACCACTGTACTTTAAGGGTGGGGGTGCTTTGGTTTCTGCTTTACATTTGCCTTACCTAAAGATTTAATGATTATATGATATTATATAACTATGCGGTTATTGCTTAGCCAGTTCTCCATTGTAGCTGCTAGTCGGGTACCTGCTCTGTATGCGTATCGTGTTGCTCACATGCTCCTCGGGCTGTTCACTAGATAACAAAAGTCGCCCTATGCAGTTAGTCAGCCAAGATCATGAAATCAGTGAGGCATATTTTAAAAGACACTAAGACTTGTTGTTTCAGACTCACTGAAAGCTTCCTGGTTCTCATTGGATTTCTCTTGCTTTTTTGTTTTTTTCTTCAAATAGCAAATACCTGATGTGTCACCAACAGGTCGATATACAACACTGGTTCCTCTCTTATTTATTTTAGCTGTGGCGGCGATCAAAGAGATAATAGAAGATATTGTAAGTATTTAAATTTTTTCATCAGTATAATTAATACATATATTTTTAAAAATGTTAGTTGATTTAATGTATGGCACAGGTTGTTTAAAATGTTCATTCAACTTTAAAGTATATAGAATATGTTCCTACTACTTAGGTTACTTCTTACTAGATTAATATGTTTCTATTCCTTAAGTTAATTCATAGGACTGAATAGCCTTCCCTTATGTTTATAGTGTAATAATAAAAGAAGGTAATTTGAATGAAATAATTGACAGGAATAGAAGAGTGTATTAGAATGTTATTTTCAATTAAGTAACATAAATTATCTAACAAATTTTTTGGCATTTTTAAGTTTTCGATTTAAAGGCCATCATTTTCACTGGATCAAATACCTTTGATTCCCTCTCATCTCATTTCAATAGTTCTGAGTTTCCTTTCCATTTGGCTTATTTTAGTAATACGAGAAACCTCCCATGTGCCATTTTTAGCATTCTGTAGTAAAAGAGAAAATGAGAAGTGAATTTCCCCTTTCTAAAATAACTCCCCTCATCCGGTTTTTTTCCCCCTATAGTTTACCTGTTTTAACTGTTTTACTTAAGGAAGACAATTTTTTGGTGGCGTATTTTTTCCACATTCTTTTAAAATTCTTTCTTGCCCATTCAAAAATAATGTGTCAAGCATTAGGACAATCAAATGGCAAGGCAAGGAAAGGCTGGGAAAGTGTTTGGAAAGGTCCAATTTTAAGTTTCACAAACATTACAGTTGTTTGTGTAACATTGTTTCCTTGCCATTTATTAAGAGAAGACAGGAGCCGTACCATCAGTAGGCGCATTGGAAGTGGGGCAACCGGACATCCAGATGAGCAGTCGTGCGAGCGTCTAAGAGTAGATGCACAGGCTGTGTGTGTGGAGCCTGTGTGGGGCGTCATTACCTCCTGAATGGAAACAACGTCCTTTTTATAAGCACAAGGAGCTGGGAAATTTAGGAGACTTCCTTTTCATCTGTACCACACCGTGGAGACTTTGCAGCCTGTAAATTATTGGTTGGGTTGGGCTGTCCGTAGGGATTGGTCTTACCACAGTTCTATCTTTCTGTGCATTCTATGCTTCCATTTCCTTCTTTGTTTAACCTAATATTTACGGAACATTCATTATTCACTAGGCATTAGGCTATTGTTTTTGCTAAGGTTTTCTCCCTTAGTACCCTCAATAACTTTGAAAGCTTTATGTTAATCTCCATTGAAAGGTAAGTAAGCTGGGGCTTAGGTAAGATGTAATTATCCAAGAAAGTGATGTCCATGCTTTGCTCTCCACCTGTGCAGATTCATCAACAGTAACATCAGCACTTGTTCTGATTCTCGGTTTCCTGCACTTTGTTCTATGTTACTTACATTTATAAATATTGTAACAACTCAGCGAGGTATTACTAATACCCATTTAGTAGATGAGGCAGACAAAGCAGAGCGGAAAGGTACCTTGTCCAAGGTCACACGGCTGACAACTAGGCTTATTACATTTCAGGTCAAGGAGTTTAGCTATAGAGCCCTGCTTTATAAGTATGCTTTAACCTGCTTCTACTGTGTGTGTGTGTGTGTGTGTGTGTGTGTGTGTGTGTGGTGTGCAATTCCACTGTAAAGCTATAAGCCCTCTAACTATGGTTTCTAGGACCCCTGTCTTTGAAAATACATAATAAAATTGTATCTAAGAATTTCTTAAAACAACTCCTATTGCCATAATATAATGATTGGGTACTGTTAGAAAAAAAACTATAATCACAGTCCCTGAAGGATGTAATGACAGTATTGTGAGGTAATAATGTCAGACAAATTTGCTTTCCACTGAAGTCAGTGTTCAGATATTGACCAAAATTACCTCTGAGTTGTTTAACGAGTTTATATCAAACTATGAAGTGACAGGAAGTTTGAAATGTTACTCTCTAGAAAAGGAGAAAAACCAAGTAATAGCGTAGATAGTTGGACAGAGTTACTGATCAGAAATTATAATGAATATATACATTTGTGCAGCTATTGAATAAAAATATATGGAGTACTACTTAGGTGGCAGGTGTTCATTAGGGTATGTATTAGAATATGTTAACCTTTGGCTGTGGTAATAACCATGTTCCATTTCTCAGTGGCTTACTAGTTAAGGCTTTTTTCCATTTACTCAGAGACTGCAGATCCTGAGGCCTGGCTGCAGATAGTTGCTCTGTTCCACGTGGCCCCTCAGGGATGTGACATGAATCAAAGTTCTGCTGTGTGGCATGTTGGCAGTTATTGGAGCAGGGGGCAAGAGCATGGAGATGTCTTTTCTTATTTATTTTAGTCATAAACGTTGCCTATCACATCTGTTTATAGCCCAGTATTAGAACTAGTGACATGAAAAATGGGAGGTGCTATCTGAATGTCCCAGGAAATAAAGAACTGAATGCTGGTAAAGATTAATCATGTCTGTCCCTTGTCCCTCAGTGACTAGGACAGACCTTACAGCCTAGGAAACCTTCCTTCATATGCTATTAAGGAACATCATTTTTTAAAATTTAGAATAAAACATAATGAGTTGTCCACGGATGAGATAGTTAAGACATATCCAACCAGTGAAATTAACTCTTGATGCTTTTGATAGCCTAAGACACTACAATCTCCTATTTTTATGTGTAAGTAACAAGTGATGTGTATAATTACTTGAACATACTCTAAACTGGTGAACTCCTTTTTTAAAACAGCTGTATCATGTTACAAGCAAATTATTATGGTGGTACACACCTGTAATCCCAGCACTTGGGAGGCCAAGGCAGGAGGATGATTGAGAGTTCGAGACCAGCCTGGGCTACAAAGTGAGCTCAAGGCCAGTCTGCACTGCAGAGCAAGACTCTGTCTCAAAAAAACAAAAAAGAAGCAAATTATTATGGTGAAGGTCAAAGTTGTCAGTGAAATTGATAGATGTCAGTAAAAAGCATTCCTTCTTTGCTACAAGCTTGTTAAATTCTAGTGAACTTTCTTCATTATAAAATGAATTCTTGCCCAAAGGCTACAGTGTGCCAGTGACCAAATACTGGGAATACGCTCATAAGTAAAACTAGCCTTCGTGGGTCTTACAGTCCAGTAGAAGAAATAGACAGTAATCAGGTAATCATACTAGGCTATAGTGTGAATTCAATAATGCACGTGAAGTCCTTAAAACAGTACCTAGTGTTTATTAAATAATGAATAAATGTCAACTATATCGTCATCATTCAAAGATCCTTCTGGCTAAATGGCAGAAAATAAGTTAGAATAGTCTAGTAATTGATATAAAAATGAAGATATAACAGACTGATATTTAGAAATGGTAAAACAATAGGGACAGGCGTTTGATCTATGTCTAAGAGTACAATTGACAGCACTTACCACCTGCTACATCCCCCCTTCACTCAGTTCCTGTTCAGTCTCCATCCACTAGAATATAAGCTCCCAGAGAGCAGGCACTATGGACTCTTGCTCATTGCTCTACCCTCAGGAATACCAGCAGGATCTGGCACATAATGTTTAGCGAACACTTATTGATTGAGTAAGGGGGTTGTATAAGAGGGAAAGGGAGAAGAAGGTACAAGGACAACTCTCAGATTCTTGGTTTATGAAAATAAATGGTAGATGGCCCAGTGCCCAAGCCAAGGACTAAGTCTTGGGCATTAAGGTCACAGGTTGCCTTTCGGACACAGTTTGAGGTGTGTTTGTGATTGCCAGGGAAGGAGGCCAAGGAGGCAGCTGGATATAACCATGTGGAGCTCAGAGTCCCTTGGCTGGTGTGAAAGCGAATGCAGAGTGAGAGGTGAGGATGGCCAGGGAGTAAGTCTTGAGGAGTCTGCTCACCAGACAGCACGCAAACAGAGCAGAGTAGAAAGGCCCATAGTGCAGGCAGAAAACCCGGGCTATGATGTGATAAGAAATGCCCAGGAAGGAAAGTCTTCCCATGGAGAGGAATTCCGAGTCCATCACTTTGTGAGACAAGCTGTATGGCTGCTCTAGGCTTCAGCTGCCTTACCTTTAAATGGAGTTTAATATACATCTTTCAGAGTTATTGAGGATGTTAAAAATCAGCATTGCACATTGAAGTATCCTGAAGTCTATCTCACTTTTTATACAGTTTATTGTTGTAGTCTCCATCAAATATCAGTAATAATAAATAGTGTACAGCTTTCAATGATATTAAATGAATTTTTATTATAACTACTTTTTCTGAACTATTAGTTTTAGAGGGAATTATGATCTACATGGTCTCTGTTTGTAGTTTTAAGATGAGCATCTGAGGGGATCCTTCTGTATATCCAACATACTTTTTTTGGTCTTCTTTTATTTAAAGAGAAAAAAATAACAATAACAATAAAACAGAATTTCAAAACAGGTTAGTAGGAGAATTACAATAATTAGTACATTGTGTCTTGTTGTCTTTGTAGTAGTTATTCAGAGTACAGGATTATAAGCATGATATCTTGTCCAGACAATATTAGCACAAACCTTTCTTTTCAATGAACTAAAAGCATACTTATTTTTGACAGGTAACCTGATTTATTCTGTGGAGGGACAGTTGAGGAAAGAGATATTCCCATGTAAGAATTCTGTGAGATGGAAAGCAGTGTTCAAGATAGCTTTAAGTTACACTAAGATTAAATTTCCTGCTTGAAATGAAATGTTTCATTGATTAGCTTTTGTCTCAGGTAAAACCCTAAACCATCGTTTGTTATAGACATGCATTATTCTTGAAATATTTGTGCCTGTGAAATATGTGTGCCACCTTGAATATATAAATACCATTATTTCGGCCCTAAATTTTTTTGGGTTACTTTCTAATTTTCTCACAATCTTTATTAACAAGGAAACAAGAACAAGGGAGAGAATTTTGGAGTTCTACAATTAGAAAATATTCTTTGCTGAGGCTATGAAGTTAACAGAATTCTTAAAATTCATTTAAGGTTTTTTTTTTAGCACATCATTGTTTTGGAAGCAATAATATACACCTTTCAAAATCTGCATCAATACCCATTGGTTAATGAGTGTTGTGTGCTGAGAAAGAACTGCAGTGCGTTTCTGCGTGTGGATGTGGTCTGAATCATTTTCAACAGTCCTTACACAGAGGCGATTTGAATGCTCCATTTTGCGTTCTGTGCATTTCGGTGGCTGATCATTTGCATGAACCAAATTCATGCTGCCGGCTCTCACTCCACCCTTCCTGGGTTTTGCTGTGACTCAGAGCAGTGCTAGTCTGCCACTCTACATTCCACTTTTGGAGAATGTCTTCATATATGTACCGAGCTTCTAAAAACCATGTTTTCCCTTCGATAGAAAACTGAGGAACTCACTCGTTTTACATTTACATCAACTTATGTTATAGTCAGGGCACTGCTAGGTTTGACTTTAAACTTTGTATGATAGACCTTTGAGCCAAGAATGAGTTACTATCAACATTTTTGTGTACTGTTACCAGAGTCTGCTATGTTATTCCCGGTGCTGTTAAGTTTAGACAGAAGCCGTGGAAAAGCTCTGGTTGACCTCTAGAGGAAAATGTTCCCCTCAGCCACTCAAATTCTCATCTTTCCTCTGACCTTCTGTGTCTCTATCTTACTCCCTGCTATACGACCCTGGCCTGTGTAACTCTTCCAACTCACCCTCCTAGACTTAGACTAACTCACCTGTGCAACATTCACTTTTAGGTGCTTTGGGGAGAAATGAGAGTAGGATTTTGTGACTCAGAGGTTGTAAGCAGTGGGGGGGCGGGCACTGGGGAGCAGTATAGAGGAGAGACTGTGGGAAAACGCTCCATGTATTTGGTCCTCATCATTGACAGATACCAGCCCATAGAGAGGGTGCATTTAGCTTAATTAGATAATGAATTTCATAAGAAGCTAAAAATACTTTAACACCATTATGAAGTAGAAGTTGCCATAGATAATTCTCTTGGGCAATCTTCTTTTTTAAGTGAGTTATTTAAGCAAAAAAACTAAAGTCAGCCTTTCTGTTCATGCAGTTCAGGTGCAGGAACATTTCAGTCTTACCTGTGCACCGATGTGAGACGCTGCTGAGGAGCAGGGACTGGGGCTGTGGGAAGAGGAGTCCTATGTGACGATGCCACAGATAGCGCTTTCCGGTTTCACATCCTGCATGTCCTCTGATCCTTCCTGTCACAGCGTCCGCATCAGTGCACACTCAGCATGGACCTGACTGGAGAAGGACTGAACACCTTGAGAAACATGGATGAAATGAAATTCATTTTGTTGGGGTGCGCTTTTGTTTTGTGAATCCCATTCACTTTTTCACTGTTGTTCTTTTTGCTTTCAAATTTTAGAAACGACATAAAGCTGATAATGCAGTGAACAAGAAGCAGACACAAGGTAGGAATTTTACATCTCCTTTCTCATATTTACCAAGCTGCCCTCACAGCAATATCTATGGATCGCACCAATAACATATAATTCAAGTGAGGACATTGTGTGTCTGTTAAGTTTTTGTTCATGATAAGCTGATTCTTGCTTTGAAACATTTATTAATGTGACTCTTAAATTCACATGAGAGTCATGTAGAGTGAAAATATTTTTGAAAGGTGATATTTTAATGTATAAAAATGCCTCATAGCTGTGTGCTCCAAAGTACTCTCCTTAAAAACTGAAGTTATTTGATAATGTTAAAAAATGTAAAATGTGTCTATTTTGTCTGAGCTGTACAGGTAGTACTCTAGAAAGGGTGTATAGAAAATAATCATATTACTTTGTTGAAAAGCATATTGAGAATACTGAGTTATAGGACACATGCTGATGAAATATTCCCCCAAAATAAAGGACATGATTAAAACGAGGCCAGCTGCAGGAAGTAGCATGGCTCTTTTCCCATGGGTCTCATTTTGAGGCAGCCAAAACAAAAATGGCCTTCAACATAAGCCGAAAGGCCACTATGCTGTCAGATTTTTTTTAAAAAGTCAGAGACTTGCAAAAAGTGACACATTATCTCATGCTTGCATTTGTGCCCTCTGAGAGTCTTATTTCTTCCTGAAGTTTCCTATTGTGTGGAGGATCAGCAGCCTCTCCTAGCATTATCCGGGAGCCTAAAACAGTGCTTCATACTGTTGTTATTTGTGTTGGGCCCTGTTAAAGTGCTGTGCTTTTAAGGCCATATCTACTCACTTTTGATACATTTGAAAAAATCAGGTTTGTTAAAAAGCATACTGAGATATTTTTATTACAGGATATACAAAAACATCCAATGGGAATTTTTCACTTTGAAGAGCTTATAGCCTATTTATTCAGCTAAGTACTGAAGGAAAAATACAAAAGGGCAAATAGGAGATGATTTCCATATAAGATTAAGGATTGGGCTCTACATCATCTCAATGTCTCATTAGATTTCTGTGGCAAATAATGTTTCCTATATCTAAAGCTGAAAATGTTCAAAAAACAGAGACTGTTGTGGAGGACCTTGAGTTAGATCTTGGATTTGCAGAGTATTGCAGGTAAGCAGAGCGATGTGGAAAAGACGTTTTGTGTGTGGGTTGTATGGCAAAGGCAGGAGAAAAGGGCACCCTAAGCCGAAAGGAAAAGATTACTGCACTGCTTTGTTGATCTATCGGTACAATGACTGTCATTCATAGAAAAGAGAATCATATCCGAGGGAAAGAAACATGTGATTAAAAAGGCAGACTGGGCCTTACACTCTGAGCCAAAGAGATTCCAGCTTTTCTTATGTGTCTTGAGTGGCTGCGGAAGGTGTATAAGCTAATGAAGAGAATAAACACCCAGGTTCAGGACAGACAGCAGAAAGACTCAGAGCAGCGGGCTATCAGCCATCTGGAGACAGCGCTTCTCCAGGGGTTAGGTCTGAAGGGACAAGCCTAGGAACTGAAGTGGGGAAAAATCCAGACATTTCAAGTATTGGGGGTTTTGGCAACATGCAGTTTTACATTTGTTGCCATATTGCTCAGAATATTCATTCGCAGCTTTCAAAACAGAAACATGCAAATACTTGTCTGTTACATAATGTTTCTTACAGCAGAGGGCTGCTCTCTTCAGTGACAGTTAATTTTCAGGTCTTGGTCTAAGAAGTCAACCTGGTAAAACTGAAGAATAGTTGTCATGGCTTTCACGATTTTAGGCCACTGCTGATTTGAAAAGGATGCTCATTGGCTGAGTAATAACTTCCCCCAATGTCCCTGTCAGAGAAAGTTCTCTCCATCTCTCTCAGCTCATCCCTTTAATGGACTAACAAGATTGGCTGTCATGGCTGGAAATGGGAAAGAGCAAGTGAGAGACGGCGTCAGTACTAGTGTTTTTATAAGTCATTTTAAAAACACAACATTGAGACTAAGGTATAAAAACTAGTTTGACAGAATCCTTGGAAATCCTATGTGCAAGTAGTAATGGCTTTTAGGTTAATACTTGAAATTGTTTTCTAAGAAATTTGTATTGTTTTAATTACCTACCTCGATAGTTGATATTTTTTTGGTTTGGTAGTTCATAGGCAGTAATAAAAGCTATCTGTTTGCTGTCAGATAGCTCAGATTACTTCATATGAAACCCATTTGTTGTCATCTGACCAGAATGAATTCAATTTGCTTTCCTGAACTGAGTTTGTGGCGGGTGTTTAGGAGAGGGAAAAGGGGTATTTATGACAGGTAATTAAGTTTTGAAAGAGATTTAAAGTATTAAATTTTCATTCTCTAATGGTTACCAAGACCAAATAATATGCAAGAAGATTACTAGTTCAAACCCACCCTGAGTAACTTAGCAGACCTTGCCTCAAAATGTAAAAAGTGATGGGGATGTAGCTCAGTGTGAGGGCCCTCTGTTCAACCCCAGTACCTAAAAATAAACTAAACTTACCTTTATTTTCTCTGATTATTTCCTTCCTCAGTATCTAAGCTCAATTTTTTATTTTCTGTGTGTATGTGTGCACATGCACGTGCGCGCACACACACACACACACACACACACACACACATACACACACAGGAGTCTCACTGTTTTCCCTGAACTGTGTTGTTTTACCAAACTTATATCTGCACTCTTTTGTAAATTATAAATTTGTAGTTGTTACCTTAAAATGTAAGTAGAAGCATGTCCCATTGTGAATTTGTAATAGTTGAACCAGTTCTCCTTTTTAAAATTTTTAAACTGTGTATTCACTTTCTATGAACTGCCAGGTGCGCTAGCATGCCAGTCTTTCATGTGAGATGACAGTTTTACCTACAGTCAAAACCTTGTTTTAGTATGGTAGTAGGTGCTATGTATTATGTTAGAGTAAGCCTTTGTTTAATAAAGTAGTATTGTTCTGTTATTTAATTTTTAGAAAAGCACATTGCTGAAAAAATAAATACATTCACTCCCATCTCTCACTTCCTCCCCAGAGCTTCTGGGCCTTCTCTATGAGTAGAACTGAGCTGGCAGGAACTGGTGGCCCCTCACATAGTTATTTGCCTGCAAGACACTTGGTGGCTTATCGCCTGCTGTAAACCATTTCACCTTTTATTTAAACACTCTTGTGAAAAAGAGTTGCTGTGATGTAGGATGACAGTGTTTGAAGCTATTCAGCCTGAAATGACCTCCTAAGAGGACTGAGTCTCTCTGATTCATTCACTGCAGTGTTGTACACAGAAGTATCTCATGCTACAAGACTGAAAATAACTCCACTTCCTCAATGAAAAGAGTTCTGACTTTGTACACCTTTTTGCCACCCCCAGTGAACCATCTAGTTTACTGAACATGTGTTTACTCTACCACACATAAATCAGCCTGTTTCTGTGACCCTGGGGCCTTAAACTTAAGCACATCCATAGCCTAAGCAATTTCAGATATCTACAAGGTTGTTAGCATTTTCAAATTATCACTGATATCTTAGGATTATAAAAATTGCACTGGTTAGATAATTTCCAACAGTACCTCTGGAAGCAGAGGTATTTATTTGTGGAGAAGTACAGCCCTACATTGTGTTTCATTTGTTCTGTAAATACAAGTTGTACAATGAGGAGCAAATCCCCCTGAGGAAATTTAGAAATATAAGGTGAGAGACGAATGATTTCAGGGGTTGGCATCTGACCCTATGCTTGCCTTCCTTTCCTGTGTGTACACACCTCACTTACTTTGTGTTCAGTTTTTAATTTAAAGAAGGTATTCCATTTCTGTGGCGCTTTTCCCCCATCTGTTTTTGCCAAACCCAAATAAATTTTCATGTCCATGTTTCCTGGAGAAAACAGGTGTGATTCAAAGTCAGCACATTTGTTATTCTGCTTCAGTGAGTCTTGACTGAGTGTCTTCCTGTATAAGACCGTACACAGGAACTGCAGAAAGGAACAAGTCTGTGTTCTTGCCTTACAGGAAATTATAATATGGGAGGGAAGCTGAGATACCCAATAATATACGTGTACAAGGTAGATAAAGTAGTAAAGGCCAAATGAGAAGCGGGGATTCAGAATCTCATCTGAGGGGTTCCCAAAGGATGAGCAGAATTTCAGTAAGCACAGAGATTGGCACAATAGCTCTGGGTAACCCAGGAGGAAGGACTAATAATGAACATTTTTGTGGCAGTGGAAATATACCAGGTACAGTCCAGGAGTAACGCGCACATACTCTGCCTGGCAAGAACATAAATATATGTCAGGAAGTAATGAAGGCCCAGACAAGAAGCTACGTGAGGCTCAGATTTAGGAGCCTCTTTCAAGCCAGGGTGAGAAAGTTAATTAGCTAAATGAAGGGTGAGGATAGGCTCCCACTGTACTTTTGAAAGAATTCTTTTTGTTGTCGTTCTCTCCTTTTACTTTACCTTTTTATTAGCGTATGTTTGCAATACATAATACATACATTTATCATGGAAGTCGGGACTTACCACGATTCTTTTTACTTCCTCTTCCTCTCATCTCCCTCTGTTCCTATCTCCACAAAATCGGTTTCTTTGTTTCCTGCCGTCTAGATGAAGTTGACAGCTTTGAGGCAGGGCCAAGACGAGACACTGAGAAAAACTAATTTTGATTAAATAGGAAGGAAGACTGTGACCAAGTGAAGGCAAAGGACAGATTTAGCTGGACTCGGGCAGGATGGCAATCCCTGTCAAATACCCTGTGTGGCCAAGTTAAGGAGGACCAGGACTGAATCCAGCACTTAAGAAGTGATGGTGCTGACTACTTTTTAACTAGAGTTCCAGTTCTTAACTGGCTAGAGGCTGAGGGGCGGTGAAACTTGGACCAGGAACTGTGGAATGATTGATTGCTGAGGGCATGGAGGGAGATTTTTTCTTTTAAGAAATTTCTCAATTAAGCGAAGGAGGTGAATGATTCATGACTCTGTGCCTGAGAAGGTGCGAGGGAAAGCATTTTGAGAATAGGGGATGGTGACCCTCGTGCTCTGACCTCATGCTCACCCCCCAAATATTTTTTATACATCCCCAGCTCTCAAACTTGTTGTGTCTCAGAATCCCCTGGAGGGCTCGGCTTGTTAAAACTGCTGAGAGTTGAGCATCACCTTAAAGCAATGAGGGTGAACCATTTAGAGCTCAGAATGATAGCAAACAGCCAGTGGTGGACACAGTGGCTCACCACTGCTGCCCTGCAGTTTGTGGAGACCTCGGATAGGACCCCAGAAGTTCATTTTTAAGAAATTCTCAATGATGCTGGAGTTCCTGATGAAACTCAAGGGCCACTGTTAAAAGTTGTATAGATGAGTTCATTAAAATAATATCAACTAGTTTAATACCAGCATAAATAATAAAATCAGAATAATTCAGGAAACTTGTTGTCTTTTGTTTCAGGAGACTCTAATAACTAGCCATGTACATAGTGATTTCCTTTGACCTTTCTACACAGGTTTACACATGACACTCTTGTGCAGCGTCTGTGCCACAAATAGGCTTTTACCTCAGAACTGCTTTAGGAAATAAGAGCCTGCAGAGTGAATGAGTTAATTATTGGTTTTCCTTCTGTGCCTAGCTCAAACAGGTACTCAGCTACACTCTCAGTGTTTTCAATGACCTAAAGTAAAATCTCTTTCAAACGCTAACTGCCAGAGAGGAACAGGAGCCTGTGGATCTTTTGTCCTCTGTGGCAGCCCCCTGAGAGTGACCTACCTCTTGTTACCCACCTAAGAAGTGGCTAATTCCCCAGGAACACCGGCCAGTGACTTGTGATAACCCCAGTGACACACGGTAAAATGAGCAGACAGGGCTGTGAGGTTGAGTCCTGACTGCAGTGCTTCCTCCAGGGCCCTGGAGAGAGGCATCAGACCCCCAGGTACCTAAACAGAATGTTTCCCTTTCACAGGAGAAACCCATTTCAACAAAGCTGTTAACTATTATGCTGCTACATAAAAACAGGCTACACCCGAGGTGTTTGTTTAGTCTAAGTTCTCCCATACATACTGACAGTCTAATTGGGCTGTGTGGAAACTGTAGCAGGTGTGTTTGGAAGGAACTGGGAAAGGCAGAGGAGGAGGTGTGCATTTCAAGCAGTGAGCTACTAAAGCACCTCCACAGGCCATTTTGAGGACTCTGTCCCCACTCCCTCTAGCTTTAATGGTCCCCTGCTTGGGTAGCGGAGTAGTTCTGTCACTTTTGGCCCAACAAAGCTAAAATCTCAGGAAAGGACCCAGCATTGTTTTCTGCTTTTCCTAAATGCATTAGAACTGGGTCAGAGAGGTCACAGCTTAAAAAATAACTAGGCTGCTATTTCATTGTAAGGATGTTTATTTTAATTATTCTAAGGATTGAGTGTTCAGGAAACAATTCTAGCAGCAGTTCCAAAAGAAAGACAACACTGAATTATAATAACCGATGGGTGTCCTTGAACACTGTTCAAATCCTGACTTTTACACACACTTTTTATATGTTGTGAGCTGATTTTTAACTTTACCAGAATTTTTGATGTCTGTATTCTACGATGGACCTAGCATACAGTTTATAGGACTGTATACTTCCTTTCGTTATTGGTATGGTTTTTTTTGTATATCAAAAACAAAATGGGAGTAGGAGAAGAAAGTGTTCATCTAATAAGAGTCCAAAAAATGCAGGTGCCACAGGCCACAGACCAAGTGGTAAGTGGCAGAGTTCTGCGGTATTTTCAAGGAAATGCCACTCTAGTTAGGACTCTAACTCAGTGCAGGGACATAAATGTACACACCTTGATTGACCACTACAACTTTTCCGTTTATATACTAAATATATATCAGATTAACAGAATTGAAGTAATTGTATTCATTTGCATTTGTAGGCAGTAAAACTTTATACATTGCTGGTGAGAGTATATTGCTGTAGATTCCTAAGGAAATAGTTGGGTTGTGTCTGATGAAAATACAACAAAATGCTCTAAAGCCAACAGTGCTTCACTTGGGATTTGCTCTCAGAAGATACAATCATATCAGTGCTTTTCAGTGTTGTTTGTAGTGGGAGAAAGCAGGAGTCAGAATTTTCTTTCAAGCGAGGCTGTGTAAATGCATTGTGATACAGTTGCTGTGGGAGACACCTGGAAGTGTGATGCTCAACGTTGGCCATGATGAGGACAAGATGGACTAGCTGGTGATTCATAATGTGGTATTAACAGTTTGAACACCTATGAGGTTCCCAAGATGAGTTTCTCTACTTACTAGGAAGATGTATATAGGCGGATGGCTAACCTGGAGTGACCAGTTCCAGTTCCACAGGCTGGCTTGAGTAATTGACAAGAGAGTAGAGACCCTGCTGGGTACACGCAATGGAGAACTACTCAGCCAGAAGGAAGGATAAATTTGAGTCCTTTGAGGAAAATGGTTGGCCATGAGGCTGTAATGCTCAGTGCAATAAGTGAGACCGAGAAGGCGAAAATGGTGCAGTTCCTCTTATATGAGAAACCCAAAGTATAAGTAATTTATAGAGCGAAATAAAAGATTGATGATTGGAAACGTGGGGATGGGAAGAGGATCTGAGATGGGATGAGGCAGGAAGGAGCAGAGGGAAAGGAGAAGTAAAATAGATCCAGTTGCGCCGTGTTCCCCATGTGAATGTATTTAGTATGTATCAAACACATATACCAATAAAAAGTCAAAAAGAAAAGAAAAAACCAGCTAGAAACTTTCCCCCAGGCTTCCCTAAACTTCAAATTTCTCGTATGACATGAAGTTCAGAACCCGTATATTGGGTGAATGAGAAAGACCCAGGGGAGAGGTGCCTAGACGTCTGTTGGGTCCCTGGAGCATTCTGGACCTTCATTTTCCTGCTGTGCGACACACTGTCCCTTGCTTAGAGCCTGGCCCCAGTATTCCCAGTGGGGTCTCATGAGTCTACTCAGTTATCTGACCTGGTGTAATTGGCACATTCTTACAGAGGACTGTTTTTAAGATGAGTTAAATCTCTATGTTTTGTCTTAAAAGTATATAACACAGATGTAGCAGAAGATACTGCCCCCTAACTTCAATCTGCTAGTTGCCCAGGTAATAGTTCAGGTTGTAGTTCCTGTTACTTTTGTTTCTTAGAAACAGCTGATCACTATGATGTGTAACAGGTCCCTATGATACATATTATAAGAACCAATCCCCAGTTGACAAGCTGTCTGTACTTCATGCTTGCTTATCTGGACAAGCCGTAGAACACCAGAGATCAGGGCCTGATATTTTGGGAATAATCCCGATCAGTGCCAGTCAGTGTAAATAAGCCTGCCTCCAAATCCTGGGTGTCATTTACGTCTTCCTGTTTGCCATTGCAATATTAAATGGAAAATCAAGTTGCCTAGAAATAGATTTAAAAAGAAAAGGAAAGAAGGTGCTATGTTCATGGTGGTCTGAAAATAGAGGCTGTGTTTTTCCTTTGTACACCTCTGTCTCTTTTGTTGGAACAAGTATTGATTTTGTAGTTTGATACAAAAATGTTATTGACTACTTACTTATAAGCTTCTTTGCTGTATAACTTTTTGCAGGAAACCACATTTCCCAGTGCATTTCTTCAATAACGCGAGGAAAGTTTGAAGAAAGCGGAGGAGAATGTACTGTTTGGGTGAAGGTAGAGATCGAGAAAGGTCGGCAGGGAAAGGAGGTGAACAGGCTCAATGTGGAGAGAGGAGTGGGCAGAGCAAGGTTGAGGGTCAGTGAGCAGGCTCCAAACGTGGATGCAGGAGGCAGACCTAGAGGGCTGTCCGCCATTAGAAGAGAAGCAGACTCAGAAGCCACCCTCAGTGGTCTTCCATGAGAGCGCCCCCAGCTTTCGCCATTCTAGGTGGAGCGAAGACTCCCTGGCGTGGTGTCTGAGAATCCTGCTGTGGTGCTTCTGTCTTGTTCCCTGAACCAGAAGAGTGGGCCAGGGCTATTTTTAGATATGAACCAGCAGATACGAAGTGGCAGCATTTCAAGATGAGATGACAGTGCTAGAAAGGGTGGCCCAGAGCTGCTGCCAGAGCATCGAGCCGGTTAGTGCATTTCATGATTGTATACCCATCCCCAACTGTTCGCACTGGGAATCTTTTTAGTAACATAAAATGGAGAAGTGTATTTTAAACAAATGGCATCAGAGTCCACTGGCATCATTCTATGTAGCTATTTTTTATTCAGTTATAACTCACATACCATGAAATACACCATTTTGTGAATGCAGTTCAGTGGTCCTTAGCATATCACAGGCTATGTGGCCATCTCCCTTGCCTCGAGGATTCTAGAACATTGTGATCACTCCAGATGGGTGCAGTTGGTCCCTATTCTCCCATTCCTTGAGCCCCTGCAGCCACTGATCTCTATTCTGCCTCTGGGTTTATTCATTCCACACATTGTATATGCATAAGAGCCCACAGTCTATGGCCTTCCACAGCTGATTTCTTCGGTGTATCTTCAGGGTTCCCCCCTGTTCCCTGCATTTCTTTTTACTGCTAACATTCCACTGAATGAACCCAGCACACTTTGTTTATCTGTTGACCAACTGGTAGACATTCTGCTTTTATGAGCAACACTGTAGTACAAGTTTTGTGAAATAGGTTTTCTGTTCTCAGGGATATATCTAGGAGTGGAATTTCTGAATTATAAGGTAGCTGTGGCTAACTTTTGGAGGAACTCACAAAGTATTTTCCTCTACAACTGTGTATTAAATGCCATGTGTATGTTGTTTTTGGCATGAGAGCTACTGAGAAGGCTGCGTTTTGTCCTTGGCAAATCTGTGTAACTATTACTTTGCCCACACGTGGTTCCAAGCACAGAGAAACATTAGTGCGTCTAGCGAGTGCTTATTATTGATGCTTTTGTGTTCCTGTGTCATGACGTCAGGGATACTGTGGTGAACAGAACAGAGAAGGGTTCCTGTTGTCGTGGACCCTGCAGTCAGGAGGAGACAGCCCTCTCACCCCTCAACTAAATACAAAGTAAACCTGGGATAAACACATTGAAGGGAAGGTGCAGGGAGATCGTTTACACTTGCAGCTAGTGGTGAAGGACTAGTGAGCCATAGAATGTCCACTGAGAAAGCGGTGTTGGAACTGAGACCTAGAAGACTGACAGAAACTTAGCAGGTGAGGGCCCAAGACAAAGTGTGCTTGTCACGGAAACAGATGCGAGGAGCCGGGGCAGGACAGAGCAGGTGTCGTGGAAGGGTGCGGAGGGGGCGGCCGGAGACAAAGGTAGGAATCATCAGGAGCTATCCCCCATGAGGCCTCTCACGACAGAGGAAACTGTAAAATGCTGTCAGCATGGGGCATTTTCACTAGTAAGAACTATTTCGGAGCTTTAAAAGAATTTTTGCATAACAGAAGAATTTAAAAATAAAGAGGTACACAGTGAGGCATGGGGACATAATAAACCACCCCCAAATCATTATCGCACTCTTCACAAATAGAAGTTAATTTGCTTAGAGTATTACTATAAAAACAAAAGTACAATTAAAAACTATATTCAAGAGTGGGATCATAAGTAAAATAAGTCAGACGCGCAAGTTCAAATATCCTGTGGTCTCTGTTGTACTTGTATGCTCCCAAAGGGTCAGGAAGGAGAAAGCATGGTAGAGGGGAGACGTCAGGAAGAAGGAAGAACTTTTTCAGACGGGAAAGGAAATAGGAGGTGAGGGAGGAGGAGGGAAAAGTGACTTAAAGAAAAAGAGAACTGAAGGGAAGAATGGAAATGGAGGAGAGAAAGAAAGGTTGGCGGGGAGGGAGGGGGGCCAAAAGTAAAGAGCTGAGATGTGCTGTGTACCTGGTGCACAGGTTCCCCGTGCTGCATGGGATCACTTTGTGCTGCAAACGTGTACTGATTAAAAAATACCCGGGTTAGCAAGTTAATTCAACAGAGTTACAGGGCGAGGAGGCCATTATACAAACATTTGTATCAGCAGTGACTGCAACATGAAATGAAAGCGTACCACTGATTATTAAAATATCAAGAGATCCTATGAAGAACCCATTCATGAGAAATTACAAAACATATCTAAGTGAAATTCATGGAGACATAAATAAATGGAGAGGTATGGCTTATCCAGTGACTGAAAAACTTGAGCTCCAAATTTTAGGAGAGCTGTTTGTTTGTTTTTCTTGAGAATTGACAGTTTATGGCTGGGGATGTAACTCAGTGGTAGACTTGAATTTCAATTCTGAAATTTATGTGAAAATGCAAAGGATTTAGAATGAACTAATATTACAAAACAATAAAGTTGAATAACTTACAGTACCTAATTCTAAGACTTTTCAAGAAATAATAATAAAGTGTATAATAGTATGAAGATAGGAAAATTGATTGGTGGAATAAATACAAAATCTAGAAGTCAACCTATTATTGAGCTGTGTTGATATAATAGGGGAGAGCAAAAGCTTTTAAACAAAATCTGGTAATGTTGATTGAAAATGCCGTATAAAAATACATAACTACTGTATGACTCCAAGTACAGTTGCCTTCGGTATCTGTGGGGATTAATCCTGGGATGACCATCCCAAGATACAAAATCCTTGGATGTTTAAGGCCTTTATATAAACTGGTATTTGCATATAGCCTGTGTGCATCCTCTCAAATACTTTACATCACCCTAAGATTATGTGTCACACAGCGTAAATACTGTATAAACAATTCTTATGCATTATTGGTTAGGGAATAATGACACTAAAGTAGTGCGTACATGTTCAGTACAGACACAGAATTTTTAAATATTTCAGTCCACACTTGGTTGAATCTACAGATGCACAACCTGCAGATACAGAAGGCTAATTGTACATGAAATACAAGGCTGCTCTGTCAAAACTGACTTATACTTGCTTCTGGGGATAAAAGAATGGATCGCAAAGGAGAATAAGGAATTGTTCTGGAGTAGTGTATCCTGTCAAATGGTAGATTCACAGATGTTTACAACTCTCAAAATTCATTGGACTGAACACTTAGTATATGTTCATTTTGCTTTAAATTATACTTTAGTTGAAAATGAAAGCTCCTGAGCATCAGCCAGGTGGGTGCCCTAAATAAGGGGAGCAGTCTGCCTGTAAGAGGACCGGAAGCTTGAGCGCAGTGATGATCATGGGAGCCTCCCATGCTGTGGCGGCTGCTGCTCTGCCTTAACTGCATGCCATAGTGTGGGAACTGAGCTTAAAGTTTCAGGGCCTTCTGAGCTTTGCAGTTATGCCTAAACTTTTTTAATTTTAAAGAGAAAAAAACCCCAAAATTTCCAAACAAGATAATAGAAAGGTCACAATGGTCACAATGGTTAATATATTGCGTATTGTTATCCTTAAATTAGTTACTTGGAATACAAAATATCGGCATTTAATTCTCTAAACAATATTCACACAAACCTTTCTTTTCAATGAACTAAGAGAAATTAGTAGTATAACTACCTTAACTATCTTTTATATATAATTTATTTATTTTCTTTCACTTCCTTCTTTTCTCCACTCCCCCATCCCAGTTTCTCTTTCCTTTTGAAATTTCTTCTCATTTTACAATATCTATTGTGCATTTTAGATCTCAGCTACTCTTTCAGCCTCTAACACTAAGGAGACAATATGATATTTACACATATGAGTCTGGTTTATTTCATGTATGAGTATGGTCTTAGGTTGCATCCATTTACCTATAAAAGACTCAAGTTTAGCCTTGTTTATGGGTGCATAGTACTCCATTGTATTTAGAAACCACATCTTTTTTATGTGTTCCTTCATTGATGGGCATTTGGGTTGTTTCCAAGCTACTACAAACTGTGATACTATGAACATGGGTGCATGTATATCGCAGTGGTACAATGTTTTTAACTCCTCTGGGAAGATACCCAGAAAGGAAATAGTTGAGTCAAATGGGATCTCCAATTCCGGGTTTTTCTTTTTCCAATTTTTGTTCTTCAAGGAATCTCCACACTGGTTTCCACTGTGATTGCACTAGTCTACACCCCAAACAACAGTGGAGAAGGGTTCCTTTTCTCCCAGACCCCTCCAGCATTTGTTATTGGTTGATTTCTTGATAATAGCCATTCTTTCCAGGATGAGATAGAATCTCAGTGTTGTTTTAATTTGCACCTCTCAAATTATCAGTGATACTAAACATTTTTTCATATATTTGCTGTTTGTATTTCTTCACCTGAGAAGTGTCTATTCATCTGTGATGCCCATATTTGGATTGGGTCTTTAAATGTGGGAGGTCTGATTTTTTTGAGTTCTTTGTACATTCTTGATAGTCCTTTATCTGAGGAACAGCTTGCAAACATTTTTTCCCCACGTTGGGGGTTGTGTGTTGGTGTTTTCTCTGGATGTGCAAAAGCTTTTTAATGAAATCAGATCCCAGTTGTAGACCCTTTGTGATAGCTTGTTCAATCAGAGTTTTATTCATAAAGTCTTTGACTACACTAATGTCTTCAAGAGTTTTACCTATTCCATCTTCCAGCAGATTTAATGTTTCTGTTATAATATTTAGATCTTTGATCCATTTTGCATTTAGTTTAGTGCACGGTGAAAGATGTGGGTCCAATTTTAATCTTTGGCCTGTGCAGAGCCAGTTTTTCCAGCACCATTTATTAAACAGGCTGTCTTTCATCCCGTGAATGTGTTTGGCACCTTTGTCAAAGAGGTGGCTGAGTATGTCTGGAGTTGTTTCTGCATCTTCTCATCGGTTCCATTGACTTTGGGGTCTTTTTTGCCAGTATCATTCTGTTTTTATCATAGTAGCTTTATAGTATAATTTCAGTTAAAGGATTGTGATGCTCCCTGCCTTGCTTTTGTTGCCCAGAACTTCCTTTGCTATTCTAGGTCTCCTCTGGTTCCAAATGAATTTTATGATTGTTTTCTCAAATTCTGTGAGATATACTATTGGACTTTTGATTGGAAGTGCATTAAATCTGTTTAACAATTGTGGAATTATGGCCATTTTCACTATATTGGCTCTTGCTACCCAAGAGAAAGGGATATCCGCGTTTTCCAATATCTGCTTCAATCTCCTTTTTCAGAGTATTGTCATTTTCAATGTAGAGGCCTTTTATATCTTTCATTAGATTGAGTCCTAGATATTTCTTTTTTTTGGATGCTGTTGTGAAAGGTGTTGTTTCCCTAATTTCTCCCTCAGTGAGTTTGTTATTCATTGTTATTCATAGGAAGGCTATTGATTTTTAGGTGTTGACTTTATATTGAGAAATGCTACTGAATTTGCTTAGCAAATCTGGAAGTTTTTTACTGGAGTTTTTGGGAGTCTTCTATGTAGAATATCATGTCATCTTCAAATAATGTTAACTAAACTTCTTCCTTCCCTATCCTTATTCCTTTTATTTCTTTCTCTTATCTAATTGCTCTGGCTAAAGTTTCCAGGACTATGTTGAATAAGAGTGGAGATAGTGGACATCCTGGTCTTGTTCCTGATTTTAGATACAAAGCTTTCAATTTTTGTCCATTTAGTGTGATGTTGGACATTGGCTTGTCATAGATGGCTTTTATGAGATTGAGAGAAGATCATCTGTTCCAGGGTTTTATCATGAATGGGTTCTGGACTTTTCTGCATGTATTTAGATGATCATATGATTTTTGTTCTTGTCTCTGTTAATATGGTGTATTACATTTATTGACTTACGTGTGTTGAACCATCCCTGCATCCCTGGGATGAATCCTACATAGTCATGTTGTGTAATCTTCTCGATGATTTGCTGCATTCTGTTTGCCAATATCTTGCTGAGAATTCTTGCATCTGTATTCATTAGGAATAAGCCTAAATTCTTAATGTTAATTTTGCTCACAGTTTTTTTGTTATCTAATATGTTATAATCATTGCTGTCATTATTTTTGACAAAGAATATATAGATTTCAACATGATGTTTTGATACACAGTTATCTAAAGGACCACATCCAGCTAATTTTGGATGGAAGCTGTCAAAAAAAACATCACATCTGTGCTGAACATGGGATCATTATTCTCTACATAATATGGTATAACAGCTATCTACATAGCATTTACATTGTATTAGGTATTATAAATAATCTAAAGATGATTTAAAGTACTCAGGAGGATGTACATAGGTTAGATGTAAAGAGTGCACTATTTTATATAAAGGACTTGAGCATCTGCAGATTTTGGTGTTCTTGGTGCAGGGCAGGGTCCTAGAGCCAATACCAGTGGAGGACTATATTTATGCATTGTGAAATGACTACATCAAACTTATAGATGTATGTGTTCATATATGTATGTGCACTTTCATCTCATAGTTTTTGTGAGAATATTTAAGATCTACCCTCAGAAATTTTCAACTATATCATATATATTAAATATAATCATACTTGTCAGTAGATCCCTAGAATGTTCATCTTATATCACCTGAAATCTTACTTTCATGTCAAATCCCTTAATTTTATAAATACTAGGCACTGATTTTTTTGTGAGGTATACTAATGGTATTTTAATTGTGATTGAATCTGTACAACAATTTTGGAAGTATGGCCATTTTCACAACCCTAGTTCTTCCTACCCATAAGCAAGGAATATCTTTCCATTTTCTGAAATCCTCTTTGATCTCTTTTTCACAGTACTGTAACTTTCACTGTATAGATCTTTTACTTTTTTTGTTAGATTGATTCCTAAGTATTTCCTTTGTTTAGATGCTACTATGAGAGGTAGTTTTCCTAATTTCTCTCTCAGTCTGTTGTTTGTGTACAGGAATACTATTGATTTTTGAGTATTCACTTTGTATCCAGTGATGCTACTGAATTTGGTTATTAAATCTGTGAGCCTTTTGTGGAGTGTTTGGGATCTTCTATGTAGACTAGCATGTCATCTTCAAATAACCATAATTTCACTTCTTCCTTTCCTATCCTTATTCCTCTGTCTTATCTAATTGCTCTGGCTAATATTTCCAGAGCTGTATTGAATAGGATTGGTGACAGTGGACATCCTGATTTCAAAGTGAAAGTTTTCAATTTTTGACCATTTAGAATGATGTTAGCCATTCATTTGTCATAGATGTCTTTTATCAGATTGAGGAAAAGACCATCTATTCCTATTTTCTGTAGGGTTTTTATCATGAATGAGTATTGGACTTTATTAAAAGCTTTAGGCCAGGGATATAGCTCAGTGGCATAATCACCTGCCTGGCAAGCACAAAGTCCCAAATTTGATTCCCAGTACCAAACAACAACAACAACAACAACAACAACAAAAACTGACAAAAAATATCAACAGCTTTTTCTGCATTGATGATTGCGTGATTTTTGTCTTTGGCTCTATTGATATGGTGTATTACATTAGTTGATTTGCATATATTGAAACATTCCTGCATTCCTGGAATGAATCTCACTTGGTCAGGATGTATAACCTTGATGATTTGTTGCATTCTGTTTGTTAGTACTTCGTTGAGAACGTTCACATCTACATTCATTGGGGAGATTGGCATATAGTTCTCTTTTTTGTCAGGTCTTTCTCTGGTTTTGCTGTCAGGATAATACTTGCCTCCAGGAATGTGATGGGGAGAATTCCTTCCCTTTCAACTTTATTAAAGAGTTTGAGAAGAATTGGCATTAAATCCTCTCTAAATTTCCTGTAGAATTCAGCTGTGAATCCATCAGGACCTGGACCTTTCCGCCTTGGCAAGTTTTTTGTTATATTTTTTATTTCAGTTGCTGACATAGTGTTATTCAGAATTTTTATATCTATTTCATTTAGGTTTGGTAATTCATATGTATCTATAAATCTGTCCATTTCCCCTGTGTTTTCCATCCTATGAGAGTAAAGATTTTTGAAGTAGGTATTCATTATCAGAATTTCTATAGGATCTGTAGTGATTTCAACCCTTTCATTCCTCATTGCATGTAGTTTGGTTTTTTCTTTCCTTTTTAAAATAAAGTTCACTAGGGGTTTATCAAATTTATTTTTTCGCAGAACAAAGTCTTTGATTCATTAATGCTTTATATTGTTTTTTAGTCTCCGCTGCATTGATTTCCGCCCTGAGTTTTATAATTTCCTGCCTTCTTTTTTTTTTTTTTTTGTGGCGGTACTGGGGAATCGAACTCAGGACCCTGCGCTTGCTGGGCAGGTGCTTATTCCACTGCGCTACATCCCCAGCCCCCATCCTGCCTTCTTTGGATTTGACTTGCTCTTCTTTTCCGAGAAGCTTGAGGTGCAGCATAAAAGGGTATTTGTTTGTGTTCGTTCTGTTTTCCTGAGGTGGGAATTCACAGGTGGGAATTTCACTCTGAGGACTGTTTTTATTGTGTCCCACAGGTTCCTATAAGTTGTATCTGCATTTTCATTTGATTGTAAATATTGTTTAATTTCTTTTGTAATTTCATCTGTGACCCATTGGTTGTTCATGAGGGTGTTATTTGATTTCCATGTGTTTATGGAGTTACTGTGGTTTGTCATTAATTTCCAGTTTCATTGTACTGTGATAGTATGCATGGGATAATTTCAATTCCTTTGCATTTCCTTAAGCACGTTTGTTCTATGTGCTAGTGTATGGTCTATTTTAAAGAACCTCCCAAGTGCTGCGAGAAGAAAGTATTTTTCCATCTTGTTGGGTAGAACACTGTGTAAAGGTCTACTAAGTCCATTTGTTCATGTTTCATTTAGTTCTGTTACTTGTTTGTTGATTTTTTTTGTCTAGTTGGTCTCTTTGTGATAATGCGTTGTTAATGTCCCCTGTTATGATTGTGTTGCTGCTTATTTCATTTTTGGTGTCTGTTAAAATTTGTCTTATATAGTTGAGTGCTTCTGTGTTTGGTGCTTAGGTGATTATGATTGTTACCTCTTCCTCTTGAAGTTTTCTCCTCAAAAGTATAAAGTGACCTTCTTTATCTCTTTTCATCATTCTTGGTTTGAAGTTACCATTATCTGCAAACAGAATAGTTACCCTGCTGTTTTCTGGATTCCTTCACATGAAGTACTGTTTTTCATCCTTTAATTTTCAGTCTATGAATTTTCTTTTCAGTTAAATATGTTTCTTGTATACAGTATATTGTTGGATTTTTGTTTCTTGATCCAATCTGCCAGTGTGCTTCTTTTCATTGGTGAATTGAGGCCACTTACATTGATGGTTATAATGGATATGTACTGGCTCATCTTTGTCGCGTTATTTTCCTACTATTGATTCCTCCTTTTCCCCTCTGTTTAATTGTTTGCTCTGCCTAGTGGTTCCTTTCTGTTGTTGTTCTTGAAGTTGTGGTCTCTTTTAGCTCTTTCTAGAATATCTTTTAGTACTCTTTGTAGGATTGGTTTGGCACTCATGAAATTCTTCAGTTTATCTTTATCCTGGAAATATTTTATTTCTCTATTAATTTTGAAGGATAATTTTTCAGGGTACATCACTCTGGGTTGGAAGTTCTTTTTTTTCCAGGACCTGAAATACTACACTCCAAGCTCTTCTTGACTTGATGCTTTCTGTTGAGAAATCTGTCCTAATTCTGACAGGATTACCTTTCTAGGTGATCTGCTTTTTTTCTCTTAACAGCTTTCAATATTCTGTTGTTTTGTTGATTTTCTGGGATCTTGATCACTACCTGTCTGGGTGTAGTTTTTTTTTTTTTTTTTTTTTGGTTATAGCTAGTTGGAGTGCTATATGCCTCACTTACCTGGATGTCTGAGTCTTTTTCCATGCTTGGGAAATTTTCTGCTGTTACTTCTGTCTCTTTACATCATTTGTGCTGACTACTGATGTTTCATTAATACCTATTAATCTTACATTGTTTTCCTTTGCTTCACCTTGCAGCTGTTGAATTGTTATTTCTTGGTTTTTGTTATTTTTAAGAGATCCTTCCTTTTTCTTTAAAAGGTCCTCTCTTTCACAGTCATTAGCGGCAATGCTGTCTTCATGGTCTGCAAGTCTGATCTTCAGCTTCCTTCAAGTGGTGTAGCTAGCTTTCTATGGAAGTTTTAATTTCCTGAATATGTCTGAATCTGATACAAGTCATTGTTTGTCAGGGAGAAGGGCAAGTCGGACACGTACACGGTGCTCTTACTTGGCGCCAAGCCACCACTCATTTTGATGGGTCACTCAGAAAGGCTCTTGCCGGACTGAAGCATTTGGGTTTCTGCAGGGGAAGATGAGGCAGACTGTGGTGAGGTCATGGATAGAAAGGCCAATGGGAGAAGAGGGACAGAAGGTCCGTGCTACGGGGTCGGACAAGGCCTCCCTAGGCACTGATTTAAAAATAAAGAAATAAATATTAGAATTGACAGAATGTTTGCTAATATGAGATAAGATCAGAGGAAATAAATGGCAATAAATATTTCTAGATACTAGTGGGTTTTTTCTTCAGTGTAAATGAATACAGACATTTAACCCAATCTTTGTGTCAGTTAATCTTAAGTATAGTTGATACTAACTATGCATGGTTATCATGTGGTAGTCACTGGGTTGTAGGACTAAAGGGGAGAGTGTTCTCCTTTAGTCTTTATTCATTGTAAAACTAATTTTGAAAAAGACACTGTTAGGCATGGGTAGAGACAGCACCTAAGCCCGGGGCATTTTTGCCTACATCATGTGGTTTGAACTGGTACTCCCTGAACATCAAGGAGCAGGTTTACTCCTGGGATCAGTTTGGACCAGTTCAGTTGAACTCTGCAGGCTTTAGAATTACGTGTGTTGGGATATGGTGATTGATTTTGGAACATGTTTAACTACCATAAACACTGGAATTTTGATATGTAACTATAGATACTCTACTGGAAATACTTTTACTTCAACTTGTTAATACTTTAACTTAAAATTGTTTTCTTTTTAAAGTAATGAAGTTGATTCACCAAAATATACTATAACCACATTTACTCTTGGATTCATTTATTTTCCTAAGAGCACTTAAATATCATATTCTGGGAGCATGGTAAGATGTTAGAAGGAGGTGACTAAGGCTCAGTCCCTATGTTCAGAGAACTTTGAAAGAAAATGTTTTACTTGATTAAAATAATTTATGTGGTGATACTGATTTGAAGCAAGTATGTTATGTAATTAATGTTAGATTTTGCTGTTTAATATTCAGAGAATTATTATCTTTGTGACTTTTTCCATAGGACTTAGGCTTTGGTTCTCTTAATACCAAAACAGCTGAATCTAATATACTTATATCTATAAATTATTTGTTTTATAAATATTTACCGACTACTTTGTGTCACATTTCTGTGCTGTCTCTTGGGAATGTAATATTATAGCAAATACTAGCTTTGACCTCTTAGAATGTACTGTCTTGGTAATTTATCAATGGGGCTTTGCTTTTTATTACAGTACTAATGCATATGCCTAGTTATCTACTTCACATTACTCCCTTGCTTGATTTTCAGTATCTATTGGTATATTCCATATTATGTCACAGATACATGAGGTTGTATTGTACTGAGCCATTTTGCTATTATGAAGCAGAAGGGAAACAGGATGAAATAATCAAGTTTTTATCATAATAATAGCTTCTTTCAACTTTTTTCAGTAGGCCAACCATAGACAAGTTTGCTCTTTTTCCTTTCTGTGAAGCTAATGGTACAAATTCTTCATGATGGCTTTATGTGTTCAAATCTTACTAAACTAATACTTCTCTGCTTGTGATTTGTTAAAATAATGCTATGGTTGTAACATCTGAAATGTCTGTAAGCTTCTCGCTGCCCTTTTAACATCATTTTTGTGCTGTCTTCTGCAACCCAGACCAGTAATTCTAACGCACTAAACAAAGCACTTCATAATTTAAATGAGACAGCCCTTTGTTTGTGACATTGTCATTTCAGGAGTTGAAATTGATAAGTTTTACTTCATTGTGTAGTGTTACATATTTTTGCTATCATCATTAGTTTTTACCCCCAAAAAATTGCTTCTAGCCACTTTATTCAAAGCTAGTCACTTAAAATGATTGTTTGTCAGAAATAGCCTTTCTATGGGGTACAAAATATTCATGAAATGTTACTTTTCTCTTTGCAGTTTTGAGAAATGGTGCTTGGGAAATTGTTCACTGGGAAAAGGTATGCACTGGTTTTTATTTGTTCCAGGAGAAGAAATACATAGAGGTGTATCTAGTAGATGGAATTTTTGCATATAATATAAGCAAATCTCAAGAATTCCACTACTGTGAGAATGATTTAGTAATTAAAGTTGTAAACATACATGGAATCTTCAGTCAGTCATATTTAATGTTTCTGCTCTAGAAAGATACTTCTTTGAAAAGAAATACCTAGGGCTTGTTTGTTTCTTACACAGTATATTTTGAGTACTGTTTCCATAGATTTTTATTTAACCATGAGCTGTTTTGTGTTGTAATTTTTGCGTTCATCATCTACTGTCCAAGTAAAAATAAGAATTATTTTATATTTTCATATTTTACTTCAAATTCATATAATGAAGCTAACGATTTTTTATACTACTAGTTCCCTCTTAAAAACATCATTTTCTAATGAGCCAGAAATCAGTTCCATAACATCAGAGGTTCATTTGCTCACTGAACCTCCAGCATGTTAGTGAATTGAGTTATAATAAGGTAAGCATCATTAATCCCTTAATTCTGAGGGATTTAGCCGTTAGCCATCCACAAGTGATTTGCCTTTGTAATTTGGTAAATGGCCGTTTGGAGGCCAGTCTGCCAGTGAGACTTCGTTTCCTGGGATTTTGAGGACACTGGACAGTACCTTGTTGGGACAGTAGATGTGTTACCCATAGTCAGTTCATTTGCACCCTGTTATTTCTCAGCCAATTTAAGTTTGTGCATTTGATTCTACCTTATGAGGTTTATGGTCACATTGTGTCCCTGCAGGATAGGACCCTGTCTCAGTAAGAAATTGCATTTTTGGTGATTTTTAAGTAAGTGGCTAGAATAGAGACTGACATCTCTTCTGAAGAGTTGAAAATCTATCACTGTCTCTTCTTTGTTCTTTGACATAAGAATAAAAAAGATGATAATACTTTGATTGCACATTATTTCTATGATAGTCGTCTCTGTTTTCAGCAGAGCAAAATAAAAGACAAGAAAACTAGTGAGTCTCTTTGATGATCTTTTCTGCACTAGTGGATGTAAACATTTTAGAGAGAAGACAGGCCATAATCACATATGAAATATTAAATTTAGGTTTTCGTTACTAGGGCTGTCAGTGTAGTTAACATACTACAAATGAATATATCAATTTCTTCTTGCCTGGACTTCTTGCTCACACAAAAAAATTCAGGAAATAAGGATCTGCTACCTCACTCTAAAATCAACTTTTGAAATTTCTTATTTTCCTACTACACAGTCATTAGTTCAAGATTGTGCTAATTATATGCAGAGTATTAACTCTTTTAACTTGTGAGGAACAAAATACTATGTCAGCAGCCATGGCTACCCCCATGGTAGCATCTTCAGTCACCTAAGAGAGCAGTACTAAAGGGGCAGAATTTAAAATGTTGCCTGAGCTCATCTAGCCAAAATGAGCTGAAGTTATTTAGTAACTAGAATTAGATAACTAATTAGAACGAAGAAAATTTGGTTCAGTGGTTATTTCAAGATAAAATATTCAAAAATTAACAGCATTCTTATATTGGCAGTTTCAGGTTAGAAAGTATAAGGGAAAAGAAATCTTATTCTTACTGATGTGTGGGGTGCTTACAAATAAATTTAAAATATGTATTTGACATTTGTAAAGAAAGTATATTTTAGGTGTTAAAGAGTCACATAAATACACAAATATAACATACTCCTTGAAAAGCTAAAAAAATCAACTCCAAAATATTCATATAATCCCAGGGAAATTACTATTTTTCTTCCAGTACTTAGATTATTAATCTTATTTTCAAAAATAAGCAGTTGAGGAAAATTGAAAAATATTGTGCAGGGATAAATTGTACTAAAGTGGAGAGTTATTAAAATAATGTGTATCTGTTTCAAAAATAGGCATTGATGACTAGAATAGTATGATAGAACTAGCTTAGAAGAAAATATAGTGCCCTGAAATAAAGCCTATTTAATATTTGATAAAAGATGCAAAAATAATTGGTAAGGTGATTAATTAATCATGTTGATATTATACATTAGCAGTGTCAAGGAAAATACTTGAATGTGTAGTTTATATCTAGGTCACTACCTATGATAATATAAATTCCAACTGGCTAAAAAAATCAACTATGTTAAAACATTGTTTTTGAAAAGCATACAGCGGGGCTGGGGATATAGCTCGGTGGAATAAGCACCTGCCTGACAAGTGCGAGTTCCTGAATTCAGTCCCTAGTACCGCCCAAAAAAAAAAAAAAAAGCATACAAATAGAATTAAGATTTTAATAAATATTTGAAGCTCTCAGACTCTAAAGAATTTGATTATATAAATTTTAAAACAATTGCACAACAAAAGCTACCACAAATAACTGGGTAAGATATATAAAATATTTGCACCCAATAGGACAAATTATTGAGATTGTTGTTATTTCAATAGGAAATAAGAATTAGCAATAACGAAGAGAAAATATAAGAAGAAACAGACTAGGTGTATTAGTCAACCTAATAATAAAAGTCACAAATCTATACAAAATGAAGTCTCATTTGCTGTGTCTTCAATAAATAGAAACAAACTTGTATTTTAAAATATTTATTACATATTTTATTTCCATATTATCATGGATAGGCAGTTTGGCTATTTTATTAAGAAGCATAAAAAAAGGATTCTGGGAACTTATCCCAAGAAAATAATTTATAAAGTAGGAGCAAACCTTGACATTTATAAAAACGTTTTTACTTTAATGTATTTATAGTAAAATTACTATACAAGATATACAACAGGGAAACATTTTATAATTATGGCATTCTATACTCTTGTATATTATACAAAAAGTAGGTGCTATGATTTTGCAAACTATGACAATACACCCACAGACACACACACATACACACACACACACACAATGATAATAATAACTCAGCAGATATTTAGTGTGTGTGCCAAGCAGAGCGCATAGCAGGAGGAAAGACCTATCAGGGCTCCTGTATCTTGAATTCATAGGTGAAAAGAAGAGGTTCTTGTATACTGAGATGGCAGCCATGGTTTTTTAAAACTGATGCATTTAACAACTGGACAAGCACAAAAGCAGGTTTACTTGTTGCATTAGCCTGATAGTTGTGGCACATCTTTTCCTTTGCTTATATGATATTTTGCAGAATTAAAAATAAAATCAGTAAGCTGAAGCCTAGTGCCATTCACATGACGAGGTAACCTGAGAAAGCTGAGAGTAGATTGGCTTTGCTTCAGGATACTTTCTCTCTCTCTGCCATTCCAAATGTGTTGTGTGGCCACTGTGGTCGCTTTTCAGCAGGCCTCTGAGGACTGCAGACATGTATAACCCATATCTGGTCCCTCACAGCTGGGCAGACTTCAGACCTCAAACAGTATTACAGTTCATCCCTCCAGTTACTGCCCTTAAGTATTTTCCTGTTGCAAAACATTAAGTATTTAATTTGAAAAGAAAGTATTGTAATTAAAAAGCTCCACATGAAGAATTGCATCTCCACTCTTGAAAATTAAGCCACTGGTTTGATTACCCTCACCACAAAAACTAGTTCTTTACATTGAGATGCATCTAAGACTGCAGATTCTTGAGGTACAGTACAGGTAGAAAATTCAGGTGAATAATCTTGAAATCAATGCGTTCTTCTGGCTTATCTGAGAAGCAAAGCATGACAGGTTGTATATATGCACAAAGGGCATCTGGAATGTTGCTTTAATATGTGAAGTTTCCACCATGAAATACACTTCACTGGACTGACTATATCTCAAAAACACCATCAGGAGTGGTGGCGCACACCTGTAAGACCAGCACTCAGGGAGGATGAGGCAGGCAGATTGCAAGTGCACATCCAGCCTGGACAATTTAGCGACTTAGTGAGACCCTGTCACAAAATAAGAGGGCAGGGAATATAACTCAGTGCAAAGGCCCTCGGTTCAATTCCAAATACTGCACCCCCCAAAAAACATCCCTTAACACGAATAGAAATATCCTGGGACCTAGAATTGGACATAGTTTGATTTTTTTTTTAATAATAGTACCTTTTTCTTAATCCTCACTGCTAATATCAGTGCCTTGAGAAAGTTCAAGGTAGTATACCAAAAGCCCTTGTACTCCTGTGTTCTTCACTTCGGTATTTTGGGGCTGAAACTGCTTTGTCACGATGCTCCTCCAATTGCGGTATGTGGTCAAAGCCTTTGTTTTTTTGCCTTTTTAAAAACATTTTATTGATACATTTTAGATATACACGATGATAACTTTCATCATAGGTAATTTTACCTGCCATCTGGGCCTTTTTTTCTGTCTGTTCCTCTTATGACGGAAAGGAGAATGCTACTTAGGAGCTCAGAACCAAAACGGACAGAGTGGTGCTTGGGTATCTTTGAGAAATTAATTGAAACATAGGCAAAAAGGGTCCTGCTAGCCAGGTGTAGGGGTGCACGCCTATAATCCCAGCACTCAGCACACTGAGACAGGAGGAGCACTATGAGTTCAAGGCCAGCCTGAACTACATACGAAGACCCTGTGTCCAAAAGAACAAATAAGTGTTCTGCTTTCTTCAAGTAGTGTGACACCTACTTTAGCACTTAGTGAGTCCTTAGTACTCACCGGGGTGGCTACAATGTATGATATTGAGTTGTCAATATTTTCTTCAGTTTAAAATCACAAATCCTTTTGTCTTACAATAAATAAAGATGTTGGAAAGCAGTGACATCAGTTAGGAATTTTTGTAGGTCTAACAGCTTAACTCCCAACTCTGTGATTTGGGCAAATATCCTGCTTTTGTGAAGCATATAGTTTAATTGGAGGAGAAACATTAACATACACTAAGTTGTGAAAGAACAATTAAATGTTAACCTGACTACCATTCTAACTTGATGACAAAGAATTTATATTTTATCACCTCATCAGTCAGTGCTATCAGAGTGTTATCATTACATGTTATTTTAGGGTCCAGATTACATTTATACTTGCAGTTTTTAATTTTCCCTATTTGCACATTTTTAGGTAGGGAATATTTGATTCCAAGATCCTTGACAATGTGTCCATTTCAGATAATTCAAAATTTAGATTTCAGCCAAAATAAATCCTTTTGAATCCAGGCATCTGGAACTCTGCTACCTGAGTAACAAATATACATATCACAGACCAGAAGACATCTCGCCCTCCTGTTCCTTCCAGTATGTTAAAATAGAACAGCGTTTCTTATTATGATTCCCACTAAGAACACTATTCTTTACTTTCCCCTAATAATGTATTCTTTTAGAATTCAAGGAAAAGTAGACAGTGGGAAGAACTGTCCTTCCCTCTATTAGCTGCAGAAACTTATTTTTAGGTTCCTTTTTATACTAAGATAGAGCAACATTCACAATATAAGAGCAGAGCCACCAGGGTAACTTTGGGCACCTTAATTAATAGGCTAGGTTTTTTCTTAGTCATCTCCCAGAAGCTTTGTGACAAGCCGGACACATAGGTAACTTCTAACTGTTTCTGATCATAGTGTATCTTTAGTTCTATGTCATGCTCAGAAAAATGCTAACAGGTAGTAAAATTTTAAAATTAATCTATTTTCAATTTGAATTATAGTGGTAGTTTCAGTAAATTCACTTATGCAAGAGTCAAGTCAGATACAGGTTTAGGTATAACCTTTTCCCCTTACCAATCCTGAACAAATAGCCTAGACTCACAAACTTTTTTTCTTCCTTTCAAATTTTGCATTACAACTAACATTTGCTTTTAAAGATCACTGTAAAAAGTAACGATCGCATATATTAGTATTCTCTCCAGTGTTTAAACTTCCTTAAGTAACATAAAGATTTCAGTTGATGAAATCTTCCTTTTTATTTTTATGTCAAAGAGAAAGAATAAGAGAAGTTGAGATGTCTAGAGGGTAGATGGGATCAACTGATTTTATTAAGATAAATTATATGACACTGATAAAACAAAGACGCAGCACTCATTTCTGAAAAGACTCCCTGATTCCTGGCCTCACTCACAGATAATTTTATGCCATTTTGTGAAGATCAATAGTTGTTATCTGCCAGTAATCATTTTTTCTGTAGTTTTTGTTTTAATACAATGGGTTATATATTTGTAACTATCTTTCCATGCAGATAATTAATCGATTCCCAGTTTTCTTTCAGGTAAATGTTGGAGATGTAGTTATAATAAAAGGCAAAGAGTATATACCTGCTGACACTGTGCTTCTCTCATCAAGGTAGAGATGCCTACTGATGCTCAAACAGTGTAGAGGATGGTTTCTCTGCCCTGCATTGACCTTGTGATTTCTCCAAGGAAATAAGGAATAAACGAAGAATTTTAAACCTCTCTAATGATTTTTAATTAAACATTTAAAAATTGATTGGACCACTTTCATGTTTGCCATATAGAATAAATAATAGGTACTATATAATTCAAAAGTTATAATTACAGTTTAGAGCCTTTTCTCTGAATGTGTCCAGATCCATGTGTGTGGACCATTACCACTTTTGAATGTCTAAGGTTTCCTGTCATTTATTTTATATCCATGGACTGAATTCTGTCACTTTTATCTTTCAATTCTCCCTCATAAGTTTCTTTATGATGCACTCGTGTCCCTGCAAAGTTTCTTGATTCTTATGGTGAACTGGTACAAGAAAATGGATGAGTGTTTTCTTTTTTGCCTTTTGAAATGCCATCCTCTTTCAACCAAAAAAATAAATGCCTTGCTCTTCTGTCAAGTTCTTTCCATTGTTGAACTTAGATAATTTGTATTCTACTCATATTTAAGTTAGCCATGAATTAGTATTTAGAACATATGGTGCAGTCACCTTTTGAAGAATATGATTTGCAAATGGTTTTAGGGTTTAAAACTGTAAAGCTAGTCTTAATATAAATTAATAAGAAACACTTTTAATATTTTAGAGGTTGTTTATTGTCATTTCCTTGGACAGTTTTATTTGTAAATTCCACATATAAATATGGACAGTGTCCTTTTTTCAAAATCTATTTAATCAGGTCCTGACTTAAAGTGATTGGATTCACAAGCTAGTGAAATGTAATTGAGAAAATTAGATATAGTATATATCTATAGTATATCTTCAGGCAGTTGAAAGAAACAGAAATGGTTGTATTTCCATATTTTAAGATTGGTATCTTTTTGTGCCATGTGCAGATTGATTTTTGTTTTCAGGGAGATTAATACAGATGTTTTCAAATCAGCCTCTCTGTTCTTAGTTTCACTTGCTTATAACTTTGCCAGAGTAGGTTTCCAACACTGATATAAACTCACTTCTACTGGGACCTGAGAGAGCAAGTTTAAGATCATCTTAGGTCCTACCTAGTGTTCAGTGTTACAGAGAGCTGTGTTTATGAGTCAGAAAACCAAGATTTTTACTGTACCTCAGTGATTTTCCTTAAATTCTCAGGCCTTAATTTTATGACTTTTGCATTGAGGGAGATGGACTGAATGAACAAGCCCTAGTATTTCCCAATTCTTTTTGTTTTCTTTTGTTTTAGTTGATAAACATTCAGAGAAAGTGAAAGTTTGGTCATTGTACTAGATGGTAGACCATCCAAATATTTCTTCTATGTGAGGAAGGTCAAAATAATAATGATGTCTTCTAGCAATTTAAAAATAAAGTTGACATTTTCCTAATTGAAGAGACATTACCATAGAACCATATATGGTGAACTACTAGTCACAGTATTTCTTTTTGTGTTAAAAATGTGAAGATTATTGTCGTCCTGCCTTGACTTTATACTTGATTCTTGAAACTTTTTCAAACTGTTTGTCATCTGTCTCTATCAAGTCCCAGAAACTCCCTAGCAAGCTTTGTGCTTGTAGCGTTTGACGTTCACCAGTAAAATCTGTTCACATTTTCCAAAAATGTGAAAAGTTCTAAAATCTGAAACACTTCTGGTCCCAAAAGTTTGGATAAAACATAGTCAATCTTTATTTCTAAATATTAGAGAATTTTCTTGCAAGATATGTTTTCTAAACTTTAGAAAATTTCCTGGTGACTATAAATATTGTTAGATCAAAATAGTTTCTATAGCTTAACATTCACAGTGATTAACTCCCTCCTTCCTTTTTAAAAGATTATCTGATTCATTACTTTGGGTTATTTAATGAGATTCACAATATAGTATAAATATGGTGCTATTAGGCTAACATTTCTACCCAGGTAACAGAATACTACCTTTCAACTGGTTTTTATTTGTTTTCCTTGAGGGTTTTATGCATTACTGAACTCTTGAACCTATATTAACCTTAAGCATTAGGTAATAGTGATCCTTATTTAACAGGGGAATTTTCACTTTGTCTTCTATTTAACCACTTAGCTTTAATGATTAAGTCAAGATTGAAATTCTTCTGATTACCTTCATTATGCCATCGTGTGCACTGTTAGAATAAGTACATGGTGATTTTCACCTGCCAGTGGGTACCATGTAACGTTAAGAATAAAAGCTGAATTTGCAGTTTTGTCAGTTCTTAATCACTAATAATGCATCTTCTCTAAGGGAATTGTGACATTAAAGTACAAAAATGATTGAAAGTTATTATTGCATTGATTTTTATTTTGAAATGAAGAAACTAAAATTTTAGCATATAATTAATACATTGACAATAAGAAGATAAAAGATAGAGTAACATAACTCAAAGTGATAACTCAAATACAAACAGACTCTTGGTATCTCTGTTTCATAACCTTGCTGAAAATTTTTATTTGGATTTGAAGGCTCACCACCCCACTCCCAAACGGACCACAGTCACATAGACTTACATTATTCAGTGACTCCGGTGGCTCCAGTTATGTCGCCTAATGTCCTAAAACTCATATCTATGTGATTTGTATTACAGTTAAGAAAATAGTACACAATTTACCTGGAAAATGTCCCAGAATCAGAACATCTTTAAGTTTTTTATTAGGATGTTCAGATCAGGAAGTAATATAGAATACTTTGTTTCTCAGAAACCTGAAACATCTTCCTTGATTATTTCTTTGCTTTTTTAAGTAGGAGTAAGCATACAGTGGATGGCATGAGGTTGAGGAATTATTAAAAGGAATCTGTAAGATAAAGTAGCTCTCTACAGGAATGTTTCTATTTAAAGAGAAGTGCTTATATGCAAACTTAAAAATTTGAAAGTTTGCATTTTGGAAATTGGCTTAAAAACAGATAAGTAATCCTTAAATATTAAATATTTTGTCCTCAGACCTGATCAAAATATGTTTTGAAAAAATTGGCATTTGACATTTTTATTAACGTATTATTTTCTATAATAATTTCAACCCTTCTGTCTCTTTTGTCCATTTGTTTTTTCTCTGTTATTCATTTTTCCCCATTTTAATTACTTCACACTGGGACGTGTAGGTGGCAGTAGGGGAAATAGTGAAAGTGACCAATGGGGAGCATCTCCCAGCAGATCTCATCAGTCTGTCCTCAAGGTTAGCACACCGCGCTGCACAGGGTGTGTGTATGCGGGTCCTCACCCTAAACCAGAGAACGGTGGCACCCAAATGTGATTGAGTTCTGTGTCTCTTTCTTTAAAACACAAAACTTTTAAAATATTTATTGCTGGTAGATATTTCACCGATGTTTTAAAGGCATTTTCTGAATGTCCTACTGGATGATATTTGTCCCTCTGCTGGGCAGATCCAGCCCCTGTTGTTTCAACAGGAGTCCAAGAGGCATGCCCATAAGGTTAGATTTCAGTACCTTCCTCATCATTAATATATATTCATATTTCACAGCGTGCCTCGGCACTAAGGCTTAACTCATGATCGCTCCACAATATTGTTTTGAACAGTGTTAACCTTTTCATGAATCAGTCATTGAAAATTGATTACATTTTCTTATTCTTACATTTTAAATTTTCTACAAGTTCTGTAGAATCTGTCCAGGGATCATTACTCTAATTTGGGCTTGTATAGGGTTTACAGAGGACCCCCTGCACAAAGCTGAATGTTGTACACTTTGTACCGCATGCTTTGGGATCAATCTTTATCCCACTTGTAACTTGTGACAACGTGCACGTTACTGTGATAAACTTCAGCTGTCTACTAGTGTCTGTACTGTGATATGCATCTTGTCTCATTTTTCCACTTACTAATCTAAAAGCCTGCTTTGCCTCTCTGACTGTAGTTTGTGTTTGGGATGTCATTATAATTTGCTAAAGTATTTATGATCTAGCATGATTCCTAACGTCTTGCTGCCTTTTCACAGCATTGTTAAGAACCGCTTCCGTCACTGCTGTCTTAAGTGATTAAGAATGTTCTGAATATGAATGCATAGTTTATGTGTCCCACTTCAAATAGAACTCAGCCATTTAAACTGCCTGACTTCTTAGCCACTTAAAGTCCTGAAATACTTGCTTTGAGGTGAAAAAAAAGTAAGAATAACTGGAAGTAGGATCATATTCTCATTTTAACATGAGACTGACCTTGTTTAAGTACATTGAGCAATAAAATTTTAGTGCTAGAATACGGGATCAACATCATCACTTAGCATTTTGTCATTATCCTGTTGTTATCAGAAAACATTTTATAACTTTATAAGCCAATCATTGCAAATTGTGCATAAGCAAATTGCAAATTGCAATTTATAATAATATTTTATAACTGATAGTAAAAATATGAATATTGGAAGGCTTCTCCATTTAGAAAAAGTAATAGCCTCAATGAAGGAAAGCCTCTAGAGTAAACAGAAGAACTTGCAAAGTTACTTTTGAGTGAATCTGAAATATTTTGTTACTGTCCATGTATATGAATAATTTTTACAAATTTTTGGGCAATGAAATTAAGCTAAATTCTCATTTCTGAAACTTGGAATAGTCTGTTTTACACATGTACAAATTGAAAGTTGATTAGAAAATTCCAGGTGTTTGTGACTTGCAGATTTCCTTCCTTTTAGCCTCATGTGCACAGGCCTACATTCATAGTTACTTATATGATGTTTATAAATTAGACTTATTTTATAACCAGTTGCTAATGAAGTGATTGGTTTAACTTCAGAGTACAGTTCCACAAAGCAGAGGGTACAGTTATACAATTGAACCACATGCTCACGTGTCTATAATTACTGGGCATTTGACATCAGCATAAGAAGGAGACACATGTGACAGTCTAGGGAAATGTTAGCAAACCTATGCCACATATATCTCAGTGGGGTGTTTGTATCATTAAAAGTTGTGCAAGGTTCGCCATCAGTGGTCTAGGGTATGGCACCTGTATATAAAACTGGGAAACACATACACGTACCACTGCACACCAAGCTATACTAAAACACCCTGCTGGGAAGCTGTGAGGAGGATCTACTAAGTTCAGGGCAGGGAACCATCTAGCTAAGTTGGCTGATCATAGCTTTAGCTTTTCCTGTCCTCAGAAATCTCTCAAATAACTAACAGATAAGGAGGATAGGAAGCAGGAGGAACAGGAAAGTGTATACCCACTTCTAAGGTAGAATGTGTTCATGTTCTGTGTCCTTTAAAAGCTGCCGTACAATTTTTGTGCTATGTGGTCCCTATGATTCTATTCATCATAGTGAAAAGGATACTTAAATGCAAGTTTGTAGAAGTAGCAATCTGGAATTTTCTAATCACTTTGCTTAGGCAATTTACATGTGGGCCATGAGCATGAAGCCTCACTTGATATCTCTGAGCTCAAGATAAATGTGGACACAAAACTGCTTTACACTTCAGATACAGCCTGTGTTGTGTCTCTATGGATGAACAGTTTAAATATAATGTGACAGATCTACTCATTTATATTACTTTGAAGACCATTACTGAGTGTTGTCAGGAAATTGCTTCTGAATCCTTATGGCTAGAAAGCTGATCCATGAGTTGTCATGCATGGGTGCTGCCTCACAGTATCTGGCTGTTAAAATGAAAATCATCAAGAAGCAAGGTGACAATAGCTTTGTCTGGAACAGTGATGGCAAACCCACGAAACGCATGCCATAGTGGGCTGTTCATATCACTGAAAGCTCTGAAAGGTTCACCACCACTGGTCTAGAACAAAAGACTTTAGTGAGTTTGAACATTTAAATAAGTTACTGTTCTTGCTTTCCTTCCTCAACTAAATACTTGCATTTCTCAATTCTAAACCACAGTGAGCCCCAGGCCATGTGTTACATTGAAACATCCAACTTAGATGGTGAAACAAACTTGAAAATTAGACAGGTAAGTTGTAATAGAGGTTCATATAATCATTCTTGTTTTATTACATGGGATCAAGAGCTTTTTTCTTAATGTTACTGCTTCTTTCTTAATGTTACTATCCTGAGGTGAAGTAATTTCTTCGCTTTGCAAATATTTTCTCATGGACCCAGCATGCAGAGATTTCAAGCACTGCTGTTGTTAAGTACTATGGGGCACATACCTTTGCTTGCCTGATTAAATATGGCCCATCATATAAAAATTATTTGTAGTAATTTAAACTGCTTCATTAATAGTCAATGTTTGGATTATGTTAAAATAGTTTTGACATGTGTTACCTTGTTTTCTTATTTACCTGGATCAAATTATTATTTGGTTCTATACACTGAATTCTGTATTTTCCCTTGCAATTCTCAAACTCTTCCTCATCTTGAGAATTTACTCTTGTTTAGATTTCTTTTTTTATTTTAGAGATAAAAGAATGGAAACATACTAACAAACACACGTACATTTACAAAATAACGCAAAAACAATAATTAACTTCTCCTACCCTTAGCAGAAGAAAAACTGGAAGGATTTTATTTACAAAGTTTGAAAAGAGACTTTTAAATAAATACATGCCCTTAGATTCCCAGTGAGTGATGAGAAGGCCAGGAGAGTGGGAGGGTGGCACGTGGTGAACTAGACCAATGCGTAGGCCCTGCAGACAGACTACTTACAGTTTCTTTAGAACTTTTACAAAAGCTAGAAACTTGTTGGAAAGGAAAATAGCCCTAAACTATGATTTGACAGAGTATTGTATAAAGGCAAAGAATTGCTTCGAAAATAATGAGATCCCTGAGATCCAAAGACCTGGAACCACCCAAACACAAGACATTTAATAAACTTTTTGCTTATTTAAACACTTTTAACAGGGCTTACCAGCAACCTCAGACATCAAAGACATTGACAGTTTGATGAGAATTTCTGGCAGAATTGAATGTGAAAGTCCAAACAGGCACCTCTATGATTTTGTTGGAAATATAAGGCTCGACGGACATGGGTATGTAAAATCATGTGCTCCGTGGTTGTCCTGTGTAGCTAAATGTCTCCCAAGTGTGGGTACAGATTATTTCCTTCTGTGTTTCAGTATTCAGAACCCTTTTTGTAAGATGTCTGCATTACAACCTGAATTTCTTTTGTCAAAATGCTGGATCTTAACCTTATTTGTGTTATAACTGAAGATTTTCCCAGGGTTTCTGCCAACATAGTAATTGGATATTTTCAAGGATACTCCAGGCTTCTGGTACATTGTTTAGTAGACAAATAACTGATGGCTTTTTCTTCCGCCAAAATACTTGTCATCAGCTTAATTCTCTAGTCTTTATGGTCTGAATCCTTTTCTGTGATCCATAGATGTCTCCAAGAGTCCAGAGGCTGCCTCTCAGTGTTCCATGTGCTAGGTAATTTCCTGTCTCCTCGGTGTAATTCCGTGTGCTATTTTCTAGGCCATGGTATCATCCGTGGTCACCTTTTGTCGTTGTCTGCTTCCAGTCTTTCTCCTTTTTTTCTTACTGCTTCCCTCACTGATTCAGGGTGGATAAGACCACTTACATATTTAAGGAAACAACAATGAACAAAGCAGATAAATATTCCTGCCCTGTGTCTTAGTTTGTTTAGGCTGCTGTATCAAAATGCCTTGACTGAGAAATTTCTAAAAAGAATTTTATTGCTCACAGTTGTAGAGGCCACGAAGTCCCAAGATTAGATCAAGGCTTATTAGAGTGTTGGAACTTTAAGGATATTTCAGGATTCTCCTCTACTGCCATCATTACTCAGACCCACCAAAAGCTGTCCTGTAATCTTTAAAGCAGTTGTTGCTTTAAAATTTGCATGGTGATCTTTCCCTGAACATATGGTTATAGACTAATGTTAGATTTGGCCACTTATACAGGTAATGTTTCTTTAGTCTGACATTCCTAAACTGGCCCGCTTCCATTTCTTATCAGTTTCCTGTTAAATTGGTGCCAAGCAAATCGGTTCTGTGAAGGAGAAATTTTGTATGGTGTTGCCAAGATTTCAGATACAGATAGAATTTATATAATATGCTTTATTTTATATGAATGTTAGGAATTAATTTTCAAAACTTTTGTCTCTGTGACACATTTGGCTTTGACAGTGATCATCCAAGCTCTTGGAGACCATTTCAAGTGAACAGACTTTGATTCCCTTAATGTTGATGACCATGATCTAATGCCAGAAGCTTTGGAATTCCAGCTGTGAGGAAAACTAATAATAAATTTTCTTGAGTCTTTATAATTAATCAGTAGTAAGTTTTGCTAAGCATGGTAGTACACACCAGTAATCCCAGCACTCTGCGCAGCTGAGGCAGGAGAATCACAAGTTTGAGCCCGGCGTGGGCAACTCAGCAACTCAGCAAGACCTTGTCTCTAAATAAAAAATTGTTTTTTTGTTTATTTATTTAAAAGGTCTGAGAATATAGCTCAGAGGGAAGGCCCTAAATTCAATCCCCAGTAACACATATACACATGGCAGTAGGTTTCGATTTTGAAGAGTTTTTACCTATTTCCAGTCAGTCCTTACCACAAATGCTGAAGTGACAGGTGCTGTAATATTCCCCAAGGGACAGGTGAGGAGCACCAGACACACGTGTGCCCTAGACCATAGTCTAGTAACTTCTCAAGAACATTGTGGAAACCTGCTTTAGCCCCAAGGCCCCTGCCAACTCGGAAGTGCATTCCAAATCTTCAGATATATGCAAGACGTGTTCTCTAGATAGTTGTCCCCCACAGGGTCAGAAATTGGAGGCCGGATCCCCAGTGTAATGAGAGGTTGTGGAACTTTTAAGAAGTGGGCCCTGGTGAGAGGTAGGGAGGTCATCAGAAAGGCTTAATGCCCACCCCTGGGAAGGTCCAGTTGCACTGGATTTGTTCCTGCTAAGGCCAGTTATTCTCAAGTGAGCTGCTCTGGTCACTTTTGCATACACTCCCACTATGGGACACCGTAACACAGCAGCTGTAGGAGCTTAGACTTTGCAGCCTCCAAAACTGTGAGCCGGAATTAACCTTTTTTTCTTATAAAATACTTGGGGTTTTTTTTATAGTCCTATCCAGATGTGCGCTGAAGGCATACTGTTAATGATAGTTTCCATTACTTTGTCTTTTCTCTAAATTGAAATACACTGTTTGCTAGGAACTCAGCCAGGGGCTGCACTTTCCCATGCACGTCAGTTGATTTCATCTGAGCAGAGTTCCTGTAGTTCCTAAAAGAAGGTCCAGGGCCCAGGCTGCTGCTGGCCTTTGAAGCCTGCTGGACCCCAGGCTCACTTGGCCTCCAGTGACAAAGTGTGTGTTCTCTCTTCTTGGGAAATCATTTTTCTTTTTCCTAGGAAACTTTTTAAATGTAGTTTCTTTACGTATGATTCCCTAGCCCCATACTGGGATTGAGTCCAGGACCATGCACAAACTAAACAACACTGAGTTACATCCCTATTTTTTTTTTTTTAATTTTGAGACAGGGTCTAAGTTACCCAGGCTCGTCTCATACTGGCAACCTTCCTGCCTCAGTCTCCTGAATAGCTAGAATTACACACGTACACTACCATGCCCAACTACTTTTTTGTTTTTAAAATGAACACTTGGTAATAGGAATCCTTGGTCCACTAAATTTTGTGTGTTACATTTCCATCAAGTAACCCAGTGTATCTGTCAGAGTGTGGTGCTCTTTGGATATCCCTGAGTGAGTCTGAATCACCCAATAGCCTATCGTAGAGATCCTGCAGGAAACCCAGCTTGAGCTTTATTCATGAAAAAAACTGTGATTTAAATTATTACCTCCCAAAGGTGCCATCTCCAAATACCGTCACATTCACATGAATATTAGAGGGACACAGTTCAGTCCACAGGAGGTAGGAAATTACAGAGTGTGGCTAGTGTGGTACTGAGAGGGGAATCTTAAATACTTCCTAATAGTTGATCCTGTAAAAGAAAACTGTTTCTTTTGGTTGGAAAATCACTTCCTTTCCTAAAAGAAAATAAATGTGAAAAGGATTATGTTAATAATGGAACCTTTTGGAATGATACAGTGGCTGGGCTGTGCAATGTAAGCATTTTAGAAATGTCATTTCTAATGTCACCCTAATCTGTCCTAGCACTGTTCCCCTGGGAGCAGATCAGATTCTTCTTCGAGGTGCTCAGTTGAGAAATACTCAGTGGGTTCATGGAATAGTTGTCTACACTGGACATGACACCAAGCTGATGCAGGTAGGGTCTGTATCCATGAAACCTGTTGGGCCTGCGTCCTTTGGGTGCATGTTATTTGTAGCTCACAGTGCAGTGACCCCAAACTGAGCAGGCAGACCGTCAGTCACAGAGCCCTACCCCAGGCATCCAAAATCTGGTACTCTAATGAGTGGACCCTTGAAATTCCATCTCTGTGAGCAGGGCTCCCTGCACACAGGAACACTGAGGTTTTTCACAAAAGACTACCGCAAATGAGTGAATTCTCAGATTTTATGTGTGGTGCATTGGCAGCATTTTCTAATTATTGTTGATTTTTTCAAGTCATATATGTAACAATGGTGCTCTACATTTAAAATATTCATTTTACAATTGCATTTAAATGTGATTATCAAATGGTTAAATTTCTTTTTTTCCATAAGTTTAAAGAAATTTTTGTGGTTAACATGCACCCTAGTACTAACGTTCACCCTGTCTTCAGGTGTTTCCCTAAATTATGATCGCATCTGTTTCCAGTAGATCAGTATAGAAAACTGACTTTTAAATGTGAATTGAAAATCTACTCTAAGGCTAATGCCTTCAACAGTTACGAAGATATTTTCAGCAGACAAGTGTGACTGTTATTAACGCTTCTATCCCTAACCACTCTATAAATTCTGTAAATCTCCATTTTATATTGATTGTGACAAATTTAACTTTCTGTACTATAAATGGCATAAATATTTGAATCATCAGCTATAAATTTGAAAGCTGTCCTTTGTTATTCTTTATAGTAGGACTACTTGAATTGCTTCTGCATTCATTAAAATAATTGTCAGATGCCACCAGAAATTCAAACATCCAAGATCCTTTAAAAATTAGCTTCACACTTAAATTTCCAGGTGTTTGGTTGTGGGTGCACAGGCCTCCCCTCTGCATCTTTTCTGAGCAGAGACACTAAATAGATCCTTTGAAACAGTCTTTTTTGCCTAAATAACCAAGTTCATCTTCCTCTTGCAAAGTCTACAACAAGAATGTTATTCCCCTCTGTTCTTTGTAATTGATCTTATAGAAAGACAATAAGGTGATATAGTAGCCTTGAAAATAAGAAGTGGTCATCGATTGACACCTTGTTGCATTGTTATGTTGTCTTAGTTATTTTTTTCTCTCCTTGCTGACACAAAATACCCAGCACCCAAAGTTAAAGGTGAAAAGGTTTATCTAGTTCATGGTTTGTAAAGGTTTCAGTCCATAATTGTCTGGCTCCAAGGCACGGGGGGCATGGCAGAGGGTATCAAAGTGGAGAACGAGTTCATGGCAGGCAGAAGGTAGCAAACAAAGCAACAAGGGAGTAGAAGACAGCAGAGGAACAAGAGCCAACCACGGCTCTTTCTATCCCTTACGTCGATCCAGACTACTTAGGCTGGGTAGCACTCACACCCTTAATCCTAATCCCCTGAACCTAACATTGCACTATGAGTGAATCCCAGCGTCACACACCCTAGAACCAGCCACCTCTGAAAAAGCCCCACCTAGGACCACATGCAGCTTTGGGGGGACATCTAGACAAAAGCCCTATTTTGCCCAATTTTTATATGTATACCTGTGTCTTGGTATTAAGTTGTAATGAAATACATATTACTAAATTGTGTACATTTTTAACTAATCATCTTGTTTCTTTTTATAGAATTCAACAAGCCCACCACTTAAGCTCTCCAATGTGGAACGAATTACAAATGTACAAATTTTGATTTTATTTTGTATCTTAATTGCCATGTCTCTAATCTGTTCTGTCGGCTCAGCCATTTGGAATCGAAGACACTCTGGAAAAGACTGGTATCTCAATCTAAGCTGTAAGCAATTAAGTTCTTTTTTAAAAAAAATTTAAAAAGCTAACAAAACAATGAAGACAAAATCAAAACAACACAAAAACAACAAAAATGATACATGACCTCAAAACAAAATCATAGGAATCAACAGTGGTTACTACAGGACATGCTGTTTTTCTCAACAAATTTGCTCAGTCCACCAGACATAAGAATGTAAAGTTGGTCAGTCAAAGACAGTAACAAGTAATTTAAATATATATACACACACACACACATATTGGAAATGATGCAGAGCTTCACCATACAAGATGGTAGGACTTCAACAGTAGTTGTTATACTGTATATTGTCATTTTCAGATCAGTCATCCTGATTACCAGATTCAAACATGCAAAATTTGTCAAAAAAAAGAAAATTTTAAGCATTGAGTGTTCCTTTCAGTAACTCACAGACATCAGCAATACCCCATCCCCGCTATCCTTATATATACATATAAATTTTGTTTTTCAATTTAAAGAGAAAAGAAAAAAACAAAGTAATAAAAACAAATACATAAACAAAACTGCAAAGAGAACAATAAAAATGATACAGAATTTCAAAACATGGTGATAGGATATTAACAATGGTTTTTACATTACGTGATGTCGCCTTCAAAATTGTTGCATGTATAAACAGATATGATTGATCAAACAATTACCTGTTAACAGTTCCTTTCAATAAATCACAATAAAGTTCTGACTGCACTATTTTTTTGGCATTAATATATTTGTTCCACAATGGATTTTAATTTATTTTGTGGCATTTCCTAGTGTTTCTAACAGGATCTTGTTGCCAAACTTACCGGTATTTAGTCTTTTTGTGAGTTTTCCAGTAAAAATACATAAAATTTTAGAATCTGTAGAATTAAAAATCATATCAACATACTGAGGATTCCCTAGTAGTATAAAAGTGTTAGTAAATATAATATAGTCTCTAACATGATTTACATGAAAACTTTTCTTTAAAATATTTCTAAAACAAGCTGTAGCTATGTGAGAAAGAAAGTGGACTGAGGATATATGGAGGGTGTTGTAGTCTTTGTATTACCAAAAATATTTTACATAACTGTCTGCATAAATAGTTCACATAAATAGTTTTTTAAAATGTTTGAATTCAGTGTACTTTCACTTCAACTCAGTAGTGTAGGGAGTTCTATGATAATGTTCTTCTTGTCCCAAGAAAAGTGGTACTAAATAGTTTCCCTATGGAGCATGTATGCTTGGGCTAAGGAGTGATTTCGCATGTCCATTTGATGAGTATGTCACCAATATGTACTTCATGTCTAAAAATATGAAAACAAATTCTAGTAAAATCTTACAGCAAAAACTAATTATAAATCTGCTTTTACTACATATATTTAACTTTCACTGGTTTATTATTTCAACATAAAAAAGGTTATTGCCCACCATCAATTTGTTTCTTTATGTTCTTTGCAATGTATCTGACATGGTTATTTCATTTTCCTTATTGAGAAAGAAGTGTGTATTTTTCCTAGAATAATTTACCTACAGATGACTAATATTCAGTATAGCGTGCTGCTACTGTTTGTTTGCTTTTGAAGCATTCTTTAAATTGGAAATGTAGTACTTTTAAGAATTATTATAAAAGTAATTCTATCTTATTAAAATTCTATATTTATAAACCCTCTATTGGAACACTCAGTCCTAATATTTTAAATATTAGGATTCCTAAAACCATGGAACAGGAATTTGGTAGTTCCTTCACTTCGTAGTGCTATAGTATAGCTCTTAACAGGATTAGCAACATAATGGACAGAAGGTATAGCTGCCCCTCGGATCCATGGGTGATTGGCTGCTGGACTCCAACGGGGCACCAGAATCCACGGATGCCCCAGTCCCGTATATAAAACAATGTAGAGTATGCATACAACTACTCACCTTCTCCTACATACTGTACTTTAAGTCATCTCTAGATGACTTATAATACCTAATACAGTGTAAGTGCTATGCAAACGGTTGTTATACTGTATCACTCAAAGAATGGCGACATGAACAATGTATGTACAGGTTCACTTTCTTCCCCTCAGTATTGTCAACCTGCAGTTGGTTGATTCCACAGATATAGAACCCTGGCATATGGAAGGCCAATTACAATGCCATTACATCTCAAAGGATGTATTTGAGAATTTGAATATGTCATCAGCAAAGTGTTCATCCCAGATGATGTAAAATATGGAAGCTTCATGTTGTGCTAAATTTTTTTCACTGTAAATATAAAACTGAGAATGCTATTGTTCCCACTTCCCCCAACAGATGGTGGTGCTAATAATTTTGGACTGAATTTCTTGACTTTCATCATACTTTTCAACAATCTCATTCCTATCAGCTTGTTGGTTACATTAGAAGTGGTGAAGTTTACCCAGGCATACTTCATAAATTGGGTAAGTATGAATCATACTGTTCTTGTCACCTCCCTAAGTACAGTGTGTGTATACTCCTTTTCCTTATCACTGAGTCTTCTGATCTCTCAGAGGGAAAAAAATCTTAATTGCACCTACCTTTTATTTACTACAGCATGATATTTTTTGAGCCCGTATAATTTTAACAAAGTCTCCCTTCTCAGACTCCATGTGTATAAACAGACATCCTGAGGAAAATGAGTCATTTGTTCAGAAAACCTGTTTGAGGATATATAGGGGAGGGAGACCGTGAGTTTGGAATAAAAGTACCTGGATAGTAATTCTAGTGTTATAATGCCTAGTCATTTGACTTTTTTGACAGTTACTTTCATGGGCACTAAGATGGGGAACAAGAAATGTGCTTTCTCTATGTCTGGTAGTGGTTGTCCAGATCAAGGATTCTCTTGACATAGCAAAGGACTTTATAAGCAATAAAGCACTGTGTGAATAGCCTGTTTGGTACTGCTAACAACCAGATTATTAATAATGTTTATTCATCTTTGTAGTTTATTTTTTTCCACACTGTAAATAATGTCAGCTGTGCATGAAGTTTTCTTCTGAATTGTTTTCTCAATTTTTTTAATATTGGAAAATGCATGGAATACCTATTTCATTTTTGTGGGTGTATAATACTGGGATGGAGCCCAGAGCCCTCCCACTGTCAGCCCTTTTTTTATTTTGAGACCAATTCTAAGTTGTTAAATTGCCCAGGCTGGGCTTGAACTTGGAGTCCTGCTTGAGACTCCCAAAGTGCTAGAATTACAGGTATGTACTACAATACCCAGCTTGTTTCATCTATTTTTAAATAAAATAGGTTGTTATTCTTACAGTTTTCTTTTTATTGAGGTTAAAATTAATGCATTTATGTAAATTAAGTAAATCTGTAGGTTTTCTCTTAGAAAGCTTAATTTTTTCTTGAGAAATTTTGGCGATATTTTTACTGTTTCTTTATAAATCATTTTAAAGTTTTTCCAATATGAACAATATTAGGATTGTAAAATAAAACTTTTATAACTGCCTGTTATCTTTTTATGGTAAATGATCCCCCTAATTATCAACTTCTTCATTCTTTGGTATGAAATCTATAATTCAGAAATCTGAGATGAGCTACGGGCATAGCTCTCTTCATGCAGGGGATGTGTCACCAAAGGATTGTGTGATGTGTGTGAATATCATTCAAACTTACTGAAGGGTTCTCATTCACAGAAGTAAGACAGCTTATGTGAAGGTCAAGCAGCCACTCCATTCATTATTTTTTATTTGGCTTTTCAAAAATAACATTTGCTTCCAACTGTATAAACTGAGGAAATTTATGCTTTTCAACCACCTTCTTAATATACAGAAATTTTTGTAACATTCATTATTTTTTATTTGGATTTGCAAACTAACATTTGCTTCCAGTTGTGTAAACTATGGAGACTTGTATTTTTCAACCAACTTCTTAATGTACAGAAATTTTTGTAACATTCCTAGCAAATGGACAGCTGGCTTTCTAATCTTCCCTTACAGAGCAGTTTATTCTTGTATGGAAATGAGATTAGTAATTATCTCCCTTTCATGCCTGTTCTGCCCAGTGGATCCATGAGGAAGTGTGTAATCTTGGTTCTGAATGTTAGTCTTAAAAATATTTGAACTCAGCTGTCATAAACATTCTGCTGTCACCTTTCTCTCCCTAACTAAATGCCCCCAACTCCTTTGATCATCTTTTCATGTGGTCTCCACATGAATCTCCATTCTGGTCTCTTCGCTCTCCTCTAATCATGGCCTAGTTGGTTAATGCTTCTCTTAAAACATAGCACATAAAACTCAACAGCGTCTTCCAGAAGTGATACTGATCAGCACAGAATACAGGCAGGAGAAATGACTGTTTGCATGTTGATCCTGACCTTTGCATCTGACATGTGAAAATTAGAAACTACAGCCATGAATTGTTGAAAAGATACAGTATTCTACTGGAAAAAAATATTAATTTCTTGGGGGACACAGTCAAACCTCATGATTACTGAGTGCAAAGCAAGAACAAATAAATACTAAAGTACACATTTTTGGTTTGGTTTTTCTGAGTCCATTTATTTTGCTTTCAAGTAATATAGGACAAGAAACTTGGCCAAGAAAGTAGAATAGATAGAATCTTAATTCTGTAGAAAGTAGAAAACAGACAGCATTTAGTTGCTGTTTTCTAGCTTACACTACGCCCTCGCCTTGTGTCAGATACTCACGAGAACATGTTAATATTAATCCTTCTAATAGGTCACCTTCATAATTATTCTATTGAATGATAGAGTAATAGTTGATTTCAGAAGTGAACTCTGTCATGCTGTTCTATTCTATGAAATATATTCTATACTGAGTACTTTTCAGAGAAATGAAATGGTATAGTGGTAGCAAGAAGCTAGTGTTTCATTTGGTGACTTATTAAAGAATAAAAACACTAATTGTTTTCTTTTAAAGTTTCATCTATTATTATCCATTGCATTCAATGGTTCTTTTTTTATTTTTTAAAGGACCTTGATATGCACTATGAACCCACAGACACTGCTGCAATGGCCCGGACATCGAATCTGAATGAGGAACTTGGTCAGGTAACTCTTACTGACAGATGTTGCATCAGAAGTCAGATTTGGTATAGTTCCTGTCTTAAGTGATAAGTTCAGATGAAGTAACAATTCCTGATTTTCCATTATTTGAATAGTAGGCATAAGGTCATTTGTTGGTACATGACTAATAATTTGCAATTTTAGTAAATACAGTTTTCAAATGCGACTTGAAACAAACTTTGCTTCTAAGATAAAGTCCCACTCAAGCGTAGGCATTTCCCCCAAAATATTGTTTGATAAGTATGTAAAATATTAGCTTTTTCTGAGTTATAAATAGTAATAGAATTGTCATAGATTTCAGCTAGGAAGGAAGGAAAAGCTCAAGTTGTGAGTCTAGTCACATGTCACAGCACATACACATGCATAGTCGTGCATCCATTTACCAACGGGGAGATGTTTGGAGAAGTACATGGCTAGTGGGCAATGTGGTCACTGTGAGAACATCACAGATGTACTCACACATGTTGACAGCTATAGCATCACTAGGCAATCTAATCTTGTGGGGCCGTCATCGTATGTGCAGTCCCTCATTTACTAAAATATCCTTATGGAGCGTATGACTATATATGTATATTTGTAAACCATTTATCTACCAAATGCTTGCACATATGCCACTTTCCAACTCTTATTTCGATAGTATTTAGGACAGAATATACTTTTTCTTACTAATGTAGATATGTGAAGTTCACAGCACAAGCTATCACCAGTTCTGCAGTTGCTTATTATTTGAGAAATGCTGATAAATGTCTTGTGCTCTCTAAACGTTAAATAATAGTAGTGATACTTCCGAGTGGAATTCAAATCACACTAGGCATATTTCTCTATGGCTAGTTTTTTCTAATATCTTAATAGTCTTTGGTACTTATATATGAAATAATTTATTGCTAAAATATTTTTAAAAGCTGAATATGTTCCTTGAATTGCAGAAAACAGTTAATGGTATTCATTATATGCCTACAATGTAACAGAGTTTATAAATATTATAATTTAAGGTTTTCTCCCATTAAAAATGTTTGAAACATTGAGAAATATTTATCTTTTTTAGGTTAAATACATATTTTCTGACAAAACTGGTACTCTCACATGCAATGTAATGCAGTTTAAGAAGTGCACCATAGCAGGAGTTGCTTATGGGTGAGTTTTCTTCCTTTAAATCTCAAAAGTAGCTCTTTTTGCTTCAGGACACACTATATTCTGCATTGTAGTTTCATGTTGTTTTCATGGGAATGATAAGAGGTGGGTTTTAGAAGCTTTTAGAGTTGTTAAATTTCTCTATCCGGCCCTAGTAAGAAGAAACATTTCTCATTTGTGCTGCTATGAAATTAAGTGTACAGCTTGAGTGTGGTAAGCAGATGTAGTAAGGTCAAGTTTCAAGTTAAAATACTATTGTCATTTCTCTAACCATTATTTTTAATGATTGTTTTTCCTCTTATTGACTCTCTTCTTTGTGGTCATAAAGCAGTCTAAATTTCTGATGATGGGAAGGAGGTCAGGATGCAAAACTCTTAAAACAGAGGATAATGAATATTAACAAAAGCTTTTAGGAGGCTTTTAATGTCCTTTAGAATATACTTCTTGGGCATCCATTTAATTTATTTCCAGGTATGTTTGCCTAAGCCATTCAAAACCCTTTACTTTGAAATACTCAGTAGAAGGGCCAGCGATACAGCTTAGTGGCACAGTGCCTGCCTGGCAAGCACCAGGTGGTAAGTTTGATTCTCACTATGAAATACTCCATAGAACAATGTGAGAATGGTAAAGTCTACATTTCCCAAAAAAGACATGATTGAAGAATGAAACCTACTTCTGATTGATTAACATTGGCCTGTAATCAAATGTTTGCAGTTCTACTTGCTTACAAATAAGGCCTCTAATTATGCAAACCCTGGCACTTGCATGTGGGTTTTCTTGCTAACCCACTGTCCCCATTCATACTTCAATTCCAGGCAGAAAGTCAATGTAAGAAGAATGTTGGGCTTGGAAAAAAATTTGTACCAATTGTTGCATTTTGATTAAAATCATAAATATGTGACCACTTCATGAAAAATTGGAACGGAGCGTGATTATTCCCTACAGACATGGTCTGCAAAGAGAAATGGGTGAAAGCAGATACACCTGTTCTTTGGGGGCAGGAGAGAATGTGACTAAAAATTATTCAAATTATATATATAAAGGACATTAAAAAGACGATTTAGTAGCTTTTTCACACCCTGAAGACAGGCTGTTGAGAAGCGCAGGTAATATTTGTAGGTCTAGATGCTGTTCTTGCACCCTTCCTCTGATCTGAAGCCCTCAGAGAAAAGAAGCTCATCTCCCTCCCCTCTCCAGGGCTTCGGGGCAGGACCATTGCAGCCTTACTTAGGCATCTTGTACTTCCAGGTTCTCCCCATAGTTACCCCTGAGAAGAGAAGGAAAGCCCTGTTGTGATTCTACATTTTCTCATGTTGTACATGTGCTGTCAGTGTTGGTTTTCACATAAATTCATTCACAGATATTATTTCTACCATGAGGTATTTAATAATTGATACCCTTTTTTACTTTGTGCAATATCCAGTTGAGTAAATAAGTTCTTTAAATTAGTAATTATTGGTTAGGAAACTGTCAGGACAAAAAAGCTAAAACAAGATCTAGTCTTTCTTCTGTATTTTACTAGGTTTTTCTTGTTAACACTCCTAGGCAGTAGTTCTAGAGCCCTTGTGTGTCCGTGGTGAAACCACCATGAACCACTGTGAGAGGACAGGGTGGGTTTGAGTAAAATATTGTCCTTAGCCTTCATAACTCTTAGCCCCAAAATGTTGTCTTCTCGTAGATTACAGCGCCAGTAAAGCAAGTTTCCATGTGGGAAAGTAATATTTCTTAATAATGAGGTATAGTTCTAATACTTGACTTGAAGCTTGTCTCAGATTTATCATGTGACCCTAGAGTTTACAATTTCTTTTCAGATATTCTTGACTCTTTAAAATTTAATGAGGTGGGAGATCAGACATCTATCCTTTTTCAGATAGATAGAAACTTTTGGCATGTTTAGAAATAAAATACAACAGTTCCCTTGTTTGCAAAGTTTAACTATATAATATAAACAAATATTTCCTCTTTGGATGTTGTATCATGCTTTCAAAAACACCAGAAGCCATGCTGAGTAAAGCAAGTTGTTAAACTGCTTCCAGTGATCATGTCTTAGTGATGCTTTTTCTTTTGGCATCCTTAACCCTGATTAAGTTCATAGTAAACATTACTCACCCATCCAGGTGGACATGGGATGTCAGCAGTGTGGAGTTATTGACATGTGAAGGCTTTGGCAAACCCAGGACTCCTGACTGGCCCCATATTATCCTAGCCAGTCCACACGGATGAAGGGTAGGAGGGAGAAGGTACTGATATCAAACTTCCTGTAAGGATTTCCTCTGGGCACCTGAACATTTTCCCATTTGCCCATAGTAGGGGGCCATAGTTTCTAATAGGGAGAAATATAATAGTATGTGTATTTGTGGCCCCAACAGAAGAAAGCAAGGTGTTTACCCCCCACATCCCCAGATAGCAAAACCAGAGAAAATGACACATAAACTTTCAAGTACCAGCGACTACCCTTGGAGTCACAGTTTACAGCTGACCCTTCTTCAGTCTGTTTACAAAGGAAGGAAGGCTGGTTTACTTGGATAGAAGCAAAGGTGAATCCTGTTATATCTTATCAATCTCCAGGTAGTGTAATCTTTAGCCCATGCTATGTATGCCATAGTTTTGTAAGAGGAAAATGTAGATATAACCCCTGAAACAATATTTCAGAATTTTAGTAAATTTTCTCTGATTTCACTCAACCTGTGCTCAGAATTTGCCCTTTTGGATTTATGATGGGCAGCAAGTTGAAAAGATTTGTATATATAGTTGGAAAAGCTTTGTATATAGTTACAGTGATTATATTGTAGAGGTCAACATTGGGTTAGAGATCAACATTGGGTTAGAGATGCCCATGTTTAAATTTATTATTTCATTAGATCATCTTTATGAAACAATTATAGTTAAATATAAATGAATTATATCATTTATAAATTTAACTAACTATAAAATAGGAATGCTACTGTTAAACACTTATTAAAACATCATTTCAGCAAATTGCTCCCTGTAGGAATGTCAGTTTTATCACAGTTATTTGAACACCAAGAATATCCAAGAAGTTATTATGTCCAGTGGCTGAGATTCTAATGCTAGAATGGTTCTAGTATTTATTCTTACACCGTATTTGTCAACAAGGTAGAGATCTCTGAGGCAAAAAAATAAAATGTATTAAGCAAATCAGACAATGCTTTTTTCTCTTTTTTGTGGAAAAGACACTGAGTATGAAATCATTTATATTTTCTCATTAGGTAAGACAAGTAAGAATCTAATAAATAATCTTTATGTATGAATATAGTACATGAATGGCCTTACACATCAGTATTTTTGTTTAGAGATGTATTTGCCAAAGGATTAGTTATTTCTCTGAGAAAAAAAATTGGCAATGAGAAGCCTCACGATAATCATAATCCTTAGCCCCAAGATCTGTTACAACCAACAAACCGCACTCACTATGAAGGTGGTAAGTGCTAATAAAGACCATTCATTTATTTATTCACATATCTCAGCAAATGTTGGCCAGTCTCCTGGGTATACCCATGTGACCCTTTGTTAGGATAACCAACCAAAGTTGATATGGTTCCCCTCTCCTAAAGTTTATAGTGTGAATGAGGATCAAGAGATGCTAATGAAGTAATCATACAGCCAAATATAAAATCCTAACAGTGTAGAGCTGTGTGTCGCTCTCTGATGGGGGGTTGGTCTAATCAGGGAGGTCAGTGAATGCTTCCTAGGAGTATGATACTTGAGATGAGATCTCAGAATGAATGAGATTAAATGAAGAGCTTATGGGGCAGATGACAACACTGGCATACATAAGGGTAAATAGCTCAGAGACACCAGAGCTGCTGAGCAGAGATTGGGAAAACTCATGCAGACAAAATCAAGAGTAGATGTGCACGTTGCCTGTGGCTCATCATTCCTTGGATAGCACTTACTGCTCTACTGGGGCTGCACAAGACTCCGGGAGAGGTATTCTCACCCTTGAGCTCTGGAGCTATTGAGATGCATGACTTAGGAAGAAACAGCCCCATCTGCTATGAATGGAGCATAAGACCAGTGCAGCTTGGCAGAACCTTGACCCAGAGTTTGCAGGCCTTCCCTTAGCAAGGTCCTGGGACTGGGGTCCAAGCCTTGAGGTTGGTCAGAAGTCACTGTCTTCAACATCATTCTCTAGCCAGTTGCCACAGAGCTTTATAGCAGGCCAACTCCTTTGGCTGAGTGAGCCCTTGTGTGTAAGCATATACAGAAGCCTTTAGCAAGAGAGAGATTAACGAGTTAAAGGAACCACCTCCATTGTAATTGGGATGGTAGAGTAGGTACTGCGCTGGAGGCAATGTAATATTTTGGACAGAAGAGATACCCTAGAGTGTCCATGTCATGGTCAGATTGATGAAAAACAATAGCCTGTACATTTAAGGAGTGGGAAAATAGTATGTGTTTTCAACAGAGTTTATGTTTGTCAAAAACAATGACTACATTTAGACTGAACTCACATTTTAAAATTTAACTATGTCTAATAATTTTAATTTAAAGGAAAAACATCAAATAAAAATATATCATGGAAGGAATAAAATCTATTCTCTTATATTTTGAGCCTCTTGGGACTGAATACATGATTGGCTGGTTGAAATGAAATACACCAAGCAGATTATACCCATGTTCAAATGAGCTCATGGATAAAATTTAAAATATTGCTGAGCACATTTTTTGTTTGAGCTAAAAACAACAGTTTGACTCAATTGTAGTTTTAAGTAAACTTCTTTTATATTAGTCTTTTAAAATGTGGTTCATTGCATGGTGGCCAAAGTTCTTTCTAAACTGTATGGTATTTAGTAGATTTTAACAGTGTGATAGTTTGTTCCTAGGTGTTAAGAAGTTGGTTTTGTTAAAACACTGTGTTCTGATCATATAATATGTGATTATATTATGTAGATTATATAATTGATACAATTACTTTTCCATTGACTTTAGCTTGTATTTAAATTACTAAGTTTAAATAGTTCTCACTGAATTTGAATTCTATACATAAATTCAATGAACTTTTTGTGCCAGATCGGTTAGCGGACACCTTTGTGAACCTGCTTAGTTAGCGTAAATCATCATATTCTACTTACTGTACTAACTGCCATTCTTTCAGCTTCTAATAAAAGTTCATTTTCTTAACTCTTTAGAGATCCATCTTTCAGTGCTTCCCTTGGTCATGGTTTTATGTTCTCAGCCTTTCTGTGATTATTTTTCCTTTCTTTCTGTTCCCTCCCCCCCTTGCTTTCTGAAGCCATGTCCCTGAACCTGAGGATTATGGGTGCTCTCCTGATGAATGGTAAGCTGTGTGAGCCTTTCTGTCTCATTGGTCTCTTCAAAAGGTTCATGTTTCATCATTTTGTTAAACACATTTCACTACTTTTGAAGACAGCGTTGCTCACCAGGTTGGAAGACAAGGCTATAAAGTAGATACGTTTTTAAATCAACTGAATATCTGATTTTCTATTGAGTAACCTTTATAAACATTTTATAAACACTTAACTTAAAGGTTAGAGTTGCTAGAGTTTTATATTATTTATCTATGTATAAGGTCTGTAAAGATCAACTTCAGTATCCTAGTCCCTGGGCTGTGAAGTACCTAAGCTGTCAGGTAGGAATCCTAAAGCTATCTCGTCTTCAGCTCAGCAGTGCCCCCTTCTGCCACTTTGTGTACTCTGCAAGACAAGGCTGCTGAAGCATAATCCAGTGAAAATTTCCTTTTATATTTTTCACTATTTTAATAAGTCTGTTAAAGGACTAGAAAGTGAATATTTTTAATGAAGTAGTTGGCACAAATGTTCAGATACTGTGTCACTGAGCACTATAGTAAACTGCAATATAATTAATTGTCGATTTCTTTAACACGGCATTTTTTATAGGCTTAATTTCATACCTTTGCCTTTGTTTTTTCTTTGTTTTATTTTAAAAACTCTTCTGTATTTACATTTTGATTTAGGGGTAGTATAAGTTTATTTTGTTATTTGTAATTCATCATTTGGTAGCAAATAAAATTTGATAAAATGGGTTCCTTTAATGATGGTGACTATCAAATATTAAAGCTTTATGGTTATGTTTTTATTATTAGATTATGTATGTACTCTATGGTTAATCCATCTTTCCAGTGTACATTGAAATTCAACAGTTAATATTTTTCAACCTGGAATTCAGTTTATTGAAGTGGAGATTTGATAAAAATGCATGGTGCACATGCTAATACCCTGGGTTACTAGCAGGCAGCTGTTCAGTTCACATGACAACTAATAAGACATTACAAGCTTGTGCTTTGATGTCAGACGTTTTAACATCTACACACAATTAAATGTTTAACATTTTTAAGATGTACCAAAACATCTTATGATTGGTGGACAATTCTAGTTTAATGTTACATACAATTTTTTTTTATTATTTTGTAAGTAAAAGAATGAAAACATATTAACAAAGAGACAGCCACTTCAAAGTAGAACAAGAAAAGTACAATCAAAACTGAATTACAGACAAGGTGACAGGGAATTAACAATGGTTGTTGTATTACATATTGATAACTTCAAAGTGTATACTCAGGAAAACAAATATAGACATGCAAGATTGTTCAAACAACTAATCATTAACTGTTCCTTACAATAAAGTGACATAAATCAGTACTACAACTATGTTAGCCATCCTGCATAACAAATTTATTTTTTTAAGGATTTTCAAATGCAACATTAACAAAGGCTTTTGCTATCTTTATAATAAAGTTTCATTCTTATATACTTGGATTCTGCATCAATAAAATAATTTCCTGTAAACGTGCAAAGATGAAAGAGCACACATTTCTTAAGCGTCTACTATGTCCTGAGTCATATGGAATGGCCATGGATGTGGCCTTGAATCTAACCGCCCAAGTTTGGTTCCTGATCTAGGGCGGCCTTGAACAAGTTACTTAATCCGCATGAGCATCCTTACCTGCGAGACTTAACTAATAGTAGTAGAGACATTCTTGGGAAATCTCAAGTATTAAGTGAATTCTGTTTCTAAAATGCTTTGAAGGGTTTGGGGACATCATAGGCCCACACTGAGTGTTAGCTCTGCTGGCCCTCCCTTAACCCTCATGACATTTTTGACACGACCATTGTAAAGTTAATAAAATTTAGGCAGAGAGGCTGGTAAGGAATTTACTGAGGGAAAAGAGAAAACAAAGAAAGGAAAATTATGTATGTATGTATATACAGGATAGCTAACATCGTTGTGCTACTGACTTATTGCTTTACTGAAAGGAACAGTTAATGATTAATTATGGTCAGTCTTGCATGTGTCTATTTGTTTTCCTGAGAAACTACTTTGAAGATATCAATATGTAATACAACAACCAGTGTTACTTTCCTACCACTGTGTCTGTAACTCTGTATTGCTTGTATTGTTCTTATGCTATTTTGTAAATGGATGTCTGTTTGTTAATATGTTTTCCTTCTTTTATTTTTAAAATAAATTTAAAAAAATAAAAATATAAAAAAGGAATTCACCTGAAAGAGTATAGCCAGCAAACTTGGAAGCCAGAGTTTAAAAACTGGCATAGCTGGTTACATTATATCTTTTTTTTATTTTAAAGAGAATTTTCAAAATAAGAAAATGACAACATAAACAAAAACAAAACAAAAACTATAAAAATGATAAAGGATTTCAAAACAAATTAATAGGAATTAACAGTGGTTGTTATATTACATATTGTTATCTTCAATGAAGTTGCTCGGCTTACCAGATGTAAAAATGCAAGATTGATCAAACCATGGAATAGTTAATGCTTAAATTTTTTGACCAATTTTTCCGGCTTATATCTGGTAATCTGAACAACTAATTTGAAGACAACAGTTTGCAACGTAACAACCACTGGTGAATTCCTACCATCTTGTCTAGTGAAGCTCTGTACATTATACCTTATAGACTTTAAAAAATATCTTCTTTTAGATAAGCACAGGATAGCCTGGAAACTTGAAAGTAATTTTTTTTATTCACTATCTCATTGAATGTTTTTCAACCTTGAATTTATTTCAGTAACTTTTTGTGTAATTAAGCAAGAGCAAGCAAACCAAGTAAATTTGACTGACAGAAGGAAAGTTCACACACTGAACTTTGTACATAACTTGGTACATTCATAAATTTGGTATTTGCCCAACCTTATCCAAATGGTTTTATGTTTCCCAGGAAATCAAGGTCAGATGTGATCCTGGTTGAAACCTGTGTTCCAGGCGTCTGACCGTGTTTTTTTGCTGCTGATCTTCAAGTGTAGAATATATAGATGGCCATAAATCAGAAATCTGAAAGTGAACTCTAAGTTGGCTGTTTAGCAGTTTCACGTTTCAGTTTGAAGTTCACTGAAATACATACGTAAAACTGTGGAGTTGTTTATACTTTACTACCTACTTGAATGAGTATTCACCACAAAACTTTAAAGCTGAAACATATGTATTGCAAGTTTGAAGGCAAACCCTTTCAAACACATTCTATTGACAATAAAAATCCCAAGACGATGGCTATAGCTGTATTCACCTAAGTATGTCTATAGTAGTCACCCTTTCCCATCAGTGGGACAAAACACCTGACACTCGCAACTTCAGGAAGGGGCTTTATTTCGGCTCCTGGCTTCAGAGATTTCAGTTCATGGTTGGCTGGCTCTGAGGCAGAAATGATGGGGTGAGAGGGTATGGTAGAGGAAAGCTAGCTTTTCAAGCCATGGCAGGCAGGAAGCTGAGAGCGGAAGAGCCAGAATAAGAGATACTCCTTAAACACACCTCCAGGGACCCACCTTGTAACTGCACAGTGGACTATGTGCTCATTGGTGGATTAAGCCACTGCTGAGCATAGTGTCCTACTTAGTCCAACAGTGGCACAGTTTTCACATTGCTGCCAACAACCGTGGCATAGCATACAAGCACACAGAATAATTGCTTTCCTTGAAAACACTACCATCTCTAAATTGCTGGTATCAATAACTTGGGGATTAAATAAGATCTTTTGAGCATCTATGTAGCCATTAAAATACATTTATTTGCCAAAACTATATTTCTATAACCTTTTTTTTTTTGCTTTTATGGAAAATTTTAAGCATAAACAAAAGCAGAAAAAAGGTGCCTTATTGGTCATGGGGCAGCTGGCCCCCTCGTGGGAAAACTTTAACTCTCCATATTTCTTTCCTTCCCTTACGTGTTCCGCTTCAGTTCCCCTTGGCCACAAAAGCCAACTTCACCCTCATCCGCTTTGGCAGGACTCTGACGAACATCCCACCTTGCTCAGGTCGTTCTGGCCTGCAAACAACCCACCCCCACTCGGACTGTTATGGCCTGGGGACACCCCCTCCACGCTCCCCCCTCACGCCACCAACACCCACCCCAAAAAAGAGTTTAAAAAGCCCATGCTTTGCTCAGTTTGGGGGCTGCTTTGACCCACTAGGCAGCCTGCTACTTCCCCGCTAATAAAGACTTCTCTTGTGTCAGAAGGTCTGGTCTGGTTCCATGTGGGTCTCAGTTCTATCAGTGCCCATTACTTGCTTGAACAGTATGTGCTCAAAGCCAGTTTCAACCCACCTGTCTTTTCCTCCCACTATTATTTTGTAGTAAATCCCTGGTAACATATTATTTCAGTTTTTCTTAACTTTTTGTTATAGTTCCATATTATTCTTTCTGATGGTTTTTTAAGCAAATGGTAATGAGGCTGATTCTCCAGAGTGATTAAAGTGTTCTGTACGTTGTCCCTTTGTTGTGGTTTTATCACATATTCAGTGGACAACTTTTCTATTTTCTAGTCACTATTTCCTCATTTCATTCCAGTCTATAATTATGTTGGAGTAAATGGTATTTATTTATTCTGCTGCAAAAGCTAGTTCACTGAAACATTCTTCCAGGTGTGAGCATGTAATAATGAGATCTAACACACCTAAGTGGGTGTTGGTCTTCAAAGCAGGCCACTTGGTGGGTAATTTATTTACCCAGGGATGCAGCCTTTCACAGAATAGCTTCGGAATTCCTCATTTGTAATTATGTACCTTCAGAAATACTTTGAGTCATTCAGAGAACTGGACCTCTTTACTTTGGTCAAAACCAGCCTTTAACAAAAATATTATTGAATTTACTTATTTATGCATATTCTTAGACTTTTCTCAATAATAATAAAATGAGTGCTAAAAATTAAATCTTCCAACATGGAATTTTGATTTGGAAGCAGTAGCACCACTGAAAAGCAGGGTATGAAGACCCTTTGGCAAAACAGTGTTCTGTGGGTGCCCTGTGCCCTGAGCCCAGCAGAGACCCATGAGTCCTCCAGGTTAGGGAAGTGGGCACAACCTGCAGGTTCTGGGTGGTAGTGAATGGGACAAGCTACTCCTCATGGTGCTTATCACCTTGGAGTGCTTTCTCCTGACAGCCGTCCCTCAAGCCATCGAGGAGTCTCAACACCAACTTGGAGGCCATCCTCAGCGGTATGCTGTGAGCTCTTCCAGGAAGCCAGCACCCCACTCAGCCTGCTACAGGGTGCCGTGACTACCAGGCAGGAGCTAGTATCCAGCATTTGTGTTATCCTAAGTCCTTTATGAAGCATATCATGGAGCATGTCAGAGGCTTGTGTTCACTGGCCTCCAAAATAGATTCCAAGACTGATAGGAAATTTAGAGGAAAAAAAAATATGTGTATATATGCCATTATTCCAGGTTCAAAATTAATCCAGTAACTAATTGTTAAGGTGAACCACAGATGCTCCCAGGACTAGGTCTCAGCCTCTGTCCTAATCACCACTAGGTGATGATTACATGTCTTTAAAGATGTTGGCAGGCGAGCACAGCCAGCGCCCTGCCCAGAGCTGAGAAATGACGCGAATGGCAGAGTTCGGGCCCCAGAGCCTCCCGGGGCCTCTTCTCGCTGCCTGGTTGCCGGGGATCTCTCCGCTCAGTTCTTTCTGTTGGTTTCTTGTTTGAAGCAGCTGAATAAGGAATTCAGGGAGACTGCTCTAGGACCATGCAGCTGTGTGCTCAGGGAAGTGGCTAAGAGAAAGCATGCTCTTCAAGAGCCAAAGGCCAGGGCAGAGGGCCTGCTGCCTGGAAGTATGCAGTTCTGGAGGACTTTTTGGCCTTTGCCTGCCCTTTGTGAGAATTCCCCAAAGAAAGCAAAGAAAGAAAGAAAGAAACAAAAAAACCCAAGTCTGCCTTACTCTGAAGAAAGCCATGGGAAAATTGGGGCATTGAAAAGCTGAGGCTGCCCGCACCAGGATGGCTTGCAGAGTGGGAGCCACACAGTATGAACGGGCACAGGGAGCGGACTACAAGGGTTCCTGTTGAGATCTGCTTGTGGGTTGAGATGTGCCTCAATGGGAAAGACTGTATCTGAGGCCCCGGGGTCTATCCCCAGCTCTGTACACGTGCGCGCGCTCGCGCGCACACACACACACACACACACACACACACACACACACCTGCTGCTTAGGAGGAAGACACAGGGCTTTGGCTCTGTGGATCCAAGTCATATTGTTGCGCTCGTAGCCTTCGCCATGAAGTATCCTAACCCTAAATACTACCAGTTCTCACCCAAAACCTGCACACATATCAGAGTCGTGCCTCAACACATTCATGAAGCCACTTACTGTCCAGCATGTAATTTTGGAGACACAAGAAGAAAAGCTACTGCTAAAGAGTTCAGTAGTAGGAACATATGTGGTCATGGAGCAGGCAATAAGCAAGATGGGGCGCACCCTAGATACAGCAGACTTTGGGGGTAAGAAAGGGTTTCAGAGTGATTGGTCAGCCTCAGGCTTCTTCCCAGAGGGGTATTTAGGGGGCTACCCATACTTCAACCCTTTCCAGTCTGCATATGGTATAAGTGGCCCCAAAGCACGACTTCCTAGAAAACATTGTTGACTGTAGGGAATCTCGCTGGTCTCTCATACCCTGGAGAGAAATGGCGGTAGGTGTGAGGAAAATAAGGAAAAGAGGCAAGCGCTGGGTCACGTGGAGGAAGGTGACCTCTTACCTGAGGGGAAGAGGACTGACTTCAACAGCAGGGAAATTTATTCTATACTCTTACAAAGTTAGTATCAGGAGAGTTAATGAATTTGGAGACTGCCCTGCTGGTCTGGGCCAGGGCACACACCTGTCCCTGTGCTCACCTGGCCATGGCAGGGTCCACCTGAGCAGTAGCCGGTAGGTGGCTAGACAGGAAAGCAGATGCCTGTGTCCCGCAGACATGGATTGGCGCTCATAATCAGCTGTCACTTATGCCCGTGCTCAATTACTACATCAAACCAAGAAAAATGGTTCCTAGAAACTTTACCTCTGTCTGGTTGTACTTGCATTCGTGTGTCTGCAGTGCTGAAAAGATGGCCTTGCTGGCCCCTTGTTCTCCATTGTATTATCACCAAGCATGTTTAAAAACATGGTACAGGTGAAAACTCAAATTCTGTCAGCTTTGAACCGGGCTAGAAAATTCTGATGTTCTTAATATGTTTGTATTCAGACGTGAGTGAAAGTTACATATTTTTATCCTGACGATGTGGAACGCAGGCAGCTAGCTCCTAAATAGACAAGGGGCCTGTATGTGACTTGGTTCAGTGCAATTTTCTCTACGCAGGACCTTTGGAATGTTAAGGATTTTGAAGCTTATCATTCTGTTTGCTTGTTAAAATATGCAGGGACGAGCCTCTTGTCCTCATTAAAGTGGTTAATTTTATAAAATATATAAATAAGAAAGTTGTTTATAGTCACACTGCCTTTGTCTTCATGTATATGTTCATGTGTACAAATTCATGTGTCTCAGGTAAACATTTAGCTTATGTGTAGGGTATGTGTATGTTTCAGGTAACTGACATGGATTTTATTCTGATTTTTAAATTTATTTTTAAGTCCATAACACGTTAATTACAAATTCAAAGGGTGTCACATGGAAAAAAATTCCCCCTTTCCTAACACCCCTCCATTTCTACTTGTAAAGTCACTCAGTATGGTCAATTTCAGGTGTAACCTTCCAGAGCTATTCCACAAATTTAATTTTTCTTTCACATTTTGAAACAAAGTGATACATACATATTGTTTTGTACCAGCTCCTCATTTGACATGTATGGCTGAGACTTTCCTATGTTCCATAAATTTTTAAAGCAATTTTTAAAGCAACATCCCTCGTAGGATCCTTTGGTTATTTCTCACCTTTTGCTACAAAGAATAAATTTTGTACTCACAGCATTTATGCCTGGAAAATTACTAATACAGTTATTCTCTTGAATTATTAGATCAAAATATTTTAATTTTACCCCATTGCCCTTGTAGAGATTGTATGTACCAATTTAATTGTTAACAACCATATAAGCTTTGCTGTTTTTCTATAATTACAGTAGCACAGAGTTGTCAAACTTTATTCTTTCCAAATTGATAAATGTCATTTGTCTGATTACAAGGTCCAACTGAATGGATATTTGAAGCCATTTATGTGTCCTTCTCTACGAGTTGTATGTTTCTATCCTTTTGCCATTATTCTAACATACTGTTGATCCTTTTTTTAATAAGTGGGAATTTTTCCCCCAGTTTCTTAACTTTGACTTCCTCTTTGCCTACAGTAGTTTCTGTTATGCAGCGTATGTACTTGTGCGCAGTTGGATTTATTGATACTGTTTTTTCTAAGTCATGTTTGAAACCTAGGTTTTTCTCATTCCTGAAGTTTTTATCTATATCTCAAGTATTTTTGTAAAATTACTATTCATCTGGAGTTGATTTTGGTTTAAAGTGAAAGGTGTGATCTCCAACATTATTTTCTTTTTACTGATCTCATGTTACATGAATTCTGATTTTTAAACAATTCATAGTCTGTGCTATCATATATGAACATAGGTATTACTGAGTAGGACATATACTTTCTAAATTTTCTCTTAATTTTATTGCTATAGGGATTCTCCATTTTTGTCTAAACAGGACATAATTGTCTACAGTGTACTATAGCTTGTAGGTCAGGCTGCAAGAAGCAGCAAATTCTATGACTTTGTGAGCTGTATGTTCGTTCTCCCCTCACCTGAGCTGTTAACACTCCCCGTCTTACTGAGTGTTGGAAAGCACCATAATGCTTTTGTCCCCTTATGAGCAAAGTACCACTTGAAATTTTCTAAGAAAAAAAAAATCTAACAAAATGTTGATGTTGGCTTACAGTTTTATTTTCCAACTGTTAGCAGATACATACAATTTTATCAACTGATGGTATATACTATTTTTGTTACTTTTTTAAATAATTCTTGTTTTTAAATGGTATGAGCTTCCTAATTTTATTAGTTTTACAAAAGCTGAGTGTTTTGTAAGATTTTGGAGCACAGTGGTAACTCCATGCCTGATTGGAGAAGGAGTTGAACATGGCTGTTTCGCAATCTTGGGAAGGAGGCCACTTTCGGGGGGGGGGGGTAAGAGTTACCATTTAATATTATCCACAGTGAACCTTCACTGGAAACAGAATGGGATCTGTCTGTGTAAATATTTCAGTTGCACATCTTAAATTACCCAATTATAAATACATTTGAAAGTTATATCAATTATGACAACTGGGATTTATGAAATTAAAAAAGTATTGGTGAGATTAATAAGACACATATTCAGATTTATGAAGGCTTTTAGCCTGGAATTCTTTGGAAAGAAATTAAGACTTTCTCATGCAAGATGCGATTGTGAATATTCTTTGACATTTCAGTTTCTGTAACAAAGTTGGAAAGTATTAACTGTGAACCATTAAAGGATACCTGGGGGTTGGACAATACTGGAGATTGAACCCAGGGGCTTCACACTGGGCTACATCCCAATCTTCTTTTAAATATTTTTAGTTTGAGACAGGCTTTGTTAAGTCACTAAGGCTGGGCGTGAACTTTTGATCTGCTTCCCTGGGCTTCCCAGAGTGCTGGATTTACAGGAGTTTGCATCACATTCAGCTTAATGAATACATTTTAAGAAGAAGAAAACTTTATAAAGCCCCAAGTAATAAGCCTTTAAATAAATCACAGTATTTGTGAAGAAAATATATGCCAGTTTTTCTATCTGCCCATTAATAAATTATTTAAAAGTTCTTAAGACTTCTTCCATCTTTGAAACTAAAGTAATCATAACAATGATAATATGAATTGTTCATTTTGCCACCCAGAGATATGTTGATATTTCTACATTACAACATGCTAATAAAGATGTGTAATAATTCTGATAAATAATAGACTAAACTACTACATGTAAATAAAGGTTTATTTTATTCTAAATGTTATAACTTCATTAGTTGGGGGGCTCCACTTATGATATCACGTGTACCAGTATTATTTTGAATTCAGTGTTCTTCGCTGATTGACCCTTCTTCTCAAACTGCTGGCTTTAAAATGAGGAAGTCTTGATATTCAGTACATTCATTGGGATTCTTAATAGTTTTTTAACCTGTAAAAATTGTGATTAAAATCTTTCTGGGTTTTAATTCTGTATTACTGAATGCACTGTTTTTTCCATAGTACATTCTGAAACTTTCTTCTCGTGTTCGCAAATTCCATATGTATTTTAACTCTGTGTTTCACAGTATACACTCTTGTTCTGACATTCTCACCTAAATGCTTTTTTGTTTTTCTTTTGAATCTCTTAAATTGCATGGCCATTAGTTAATGATAGCTAGCTTATAAACTGACTATTTGTTTCATGTGAAGTACATATTTGCATCCAATATAGCCACAAGACAAAAATTCCATACACTTTTATGATGAACAGATGTGATGCTTATAAATATTAGCTTAGATATTTGTTAGTGATAGATATTGGCATATAGTTTATTGTATTTTTATATTTCACATGATAATGATGGAGTGATAACACTACAAATACAGTTAGCATTTCTTATATAGCTAAAGCAAAACAATTAGTATTTTGTATTAACTTCATTAATACTCGGAACCTTAAAAACTTAATTTTTAAATGTTATGTGGCTATATAATTTGGCTCCAAGAAAATGAACTGTAAAATTAAAATATTTTCATTACCCTGCAAATGCCTGTCACATTTTAGTGTCAGTATATTTTATGACAAAATCCTGAAAACTGTGGCATCTTATTTACAAATTCAGGCCACGTCGTATTTAAATCATTAGAAGTTTACAGGCATAATGGTTTACTTTAAAAGTGAACTACAAATAGATGAATGAGCTTTATAAATGAGCCAGGTTGCTTCATTTTTTTTCTCCTTTTAGGCAGAGTTCACAGTTTGGAGACGAAAAAACATTTAGTGACCCATCATTGCTGGAAAATCTCCAAAATAATCATGTAAGTGATGTAAACCATTATCTTTTCTTTAATGAATGAAAATGAATGTGTCTTTCAACTATCTTCTGTGTTTTTGTGTCTATGTATGTATGTGTATATACTTTTTTTTTACTTCATGATCATTTTTAATAATTATCAAAATCTCTTCTAAACCACTTGTACATGGCCAAAATGAATTCATATTAGTTGGAAGTCTAGTTTTGATGTTATCATTTATCATTCTATTATTTTAAAATGTTTAATTTTGTATAATTATAGAATTTTATATGAAACAACTCACTATTAATTTTAAAATGTGTTTTCCTATGTAGTAAAGAATTAATATTGGGCTGGGGATATAGCTCAGTGGAATAAGCGCCTGCCTAGCAGGCGCAGGGTCCTGAGTTCAATCCCCAGTACCGCCAAAAAAAAAAAGAACAAAAAAAAAAAAAAAGAATTAATATTTTATAGTAATTTTATTACTACTTAAAGTCCTAAAACAATGAAGATACTATGCAAGCAGACTTACTTGCTCAGTACCATAAAACCAATGCCAAATCCGCAGTAGGAACTTGACCTCTTCCACCCATGGTGAATTTACAGAATTATGGAGTTACTTACACTTACTCTGATTCCAACAGAGTAAATTGCAAGATCTCTTGGAATTTAATGTTTTCTCACAATTGCTCAAGCTCAGTATGTCAAAAGTTGAATTTATGATCACTACCCAAAAACGCTTCCTCTCCAGCCCAGATGGATTGAACACCTCTGCCTTTGGGTAGGACCCTAGCAGTCTGTTCACACAGGTGCCTTTGTACATGTGGTTTGTATTAGTACCTACAAAACCTGGATCTAGGGCTGGGAATATAGCTCAGCAGCACAAGTACCTGCCTGGCAAGTGCAAGGTCCTGAGTTCAATTCCTGGTAGGAAAAAAAAAACAAAACCCTGGAGCTAGCAACGTCTTCCCTATTATTTTCACAGTTTCAGTAAATCGCCTGTCATAATCTTGTTACTCTTTCTACGAACTCAAGGCTTGCCTTTTATGCCCTCCTCTCAGTCTATGTCAGATCTCCTATGAGTCTCCAAGCCCTTATCAGGGTAACTTCTAGAACATACCCCAAGGGTCTGCTTCAGTTCACTCCTGTCCAGGTTACTGCCATGGCCAGTCTCCTTGTCTCCATTTCGTTCCTCTCCAGTTTGCACATGATGGATGGAATGACACGGTGGAAACCAAGTACTATCCCTTCCTATTCACAACCAGTCCCTTCACTCAAGTTTTGTCATCTGGCCGTGCCTAAGGCACCAACCTCCCTTTGAGCTATCTTTCCTTTCTTTCTCCTGAGACCAGTGCCCTTCAGTTTCACATGCTTCTCTTCCTCTGCAGAACTTTTCAGATGCGTGCCACTCCTGCCTGGGGGAAATCACTTCTCCCGCTTCTTCATGAGGCTAACTCTGCGTCCACTTGACTAGAAGTATCTCCTCCTTCTCTTGGGAGTAACCACTGGCTCTCCCAGTCTCCTTTCATATTTGTTGAGTCTCTTTAGAGTTCTTAGCACACTGTAAATACTTGTGTCCTTGTATTCCGTCTCTGCACAAGGCTGAGCTCCACATGCCAGGACCATGTCTGTTTTCTCTCTTTTTAGACTGAACACAGTTTATTTCAAGTAATGTTCTGATTTACCTTTCTAATCTCTTCACTTTGTTTTTGATTCTTATTTTTTACCCCCAAATGTAGAGATATGTTTTTCTTTATGTATTTGAATGACATGTTCCTGCATCAGAACCCAGACAGAAAGATGTTTAACTTTATATGTCTGTCTGTCTCCTGTAAATGCTTAGTGAAAGGATCAGTCCCCTTTTCCGTCTTCCTAGGCCCCCAAGTCACACAGGAATACACAGGAGTAACTCAGTTTTTTGGTTTTTTGTTTAGTGAGACTTGAATTAGATAAAGATTACTGTATTTGGAGAGAGCGAAAGGAAGGCTTAACAGAGAAATCTCTGTCCTCATGACCCCTGCCCACAGGAAGATTAAGTGCCTGAAATTTAAATTTGACAAGGAATTACAACTAGATAAGTGAACATTTTAGAATTTCTGTCCTGTGCTCCAAGGACAGAATTCATCCTTTTTTCACCATACTCCTCCTGTCTGACCTTAGAAATCGTTCGAAAGTGAATGAGGGGGAGTACAAGAATGAATAGGGTTGGAAGAAAATGTCCATGGGCCCCCCGTGTGTGACGGTTGTACTGTTAACAGACAGACATGACGCCAGATTGCTGCCGTTAGTGTCGGAGTGCTGAAATGAGAAGGGTGTTATGTGCTTATTTCTCACAGCCAACTGCGCCCATCATTTGTGAATTCCTTACAATGATGGCGGTCTGCCACACAGCAGTGCCAGAGCGAGAAGGGGAGAAAATCATTTACCAAGCCGCATCTCCAGGTAAAATTGAAGCAGTTATGAAGCACTTTGGTGTGGAAAATTGTTCTGAAACTTTGGCTTGTGTAGATAAAAATTAATTTGAAAAAGATAGGCAAATTATATCTTTTAAATAAACATTTTTCACTTACTAATTAGAGGAGCCTTGGCTTTCAGGATTAACAGTATATATGTTAAAGTATATAACTTTGTACATGTAATTTTAGGTATACAACATGTATTATGTGGGAATTTGAATAAACGAAATTCACACATGTGAATAGAAATAGTTTGTATATGTACATAATAATTTTCCCTTTGTAAATAACGAAGAATAAGCAATTAGTCACAAAGTGTTTTTACACATAAGTAGGTCTGCTTACCTAATAATAGTGATGTATATGGCTACAGAGCACAGAGTTTGCTCTCTTCTGAAAATGACAGCGAGTTTGTTTCATATTTATCTGGATATGAAAGGCTTTATACATTTAAAAGGGTTCTATAAAATATTAGCACAGTCATCACTATTGAATATTTAGGTTTAATTATAGACATATTTTCATTATAGACTTAGGTAAATCAATCAGATAGTTATAAAACGTTGGGAAAAACCACATTTTGGAGAACTCTTCATATTTTCAAACTGTATCCTAAATCGGTGCCATGATTGATAAAATGCACCAAACTCCCAAAAAGGGAAAGAAGTAGTACATCTCATACAGTTAGAACAGAATCTACGTGGATATTTTTCCTTCCTCATCGTCAGTCATGAAAATACTTTCTAACGTAGTGATGAAAATACTTAATAGGGGGGCTGGGAATATATCTCAGTGGAATAAGCACCTGCCAGGCAAGCGCAAGGTCCTGAGTTCGATCCCTGGTTACTGAAAAAAAAAAAAAAAGAAAATACTTAATAGGTAATAAAGCATCAATTCCCTTTAATCAATTTAAATTGAATCCTCAAAGAGAAGTGTTAGTTTTTCTTCAAAGTACTAGAATGAAAAAGGATAAAACTTAAACAGACACTTTCGTGCCATTCATTTCAAAAAAGGTTTTCTAAAAAGAAAGTTTTCTAGCAGATATGCTGGACTAAGGAATACATTTAAATTATCCTGATAAGGCTGTGTGTGTGTGTGTGTGTGTGTGTGTGTGTGTGTGTGTGTACACATTACTGACAGTGAGACTTAATATGCAGAAACCTGATGTGTACACATTACTGACAGTGAGACTTAATATGCAGAAACCTGATGTGTACACATTACTGACAGTGAGACTTAATATGCAGAAACCTGATGCTGAGACCCAGGTGTGTCTCACATCCTTATTGTTCTCTTCGCTTCTCTGATTGTAATTGTAAAAGAAATGGATTTCAACAACAGATGCCTGAATAAAAAGAATTAAACAGAAAATTGTTTTATCTGCATATATTTCTCTTGTATTGGAGATAACTTTTTCCATCGAATTTGCTTTACCTCTTGACTTGAAATAGATGAGGGCGCACTGGTCAGAGCAGCCAAGCAGCTGAATTTTGTTTTCACGGGAAGAACACCTGACTCGGTCATTATAGATTCGGTAAGTTATGGATAAACTTCTTTTTAACCAATTTAACATGTGTACTTAAATTAGTTCAAAGGTAATGCAATAACAGAAGGCTCATAATAAAGTGCAAGTGTCCCACTCCAAAAGCAATCACTTTCTATTCTGTTTTGTCTTTCTTTAAGCATTTATATGTGTCATACTTTCAAAAATATGTGATTGATAAAGTTTGATATTATATATTGGTTCTACAAATTATGTATATATATCTACTGACTTTCTGCTCTAGTCTGCTAAATGAGAACTTACTTTTATTAAATGATCCTTTCTTTTGCTTGTCCTCTATATGCCCAACATTATTGTAATTGTTACTATTTTTTATTAAGCATTCAAGACCAATTTTTTAAATTGGCATGCTTGATCTTATATATCACAAAAGATGGCATCTGGGTGGCCAATAAGCACAAGCAAAAGTATTATTAGTCCCCTAGAAAATACACAACTACAATGGTACACAATTGCACATGCAATAAGAATGCTAAAATTTAAAATATCAGCCACACCAAATGTTAATGACCATAATCAAAATATTGGAACCAATATTGCTAGTAGATATGTAGAGTAGTATAATCCCTCTGTGAAATCTTTTAAGAGTTTTCTAATAAAGATAAATTTACACCTGACTTAGCAAATATAGTCAGTTATATGGAAATAATGAAGGTTTATGTCCACCAAAACTTGTAATGAAATGTCGATAGCAGCTTTATTCATAGTCATTGAAGACTGGAAACAAACAAATTGTGAAATATGCCTGCAGTGGGAATACCTGAGCCATAAGAAAGGATGAGTTCTTGATTCAGCAACAGATTCTGAAAAACACTACATTGAACCAGAAGTAAAAAGCCAGACCCAAAGCCGTGCATCCTTTCTAATTTCATGTATATGCAGCTTTAAATCATCTAGAAAGGGTTCATGAAGTTAGAACTCAGGACAGTAGCTGCCTCAAGGTGGGGAGGAGAGTGATTAGAACGTAGCACAAGGGACTTCGTGGGATGCTGGGAATGTCACAAATCCTAGCCAGGTGGTGTTTCCACAGACTGTGCTTTTGTCAAACAATACAGCTTTTTTGAACTATACAGTGAAGATCTGTATGTGTCTGATTAAGTATAAATGATATTTTATTTAAAAATTATTTATTGTATACCTATACACAGCTAACATTGTTATATTCAGAATTTTCCTTTTTTTTAATTTCATGTTTCCTAACACAAAATTACTTTCAAAAAATAAATTTTTCCTTTTCTATCCTGAAGATAATTGCTTTGCCTTTTCAAAAATTGCTTCATTTTCCTCACATTCCTAATTGTTCCCATACTTTCTTAGTGCAGGTTTGCAGTAGCGTCATACCAGATCATCTCTCTGGGGGTGACTCTTTCCTCTTGTCTAGCTGGTATGATTCTAAGATCTGTTTCTGTGGCATTTGGAATTTCTTTTGATTCTCTCCTGTTTTTTAATGTTTCTATTTTCCTGAAAGTTACCGAGTTCCCTTCCATATTTTAGAAGAAAGCAATTATTTGTGTTGACACTTTCATAGTAAAAATAAATAAGCAATGTTCATCTCTAAGACCCCTGAGGCATTTCCAACTGTATGTAATCATGTATTCCTTTCTTTCATAGCTAGGGCAGGAAGAAAGATATGAATTGCTCAATGTCCTGGAGTTCACCAGGTAAAATATCTGCTCTGTAATTTGTCTAGATAAGATAAATTTCCATGCATTTTTACTTTTTCTCTCTTACATAACTGGAATATGCTTTGTTTTTCTTTAACTAAATTGGTTTAGGCAAAATATTAAATTAAATTAAAATACTTGTCAGGCTGTAGGTAAATCATAAACAGCTTCCTTTAGAGTACTGTAGAGCATGACTTCTGAGGGCCATTCAGAAGTCCTGGAACTGTAACTATCTGATTCACAAGTCTAAAGCAAGGAGTGTGATGGCTGATGTGTTAGCTTCCTGATACTTTACTGTAATGCACACATGAGATAATCAGCTTACAAGGAGAATGGTTTGATTTCACTCATAAGTTTGGAGGGTCCAGGTCATGACCAATTAACCCAGTTGTTTTGAGCTTGTGCTAAGGCAGCACATCATAGCAAGGGAAGATGGCGCAGAACTCACCTCCACCCAGGGAGCAGAAGAGCGAGCAAGAAAGAGGCTCTCCAGGGTACAGCATCAGTGAACTATGACGTCCCACTAGAGTCCGCCTCTTAAGCAGCACCTCGTAGGTTACACCATTTCCCTGACACCTCCTGGGGAAGAAGCTTCAAAGGCATATGTGTTGGCCATTTAAGACCCGAAACTGTATAGTCTCTCATGGTTTACAAACAGTTATCCTGAGATCTATGTGGCATGAAGAAGGTTCACATACACTTCCATGGAAAGAAAGCCTCTGATAAGGGGAGAAATATTTCCTCCACACCGGGAAAGAAGTTAAAGGAGATGGTGCATGCATAGGTAGATATGCAGGTTTAAATGGCAGAAAGAAAAGGGATTTCATGGCTAAGGTTTCCATGCAGATAAATTCCAAAAATTCAGTCTGGCTGAGGAAGAAGTATGGAAGATTTGGAAAATAGAAAGTGTGCTGTGTAGTCTTGCAGAGAGTAAGAGAGCAGGAGTCTTAAGAGAAATGCAGAGGGTTGGTGTGCAGTGTGGAGCACCTCGTTGGTATCACTGGATGACTTCTCTGCATTGTCCACGTAATGTGCTACCACCAAAGAGGGCGCCCATGTACCAATCGGGGATTTTGCCAGAAGAAGAAAAGAAGAAGAAGTTGATGAGTTTGGGACCATTGTTCCAAAGTTGATTAAGGAAGACGTGAATCTTGAAGGGCCAAATTAGAGTGATGTCATGTGCATAACAAAAGAGACTCAGTTAAATGTATTTCTTAAGCACTGTCATCCAGCCTTATGGGAGGTTTCATGTTCTACAGTTGTAAATCTCAATGGTCCACTGCACTACAAAATTATTAAATGGAAAATTTAGGAGATAAACAATTTGTAAGCTTTAAACAACTTTTATCATAATATATCATAATAATTGGTCTATATTATTATTAGTCATTGTTAATCTCTTACTGTGTCCAATTTATAAATTAAATTGTCGTGGTTCTGTATGTATATGAAAAAATACAGGACATGTAGGGTTCAGTACTATCTCTTATTTCAGGCACCCACTGGGGGGTCCTGTAACGTATCCCTGTCGGATAAGAGGGAACTGATGTAATCTTTGAAAACCAATAGCTGTAAATGCCTAAATTGTCTTTCACCGTTATATGTGATTATGTGCTTAAAAGTGATGTAACTTGTAATTTATTTTTAATAAGTCTAAAAACATTGGGCAGCACTCTGCTGTGCTCCGGCGGGTATTAACTCTTGGGGGTTTCTGGGGGCTGTTTTGTAAATTACTCCTCCAGGGCAGTAGATGGTGCCCTGGTGGGTTAAAACCCAAAATGTAATTTTCAAGGGTAACCAAGTGTTCACTCAGGGGATGGTTTGTATATGTGGGAGGATAGGGTTCATATTTTTGCCTAATTTATTTTTTCACTGTGAATATTAAAATATGTGAGGCATGACAAGCCTATATATGCCTCTCCTCAATATGACAGCACATTGTGGAAACCCCTTTCTTTCAGTGCTAGGAAAAGAATGTCAGTGATTGTTCGTACTCCATCCGGGAAGTTACGACTTTACTGCAAAGGAGCTGTAAGTTTTTATTTTTGTCTTTTACTGTTTTGATTTATGATGCTTAATAATAATACATGCTAGGCATTCTGCAGTGGAAATATAACACAGATGTTTAAAATGAAGCTGCTGACATCTACATTTGTTGGTATTTTATAGTAACAGTGTTCAGCCTTTTCTGGTGAAACGTGGAATTACTTCAGGCTAGATTTGGTGTGTTTAAAATGTTTGGCCTAGGGTTAGGGATGTGGCTCAGGGGTAGAGTTCTTGCCTTGCATGCACAAGGCCCTGGGTTCAAGCCACAGCACCCCAAAAAAAAGTTTGGCCTTGGTTATTTTTTAATTCAATTTTTATTAGTAATATTTGAGGCTGTATTATATAGGCTATATTAGCAAGCAACTTAATACAGAAATTATTTTAGAATTATATTAGAATGCAGGGATTAAAACTCCATGTTTAATTATTTAAAGACCATAGAATTGGGGAAAAAATAGAATCACAAATTTTGGAATTACACATTATTGCTTGTCTTTGATTGTTTTAATTATAACAGAATTTCCCATCATTGGTTGGCCTTGGTATACTGGCAGAATTAGTAATGCATGTTCCAACTGAATTTTCTTAGTTAAAATATGTTTACACTTATAGAAAAAATGAAAAATACACTGAGTAGGTCCTTTACTAAGATTAGTCAGTGTTTTCCTTCTAAATTGTCCTTTCCTAATACCTGCTCTGTAAATTTCCCAGCTTAGAGCTTCACAATTTTAAAGAGAGTAAACAGTTTTGCTTTATACTACAGGAATTTGGAAACTAAACCTAAGAAGCTCAAGTCTTTCATTTAAATTCCTGTTTAGATTACCTTGGTTGTAAAGCATTGAAAAGCAAGTTTTAGGTATCTACTTTTACAGCATTTTCGTAGAATTGTTTCATGATATCTCATGAATTTAGTTCTAGGTTCCTTTCATTTTGTATTCCCATTGATTCAGACATCTAACATTTATTCACTGAGAAAATTTTAGCACCAGACATTGGACTGGATTTTGGAGATATGAAGATAAGACCTACAGTGTGTCCAGAGGTTCAGATTAGCCAGGGAAATGTGTGGAAAGAGAAGATTAGGATATAAGATACATTGTAAAGCTCTTCCCTATCCCAACGGTAATATGCACAACACTTTAAGTGTTGATACATGCCTGGTTTACAGCACCCGAATCACGTCCTTCCTTTTTTAGTTTTCACCAATCTTCTACCTATAAACTTTAGGAAGTTGAAGCATTACATAAAAAACAAAACCACTGGACTTCTTCTGTTAATAATCACAGAGATAGTGTATATATATTAACTTGCCTAATGCATTGATTTCCATCACACCCACATTGGTTGTGAGATGGGGTTAAGTAGTAAAAGGGCACAAACACGTAAAACAGCAAGGAATGGGTGAGAACTATTGTAATTTGGCAGGGAACAACTGAATAGGACAGAAAGATGAGTGTGGCTTGGGTCATTTTTTTCCTTGCTCGAGAACTTGCACTTTCCTCTTGATCATTCTGTTGCTATTTGGGACAGTGATTTAAGACTGAAAACAGATGCACACAAAGGCAAGAGCTGATTAAGGATGAACCCAGGCCTTTGTGGAAAAGATGGAGGTGAAAGATTTAGGACTTAGTAGCTGATGGCCGGTGGGTGCTGAGGGAAAGGATTATCTAGGATCATAGAGGATTTCTTCTTGGCTTGCGGAGTGGACTGAGGTGGGTAAGTTCAGTTAGCATGACAGGATGGGGGCTACATTCAGGCTGCACAGCAGAAACACGTCAGTTTTATGGAGGAAGAAATCTGGGTGCAGATACAGCACTAGGACTTAAGTGTAGCTGGAAACTAAAGGCAGGGATTGGTGAGATCTTATTAAGAGAAAATAGCACCTCAAACGAGAGGAGGGCTACAAGTGAAAAGCAGTACCAGGAGAGCATATTGAGATCTGAATGAGGAACCTAGGGAGCCTGTTCCTTCCTTGGTAGAGTGAATAACCAACAGGGACAGGAACAACAAAAAACCTAGGTAATCAGGGTTCATCCAGAGAAGGAGATGAGGGGAACGGGATGTAAAAAGAATTTGGATGTGTTATGTACATGTACTAACTCTCCACAGTCATTATGTTCTGCAAACACATACTAATCAAATTAAACGTTTTCAAAAAAGATCCCTAAATTTCCTCCCCCTGCAAAAAAATATGTTTCAGTCAAGACAGTATAATGTGTTCCTACTGCGATATATCCCCTCTACTCCAAAGTTATGGCAATTCTGGATACCTTTAGTTTAAAGAGAAAATAGATAAACCTAGGCTCCAAAATAAGTGTCTTTGTAGCCTAAAATAGAAATGGAAAATCTAAGTGATTTATAAAATGAAGTCTTGACGTGGGTGTGAGTCCCAGGTTATGGGATTTAAATCAAGGAGCAGTGGTTAAAAATGGCTTCTGTGGGACCAGGGGGGCAAATAGTATTGGTATAAAATGACATGGGAGCCAACCTCCCCATTCTGATGCCAAGGACACTGCTGAGCTTTCCCAGTCATAAGAAAAGGCTAAGGAGAGCTCTTGCCAGCCTCAGTCTGGGCCGCACAAAACCACTGGGTGGCACACATGGCAGGAGGGAGAGCAGGAGCAAAGCTCGGAAGGATGCGAGGCAATCTTACGCAGAGGGACCTACTGAGCACCGTCAACAGCTGGAACATGGACTCATTCTCATAGACCCAGTGTGATGACCAGGAACAGTAAAAGCTCAAAAATAAAGCAATTCCAACTATTTTTAATAAAAAAAGAAATCAGGAGGGGAGATGGAAATCTATGCAAGGTAAATTTAAAGTGATATATAGTTTTTAAAAATCAGTAAAGGGAATAAACCTCAAGTTGGACAAAGTTGAAGGGCTAGGAGAGAGCACAGAATAAAGACATAGCAGCTCTTTATGCATGTGAGTGTGTACGTTTAGGGAGGACTGGCTTTTCCTACTTTTCTCTAGACTGTCTTAATGAAATTGTTTTGTTAATTTTTTTTTTTTTTTTTTTTTGCGGTACTGGGGATCGAACACAGGACCCTGCGCTTGCTAGGCAAGCGCTTATTCCACTGAGCTATATCCCCAGCCCTGTTTTGTTAATTTTTAAATGAAAAAAGAGCACAGTATGCAGTTTATATGTGTAATAGTAGCTGACTTAGAAAAGGCTACATTTGCACAAATAAAATTTTAATTCATTCAAGAAAGAAAGAATTCTACTTTAAAAGTTTTACAGTACAGAAAAATTAGAAACTTGATTAATAAACAAATACTGTAGGAATTTCAAATTAAGGATCTCTTAAATGAAATGCTTTGCCATGCACAAAAAGACCCATTAGCTGAGATTAGTTGCTTTTAATAAGCAGACAGAAGAAAGCAGAGACAAAGTACAGATAATGATGAATGTCACACGTAAGCGCAAAGTGTGTGTGCATTTGAGGTCAGAGCGGCCCATGCTTCTCACAGCAGGTCAGTCTCGCCTTGTTGCTTAACCTGACAGCAATTCATAGTCCTTAATGTCATTTTGCTAATTTATCATGTCAAAATCAAACGAAAATGCAGAGATGAATCTCCAAAAACAACTTGTAATTGGAAGCAGAACACAAAAATAGAATTGCAATTTAAGACATCTGTGCGTAGGTCACAGTGGCCTCTGGCATGTCCAAAAACAAAAGGAAGTTTGGGGTCTTACAAGGATAGAGAAATCTATACAAGTTATTTGGAGGAAAAGTTTCATTAAGCCAGTTTTCAAGACACAGTTGGCTGTTCTATTGTCAATTGCTGAGTAAAATACGGTAGTCTTCAAGTCATGTCAGGTTGTTTCAGTGGATTGGTTTTAAGAGAAAGTGTCTGGGAGCAGGCATCTGTGACATGTGTTGTTTTTCCCTGTGCAGTCCACTGTATTTTAGCAGAGCATAACAGGAATGATTCCATTTTGCTTAATTATTTTCACAACGGTAAGATTATCCAGATAATTTTAATGTGAATTGCATATTTTTGCATATATGAATACTGTATGTAAGGCCAATTTGTTTTTGACTACTGCTTTCTTATTGTTGACACTTGTGCTTTATGCCATCATCCTTCTTTATTTGACACTATAGCACTATGTGGTGCTCCATGTAAGTGACAGTTCAAGGTGACTGAAGATTGCATCAAATACTTTATCCTTTTAACATATAATTTTTAATATGCATTCTGAGGACAGATCAATCTTGGGACTTTATTGTAAAAGACAAACAGGCAAACAACCACTTTTCAAATGAAAACCCACTTGAAGATGGAATTTTAATCATGAATTTAACTTTCCTCAAAGCCATAGACTATTTACACAGTTTCTGATTTGGTTGTGCTGTGCTGGAGCTTCATGATTTTCTCTTAGCTTTATAGGGATCAGGTCACAAGATCACTAAATCCGGTGAGGACTTCCAAAGCAACAGACTCAGGAGGTTCTAAATCTGATCCTATGGCATGTACATGTGTTCATGTCTGGGAAGAAATTTTTTTTTAGCACCTAGTATGCACCAAGTACTTGATGTAGCCCTCTGAATAAGGACAGTTACATGTCTAAAGTATCTAAATGCTTATTTCTTACACAAAAGTATGACCAGGCAATTGTGACTGGCAGTTAAAAACATACAACATATTTAATACATGGTGAATATGCCACATTCTGGCCCTTGTCTTTTTCAGGTCTACAGAGAGGATAGAAAATAGATTTTTTGTATTATAAGCACCAGTTTCTTTTACTAGATACACTGTGGTATTTAATATCCCTAACTTTGTTCCTTAATTGCTTTTGTTTTTCTGATTTTAATTTTTATAACATTTTCTTAGCTTGAAAATGGCCTACATTAATATCATTAAAAATTTTGTTAGCCTCTGGGAAAAAAGACTTTGTGAGTTATACCTTACCTTCCCAGGAAGGAACCATAAAGGGAAATTATCATTTCCTTTTGCCTTGCCCCATTCCCATTCCGCCACTGAAAAATGAAATGAAATTCATAATTGGTGCCTGGAATATTCCATCTGTTCCAAGGTCACTAAGTTCTGTTTCTCTCAAGGGTTCTAAATCATACTCCATTAGTCTGTTTCAAAATCTCAGTCTTGAGACTGGAGACCCCAAAATGGGTAATACCACTGAGAAAGTAATTGCAGGTAAATGATTTATTTTTTCCTGGTATAATAAAACTGTGAGGGCTGAATACTAAAATTCTTAAAAACATTAAACCAAAGCCAGAAAATAACTAAGAGAACAATAGTCAATTTATAAAGTAGCAAGAACTAGAGAAAAATAAATAGTGTTTAAAACTAAGGCTAAAGGGGACTTTAAAAATAACCCTGTAATTTTATTTTGCAAGTTACACAAACACTCTTAAAGCTGAAGTGGCACAATTAGAATTATTCAGCTATTTAAGTTAGTTTATGGTTAGTCCAAAGTTCTCTCACTGTCCCACTGGCTCTCTCAGTGAATTTAGCGGTCCTGTGATACTTAAAGTTTGTTCTTCTGTGAGCACCAACACTGTGAAGATCCTCCAGCCCCTGCAAGATCCCGTGGTCGGATGAGTTCAGGGCACATACCCTGGGAGGCCTGCTGTGGACGTCACCATTCTAAATGCCCTCAGAAGTGTTGTAGCGTGACAGGCTCCTTAGCTCTGTCCCGTCCAGCACGCCCTAAACTTTGCAGAGTTCTGCAGAATCTTCGGGGGTGAGGGGAACTCAGAGTATACAGAAAGTGAGGTGTTGGTAGAATATGAGGTTTTGAACGTTGGAGTAACTAGAGATATCTTCCAAAAGAAGATGAAAACGCAGGACTAGAACCTGCCCTCAATGTCCACAAGTGATTAATTCCAGGACTTCCATAGATGCCACAATCTGTGAATGCTAAAGTCCCGTATATAAAAGGGCAGAGTACTTACATATAGCTACAGGTATCCTATATTACCTCTAGATCAATTCAATACCTGATATGATATGTGTTTTTTAAATAATTATTATAGTATTGTATTATTTAGGGAATGATAGCAAGGAAAAAAATCTGTACATTTTCAGTACCAACAAAGCTTTCATAAGCCTGACTTCATTTTTTCTCTGTGGTTGGTTGATTCCATGGATGTGGGGCCTGCAGATACGGTGGTTCAGCTGTATTTCTTCATGTCTTTAGGGAATCAGTGTTACTCATCAATGCAATATATTGTGCTTGAAGAAGAATACTAAAAGTGATCGTTCTTTTTATATTGCTTTCCTACTAATAATGTTGCCAATATTATGCCTTTTGCTTGTTTTCCAGGATACTGTAATTTATGAACGACTTGCAGAGACTTCAAAATACAAAGAAATTACCCTAAAACATTTGGAGCAATTTGCTACAGAAGGTGAGTATTCTCCTTAATCATCATCCATAGAGAGCGCTTAAGACACAAGACGTTACATGCTTTGTGATATCTTACAGAGCCACTGTTTCTGTTTTATTTAGAGATTCCTGAAGTATCAGTTATTGTTAGTAACCTGGATTTTACTACGTGCTCTTCCCATATAGTATTTTTATTTTACTTTCATAAAACTATATTTATTAAAATGTTGACAGTCTCTGTCTCCATGTTTTAGATCTCTACAAGTCTGTTTTACTTCCTAAATGGATGTAACTTAGCTGAAGCACTTGACCTTGTATCTAAATGATTAGTTAGAAAAGAAGCAAGAGTCAAAGAACTGAAATGGTATTCTAAACTAAGAAAAAGAAGAAATAATTAAACGTGTATGACTATTAAAACAAGCATTAAATTTAGTTACAATTCAACATGTTTTGTGAAGCCCCTGCCCTGCGCCAGGCTTTGTGTGAGGTGTCACAGTGTATGGTGGACAGGCTTAGCCCTGTCTTTCTGTCCTGAAATATATGACATGTGCATATGACATGTGCAGTCACACAGTATGTAGTCCAGGGAGGTGATATAGATAAGAAGAGTCACAGTGAGGGTTATTAGACATGAGGGATCAGCTACTACAAGAAGTTTTAGAGTCTTGTCTGTGATCTTGACATCCGCAGTCATAGCTGTATCTGAATCTTCCATCTCAGGGTTTTTACTGTCTGTTTCAGCTGGAACAGTTGCTCATGGCTCAAACCTAACCCCTGATCAAATCTTTCTTTTACCTTCTGAATCCAGGTTTTAAAAAGATAGGAATTTTTTTAAAAGTATCATGCTAAATAGGAATAAATAAGGGGGCAAGAAGCTTTGAAAAGCAGTGAGACATAGAACTTTCTTCCAGTTGTCCAAAATGTAAGAGCATACACATGCTCTGAGTTCAGTTTCTTCAGCTGGGCTTGGCAGGTTCAGCCTCCCCACCATATAGCACAGGTTTGATTTGGTTCAATCCTGTCTGGTCTGCTCTGGTCTGGTCTATCCAATCTGGATTGGTTGGGGAGGAAGAGGTTGCAGTATTCTGGCTCTTCATGTTTAAATGGGCTTGGCCCTCATCTTCACCCTTTCTTCCTGGCCTGGGCTGAGGGACCCTTCTACTCTATGGCTGTGTTCCAGTAAGTTTTCTAGTCAAGTTTCTGAAAAAGACATGTCCTAACATGGGCTCACAGATTTAAGTCCCACTCTCAGCGATCCAGCACTAAAGAACTCTGTTCCTTTCTCAGAAGATAGAGTTCTCTGGGTGTTTATGTCCTGTCTTCTTTGCTTCGTGCTTCTGACATAGTCCCCTGAACATTATTTTATTTAACTTAAGATCACAAGGCTTGGCGACTGGTCTTGGTCATTGTAAGTGTTAAATGATCTTTTCCACAGGTGTTGTTTTCTTGGGAACCAGAATCACTGCTTCCTTGCATGGCTGATAAATACTTTTGCCTCTTCCTTCTTCCAACCCATCTGCTTTTTCTGCTGAGAGATTGAAACTGATGGGGACTGAGCACGCAGGGTGCAGGGGTGGCCACTGACGTCAGCTGTGTCACTTTTCCCAGGGAGTGACTGAGAGCTGCAGCTGGCCTCACTACCCTGCAACTATGTTTAACTTTTTACGATAAATTCATAATAGTAAGGAGAACTTTATGTCCTTGGTATCCAGGAGCTTTAATTTATTAATAGGAAAGACCCACAAGAAAAAACATGTGAAACGCTGACATTCACATAGGAATGTTTGGGGGTTTTGCCTGTAGAGTCTGTTTAATCAGAAGGTGCTTTTTTTTCTGGAATATGCTTTAAAAGGATGATTTTTAAAGCCTACTCTTAGAGTAGGTACAAGGCAAACAGCAGAAGGGAGTTTGAGAAAGTGAACAGAAAAAGGTGACCATTCCTTGCCATTCTGAGGCCGAAAGCAGATGGAAAAATGTGTTTTAGCCATTGTTATGATTGATACATTGTGTCAACTTGGGGAATCTGGAGGTTTAACTGAGTGATTCAGCAGGAAGCCAGGGTGCTTACTTTGTATACATCCTGACCCTGTGGAAGAGGAAGGCATGGAGACTGTGTGAGAGCTACACGCCCCCTGGGTGGGGGCAGCCTGTTTACAAGGTAAAGGAGGGAAAGAGGCTGCTTGCCTGCAATTCCACACATTTGCTGGTTATTTGCTGCCGAGAACGCTTGCCCTCTGCCATGTGCTACTATGCCTCCTCCACAAACTGTAAGCTAAATAAACCTTTCCTTCCTTCATTTTGAGTGTTGGGTATTTAGTCTCAGCAACGAGAGAAAAGTAACCAAGACAGCCATACTTTGGGGTTTGGATCTCATCCTGGGGTCCAGTTGGGAGACATAAACCAAAGAAAAGGTTGATCAGATAAGATTTTGGAAAAATCACTCTAAGTGGGTAAGGGAATGGAGTAAAAGGACTGAGGATTAGAAGCAGAGTGCCAATTTTCAAAGCTAAAGGAACATTAATAGATATTTTATACTAAGGTTTTGTCATAATTGAATTGGGCTTGAGCATAGTATTTAAACTGAATTAGTCTGAGTATTTAAATTAAAGAGTCATCATTTCAGGACGACGCTTTGTTAAGTAATGGAAACGTCAAGCTTACGAATAAAATCTTCAGTGCGTTGAGAGGTATGTGCTGCATCTTGCAGGTCTGAGGACATTATGTTTTGCTGTGGCTGAGATTTCTGAGAGTGACTTCCAGGAGTGGCGAGCCATCTACCAACGGGCGTCCACATCTGTGCAGAACAGGCTTCTCAAACTCGAGGAGAGTTATGAACTCATTGAAAAGGTACGTGGGCAACTGTCCTGATCTGCGAATAGCATGGGCTCCATAAAGGTCCAGTCTTTGCTCAGGGGACGTGTCTTACTTTTCTTTCATTGCTGAGACAAAATACCTAACACCCAAAGTTAAAGGGAGGAAAGGTTTATCTAGCTCACAGGGGCTGGGGATATAGCTCAGTGGAATAAGTGCTTGCCTGGCAAGCGCAAGGTCCTAAGTTCAATCCCCAGTACCGCAAAAAAAAAAAAAAAAAAAAAAAAGAAGCTGTGTATCTAGCTCACAGTCTGTGGAGGTTTCAGGCCATAATCAGCAAGCTGCAAGGCAGGGTGCCACATGGCAGAGGGGCAGCAGTTGACGGCAGCAGAAGATGACAAAAGCAACAAGGTTGAGGGGTGCTCTTCCTGTCCCTTATGTTGTAGGCAGGCTACCCACCCTAGGGCAGGTGTAGCACTCACACCCTTAGTCCTAGCCAGAATTATGCCAAACCAGTCAATGGACCAGTTTACTAATCACACACCCTTGATCCCAGCACCACACACTCTAGATTCAGCTGCCTCTGAAAAGCCCACACAGGACTACATGAGGCTTTGGGGGAAACATCTAGACACAAGCCAGAACAGGACTCCTGGAATAAAAAGCAGACTATCTTGGTACACTGTTTCCTATTGATTCACTTCTGGCTGCCTAAGCATTCGTTATTCTCAGCATGAGTTAACATGTTGCTGAAGTCTCTGGAATCAGGCATCACTGTGTACAGATCTTCACTTGTACAGTTTTGGATCATGGTTTGGCCAGTCTGACAATTTTCTCACCAGTGTATTCCACAGTTCTGCATCCCTGAGGACATGGAGTATGTCCACCTCGACATGTACATGTTGCATGCACATATATGTGCACTCAGACTTAACATGTGTATACAACATGTAATATAAAATAATGCAGTGATACAGCTTGTGTGACTCTGCAACTAATAATAAACAATGTGAAAGCGAATAACCCAGTGCCAACACCTGGCCCACCACTGTACGATGCTGACATAACCCTATCCCTCCTTTCTTTTTTGTGTGTGTTGTTTTGTTTTTTGTTATTTTGTTGTGTGTTTTGAGACAGGATGTCTTTGTGTCATCCAGACTGGCCTTGAATTCATAATCCTTCTGCCTCCCAAGTGCTGGGATTGTAGGCATGTGCTGCCACATCCAGCTTTCCCTCTGTCATTTCTGTCCTTATTATAAATATTCCCATTGTATAGATAAAGAAACCAAGGCTATTCAGCCTTTAAATGGCAGATACACTATGATTGGTGCTGTAGCAATAGGAAGACATCTTGCTTCCTTAACTAATAATGGCGAACATATTTATATAGTACTTACTGTGTGTCTGGTACTATTTGTAGCACTTTCATCTATTAGCCAAATTAATTCCTCGAGGTGTTAATTATCCCTAATTACGGATGAGATAAGGCAACAGAGAAGTAATTTGACCAGGATTGCACAGCTCATTAGAGGGTGGACCAGACTTCTCCTGCTGCAGTGTTCATGCTCAGAAGCACTGAGGTGCCTTCCCTCAGCCTTGAACTTTCCATTGAGAACTCCCCAGTTACCTAGTTCCTTCCACTATACTCATGTTTGCACAGCATAGAATCAGATTAGCAGGGGAGCTACAGTTCACCTGATCTTGCGTCCAAGCAGGTGAAGACTGACTTTGTTCCTGCTTCCTCTGTCTAGGTAACCTGTACTTCCTGTGCTGAAAGGCAGGTAGCACCCTGGATCCCTCCTGGGACTGTTCTCTTGTGTTCTTCGTGTGCCCTGCGCCCCCCTTAGATGGTGCTGGGAACGTCACAGTCTAGCTGTGGGTGGTTCTGTCTGTCATGTAGTTATTCTTTTGTTTCATCTAATTTTTTAAATTGCTGTTTTATTTGGTACATGTTTGTGGTACACAGTGATTACAGTCACCATGGGGCGTTGATACATGCGTGTAACTCACCATAATTCTTTTTGCTTCCCTTTCTCTCCCTCCCTCTTCTCTCCTCTGTCCCCTCTCCCTCTGTCTCTCAGTCCCTTTCCTTTGTACAAAAGACCTATCTCCCCATTCCTATCATCTATGTCTTATCTTGCTTTTTAGTTGTACTTTTGAGTTTCTCATGTAAGAGAAACTGTGATATTTAAGTGACCTGATTTATTCCACTTAACAATATGGTCTTAATGTTTACCCACTTTCCTACAAATGACTCAAATTTATGTTTTTTATGGCAGAGTAATATCCACTGTGCATAAACACCACATTTTCTTTATTGATTCTTCTGTTGATAGACATATAGGCCACTTCCAAGTTTTAGCTACTATTTTATAGTAGCAAAATTTATGAATTTTGCTACTATAAAAATGGGTAGACATGTATCACTGTAATATGTAACTTTGACTCTTTAAGGAAGATACCTAGAAGGGAAGAGCTGGGTCAGGTGGACTTTCTAGTTCTGAGGAATCTCCATACTGATACCCATAGTACTTGCACTGGCTTACATTTTCAGCAGCAAAATAGGATTCTTTTTCCCTGCAGACTCCCCAGCGTTTGTTATTACATATTTGATTTATTAATGACAAGTGATATTTCTGGAGTAAGTTGGGATCTCAGTGTTGTTTCAGTTTGCATTTCTGTAAGGGTGAGAGATGTAGAACATTTTTCCATGTATTTGTTGGTCATTTGTACTAATGAGAAGTGTCTATTCATTTCAGTTGCCCATGTTAGACAGGGTTCTTTTATTTTGGGGCCTCTGGGGCTTTTTTTAGCTCTTTGTATATTCTAGATATTAGTTCTCAGTCCAAGGTGTAGCTGGTAAATATTTTTTCCAGTTCTGTGGGTTTTGTCTTTCCTTATTATTTCCTTTGCTATGCAGGAACTTTTTAATTTCTATGATTCCATTTATGGATTCTTGGTATCATTTCTTGTGCAATTGGGGTTTGGCTTGGAAAGTCCTTGCCTATATCTGCCTTCAGGAGTTTTACCTAGTTTATCTTTCAGCAGAATGTTTTAGTATTTATATCTTTAAACCATTTTTAGTTTAGTTTAGTGAATAGTGTGAGATATGTATCTAGATTCAACTTTCTGTATGTGTGTAGCAGTTTTCCCAGCACCATTTGCTCAAGAGGCTGTCTTTCCTCCAGCATAGGTTTCTGGACCTTTGTCAGTGACCCAATAGCTGAGCGCATCTGAGGTTGTTGCTGCATCCTCTGTTGTGTTCTAGTGAAGCAGAGATCCGGTTTTGTGCCAGTCTCTGCCGTGTAGTTGTCACATACAGCTGTGGCTGTGGTCTTCCTGTCTCTTCAGCACACTGGGATTATGTTGGGGAAATAGTTTGTTTCTCACTTTATATTCTATGCCTCAAGTCATTCATGCATGATATTTTCTGAAGGGGAGATGTCTACATACAGGTCAAATATATCATATATAGATTCAGTTAGATATATATCTAGATAGTCCCCCCTTATAATTACACTTAATTTTTCATCCAAGATGTACGCTCGCATGCATAGTACCTGGCAACCTACCCCCCAATTTTAGAGGCACACACTTAGCATAGAGCTTATCGGTGACCTTCCTAAATCTCAGTATCATGCTCTGCCCCCTCCACTTCCTAACGTATTTATATCTAATTATGTCTTTGAAATGCCGTATGGTCAAATAAAGTACTCTGGGTTTAGGGCCATAATTGCTTTTAGTCTCTCCGACCAGTTATGCCCTAATGTGCTCAGTTGGTATTAACTTTTAACCTTTTACTTTTCTTACTCAAATTTTTAAGAATTTTTAAAAATATTACCCTGTTTGAAAATGATTTTCTTCTTTCTGTCTCCTCATTCACACAGCCTTAATAATATGTAGCATTTCCCCCGTGGTAGTGACGCTGAATTCATGTACAAGAAGTGAACTAAAACTATGTTTGAAGCTGGATTGTAAGCACAGTGAAGAGGCACAGTACGGAGGATTCTGAGCTGAATGTTTAATGTACCGAACATTATTACTCTGAATCCCATGGAGTGTGCAGACTAAATTTCTAGCTTTAACAGTTTTCCTGTTTAAGTATCTGTAATTAAAAACATGATTTCCAGCTTGTATCTTCAACGGACATTAAACCATTCTACCAGAAGGTGGCAATCATGAGTTACGTTGACATGTACATTGAGGCAATCCATTAAAAGTGTATGTATTTTTTTAGTTTACAAAGGCAGACACCTCCCTATGACTGCTTCTTATTAAAGATAAACGAAATGAGAGACTGCGAGCTAATTCATCTTCATTTTGTGATGTCACTCACTCTTACTTTTGTTGAGAAATCTAAGGCTCAGGAAGGTCCTCTCACACCAGCCTATTCCAAAGAAGAACCCGTTTCTTTGTTCTTCCCTGCTCCTAAAAGCAGGTATTTTTTTTTTAATTTACTCATTTAATTAACTGAAGTATGCCAGATAGCAGGGCTGCATAGCCAAAGGAGGTGGACTGGGCTTTGGCCTCCGGTGCCCTATTCTGAACAAGTGAAGAGACCTGGGAGAACCTAGCGCCGTGAGTCACAGACTGGGTCTGGAGGAGACTTTCAGAGAGGCGGTAACTTGTGAAACGAGCCCAGTGCCAGTTCAAGGAGAGCAGGTCTCTCTGAGGGGAGGGAGAACGGACAAAGTCACACACGTTTCTCTGTAATGGAGCTGGGTTTTTTGTTTGTTTGTCTTTGCTTTTAAAGTCTCTTCCAGTCCTGATCCTGTGAGGACTGTAGGGTTTTTAATATGTTGAGAGCCACAGCCTCATCGCTGCTGCTGGCCTTCACCTCTGCTCTTTGTTAAAATCGGCTGGGCTGAGTGTTCATCAGTTGTGGTTCACTGCCATTAAAGCCAACCTATGGCTGAGGAGGCAGCTCACTGATCGAAAGCATTTGCCTAACGTAAGCAAGGCCCTGTGCTCAATCCCCAGCACTGCCCTCCCCGCAAAAAGAGGCAAGAGGCAAGATTCACCCTTCAGACCGCCAGTTCTGCTAGCATGTCATGCTGGCTTAAATTTAGTTGGCACAGCCTTAGAGGTCATCCCTTTGGGGTTTTTCTTTGCCTACTTGAGACATGTTGATCTTGCGATCTATTTTTTGTGTGTTCAGAATCTGTCTGTATCTAAATCGTATTATTGGACTTAGCATAGAAGACTGTGAATTTTTAAACTGCAAGAGCAGTTTTCAGGAAAAGAAACGTTTAGAGCAGAACCCGCCCTCCAGACAGCTTCGCCTGAACAGTAATAGATGTAACTGATGAAAGCGGAACTGCCCCAGTTGAAGAGCGAAGGAGCGGGGCGAGTCCCCGGCCCGCCGTCGCCTCCGCCTCCGCCGTGCCCTCCTGGTGGTCCCCAAGGGGCTTCTCGCACAACTGGAACTCTGCTGAGCGCTGTTAGAAAACCATATAACGTTACGTCCATTCGTGGACTTTTTAAGAAAATGTGCTTCACAAAAAGATCAGAACATCATTGTGGTGTCATACAAGATGTTTCTGAACATACTTGGAATTGATGATACAAAATGCCATTGACGTAGTCGCGGTAGTATTACATTAAAAGCATTCCAAGTCTGAAACATCTGTAGAACTTTCCGTAAAATAGGAATATTTTAGTATGTTACAAAATAAGTGAAAATTTTACAATATAATTGAAGCTGTAGTTTCAAACCCACCTGTCTTTCTCGCTTATCCTTCCAATATTTGTTGAAACAGATAATTTCATTTTAAAACTTTATTTAAAGCCTTATTACTTTGAGCATTGTAGCCCCTCACATAAGCTGAGAAAAAATCCAAGTAGGCCCAGCATGTTCCAAAAGAGATGTTGACATTTGTGCGTCAGTGCAGTGCTTTCTTACTTTTCTACCCTGCTCGATGGAGCACTAGGATACGCTGCCCCCCCCCTGCAAGGGACTGGGAGGCTGCAGGCGCTCTCCAGGTAGTATTGTCCCCACTGACCGGCATCACTAGAGGAGAGGACTGGAGACTTTTAAATCACTGTGTGAGAAGTAACCATCACATCTCTTACGAGACTGTATCGTTTGAACTCCAACATTCTCATTCATACTGTAAACCTTTCAGAGTATCTTTCAGAAAGTAATTCTAATGCTATGAGTTGTTTCAGGAATCACTCACTGATTCCTAAGGTGCATCTCCTTTTTCATTAGAAAATACAAGTCAAACTGTGACACATAGTACAAGGAAAGCCCACCTTATTCAAGGATAAGAAGGCGTGGAGTGAACATGTACGGGGGCTATGGACAGCATATCAGATGCTCCGGTTGTCCTGACCCACGGAGAGAAGGAGCATCGCACCTTCACCGTGGGGGCTGTGGACAGTGACACTTCCAGTGTCTCTTCGTCACCACAGGAGAGAATTTGCAGTTGTCTCATTCTTCAGATGACAAGCTTGGCTTGGCCTCTTTTGTCTGCCTTAACTTCATTCTGTTGAGAGACAATGAAGATGTTTGAAGTCATCATTTTAGATTATGACACCACTTAGGGTGTTAGTCTGTGGTTTTAAAAATCAGATTTTAAAAATAATCTTAGAGTAAAACTCATGTACTTGTATTTCCTGAGGAAGAATTATAAGTAACAAAATAATTGTGTTTCATTACCAATGGTTTCTCAGTTTGTCGCCTTCTGATTCTGTTCTATCACTTTAACTGTGTTCTAACATGTTTCTAAGATGAAAATTATTTTTGCCTCATATTCATACTATACTGGATTCCTTTGCAAATTAATAGTAGAGAATGTTCTGTGCCTACTTTCTTATTTTATAATTAAAGTATTGATTGAGATATGAAGGTTGTACCTTCATGGTAAATACAGTTTTGAAAACATTTTACGTTTACCTGCTTCAATAGAAAAATGCAGTTCTATCTTTAGCACCGCAAAGATTACCAGCTAATAGCTTCCGTGTTTAGGAAAGCAGAGCCTTTACCTTGAGCGTTATAGAAAACAGTGTGAGACACAGCGCCTGTCTGGATTGAGCATGGAAGGAGTATTTCCGTGGAAGTAAATTTTTTTTCTGTTATTATGTTGTATGGGTTGAGAAATACGGTATTTAAGAGTGAAAACTTGACCAATGCTTTTATCTGCTAAACTTTTAAAAAAATAGATGGGTCAGAGAATCATTTCAGAACTGGACAATAAAATCAGAATACTGTAATTCTGGCATCATCCCACCCTCCTTCGCTCAGATAGCACGGGGTGGTTTACACGTGCTGTGATTTATGGTTAGCGCACATCCGCCACCAAAGCTTCATGAGAGCAGCAACACAATTATCACATCCATTATGGGATTTCCAGTGCCTGGCTGCCTGGCCTGTGTTAATCATTCAATAAATACTTGATGAATAAATGAATTATTTGATTAAATTATTCAGAAGCTAGAGCTTAGTAAGTGCTTGCTTAATGAAAGCCTGGTCCCTGGTACCGATATCATGCATCTTTGCCATGCACAGAAGCCTTTGATATCAGATGTGTTGCCATTAAGGACTAATTTAGGGCTGTGTTAGAAGAGCGGGTCATTGTACAGAATGCATTCTTTGCAAGTTGGGACTCACTTGTTTAGAAACCCATCCTCAGAGTTTCACATAAATGCGAGAAGATAAAAATATTCAACAAAAAATGAGCACTAATGAATAGTTGTCTGTTTTTGGGTTCAGGCACATATTAGCATATAAAGGGCAGAAAACTTCTACTGTGGCTTTAGCAGTGAGAGAGAGGCAATAACTTTGTAAAATAAATAAAACTGTATTTCTGTCTATCTACAGACACACACGCACACACACACACATACACACACACACACACACACACACACACACACACACACTTTGTTTTTCTTGACACAAAATCTCACTATGTAGTTTAGCCAGGCTTGGAACTCACATTGTAGCCAGGGTGGCCTTGAATTCACGGTGATCCTTCTGCCTCAGCCTCCCAAGTGCTGGGATTACAGGTGTGTGCCACCACACCCAGCATATTTATATTTATATGTATATTATTTATATTTATTTCCAGACAGGGCTTAGTGCCATAGGCACTGAGCTAAGGTTCTCCGAGGATGGTCAGGCAATGACTGCAACATTTCCTTTGTTCCTCCCCAAATATGGTTGACATTTTGAGTTGTTTTAAGACTGCCTTGATGTGGCATAATATACCTCAACCATTACCCTCAGTGTGACTAAACACCACCATGTAGAACCAGTTGCAACATATGGCAGCAAATGCTTTAAGGGATTCCTAGAGAAATATAAAACTTAATGGAAAACAGAACTTTTCATGAACATGTACAGCTGCCAAGTTCATGGTAACTTCTGTATTAGAGAGCTATGCTTTTGCAGATAAAACTACCACATCTATTCTCAGTAGCCGCAAATATCACTTGCATTTGTACAAAAAACTAAATGAAAACTTACATGATGTACTGATGATTTTGTGGTTTAAAATTCCAGTAGGTACCTTTTTTACTACTTGCTTAAGAACATTTGCAGTTAGTCAGCGCGCCTGCTAATCACCTACTAATGGTAGTCAGCTACTACTTTTCAGTATGTATTTGTCTCCAAGTCCTCTATTTTGTCCTGATTATTTAGTTCAGGAGCCTCAAAAGGGGTACCCAAGATGACCCAGTAGGGTGAGCAAGAAAGTGTTAGAGTTTCTCTTTCTGCTGGTTTTATCTCATTTTTATCAATTTTTGCATTTTATAGTGCACATAATTTATTAACAAAACTGTTACACAAAAATACAGCTATGTCATGGTAAAATACTCAATATTTTTACCTAATAAACTAATCTAAAAATTTTTGAGATGAATGATGTAATTTTATCCCCAGAACAGCCTTATTTAATGAGGTATTACTGGGCTTATCTTTCTGTTGTAGAAACTGATCCTTAGATGTAAAATGATTTGCTAAGGGACACCTGTTTCCAAAGGTTGGAAGAGCACGAGTATAAATACCACCTCATGCTAATCTTATATGTTATGTTATCACCTTGTTTGAGAGGAAAGCAACAATACATGAAAATTATTAGAGGCTTGAAAAGTAAGATATAATCAGGTGTGATCATTCAGTCAGCTCTTGGAGGGGGAGATACCGGCCTGTTAGGGACTCCTCCGCTTAGTAATTGCAGCAGCCACTATATTCCTTATGCAGTGTATTCTACATTCCTCTAAAATAAGGTAAATCATGTTTTTCATGATTTCCCTCAACTTGCCTTTAGCATCTTTGTAAAATCCTTACGATTTCCTGATTTCTCTCTAATATCATGCACCTCCTTCGCAGCATGATAGATTCCTTCATAGAAGCACTTTGTGGCAGACTTCCCACATGGAACATTACTGTCTTCTGATTTAGAGAAGACGAATGGGTTGTTTTTGCAAGCTACATCCAGTTACTTCTCAAATCCTGATTCCTTTCAGCTGGTTGTGTGAATTCTGGCCTTATATGCTAAGCCCTCGGCCTTGTGAGTTCTGTGATTTGGAAAACATCAAGTTAAGCCTTTTTCTTAGACATGGAAAAATTAATTCTTTGCGTATCTTGAGAAGCAAGCAAATGAGCCATTCCAGTGTAATGCTCTTTGTCATAGTACAGTAGTCCGATTTAAACTAAAAGGAAAGATGGTAGGAAGTTCTTTTTTAAACAAAACCTCTATCATCATGTATTAAAAGAGATGCTCAGAAGAAAAAAGCAAAAGTGGCCTGGTATGTTGGCCCATGCTTGTAATCTGAACACTGGGAGACTGAGATGGGATAATTGCAAGTTCAAGCCCAACCCGAGTAACCTAGCAAATTACTGAGACCCCATCAAAATGTAAAAATAAAGAGCTGAGTTATAGCTCAGTGTGAAGGCCCTGGCAATTTCCAGTGCTTACAAAGAAAAAAAAACGTGAATGCCACTTAGCAGAATGCAGAATAGCAAGGAGCCCAGCAGCCGTGGAGAAGCAGTGTTGGAGAATGGCTCTGAGAATTCCACAGCGCATCCAAATTCCAGGACCACCATATTTTAAAGCTAACTGGGCTGATAATGGCAGTCGCCTCTTAACTCATTTTGAAGCCATCATTCTTCCCAAGCCATCCAGGTTGGCCACTAGAAACATAAGCCTCATCTTTATCTCCCCTTAAACTTCTTCAGTGCCTGCCCTTTGCCTTGGGAATCCTTCATGCGATACACAGACCCCTCAGCTTCCATTCCAGCCTCGTCTGCCTCCTCGGCATACCCTGCTGCCTTTATTGTTCTGGTAGTGGCTAAATGGCAACTTCTCAAACATGTCCGGCTAAATCATTCTCCAGTATTTAGGGCCCAAAGTCAAATGGTAACTTGTACTGGGTAGAGTTTTTTTTTTGTTGTTTTTTTGGTTTTTTTTAGCTATACAGACTAAGTTCCTGAATTTCTTAGATTTATCACTTGTGTATACATGAAAGCATATGTATAAAACATATAGTGTATCATTTTCAAGATAGCATATAACATACATAATGTGGTTAGTTTGGAGGAGGATTCTTTCTCTCTGATAATCTGCCTGAAATTTGGGCTTGCGGGGAGAGAAAAGACAACTGGGACCTGAGTAGGAAAGGCCAGGTAAGAGGCAAGGAGGGGATTCAGCCCAGGAAGTATCTGGGCCAGTCAGGAGGGCGACAGCCAAATGCAGCAGTGGGACTCACGCAGAGATCTGCCTACTTCAGCCCCGTGGCCAAATCCACCCACTGCCTATTTTTGTAAATAAAGTTTTTTTGGAGCACAGCTACATCCATTTGCTTACAGACTATCTTTGGCTGTTTTTTTGCTACAATGACAGAATGACACTTGCAACAGAGAATGTATGGTCTAAAATCCTGAAGTATGTACCATCTATCCTTCTACAGGGGGGAGAGAAGTTTTCCTGTTCTAGATCCTCAGTTCCTATAGTTATGTCCTCAAGCCAGCAGTATTACACTGCACATCCCAGGGCCCACCAGAAACCTTTTCAGTAGAAATTCCGGTTGTGAAGCCAGGCAATGTGCTCCTGAGCCCCTGCAGTGACTGTGGTATCTGCTAACATGTGGAAAGCACCAATCTGAATTCCTGACCCTGTGACTCAGGGTTCAGTAAGGGCCAGGCGGGCAGAGTTCAGGAAGGCATGCAAGTAGAAGACAAAGAGGAATCAAAAAGTATCTAATGATGCTTTCTGAAATACAGATTCTTTAAGGGAGGAGCTCTGAATTGTATAACCAGGATCTTGCCCAGAACTACCTACTCAGGATATGTGTGTGTGTGTGTGTGTGTGTGTGTGTGTGTGAACATTCATGTGTATTTGTGTGTGTGTGTGTGTGTGTGAACATTCATGTGTATTTGTGTGTGTGTGTGAGCATTCATGTGTGTGTGTGTGTGTGTGTGTGTGTGTGTGTGTGTGTGTGAGCATTCATGTGTATTTGTAAAGGAGTTAATTCCAAAATGGGAAACTGGGGCCTGCGTGTGCAAGTTTCCCTTAGGGGAAGAATGGCTCAGGACTGAGGCCGAAACCTAGAAATACTATGTAGAAGCAAAGTATTGTTAAAGACTGAACAACAAAGATAAATATTTAAAATCCTGATGATTTGAGTGAAAAAGCACACTTTTTAAATTGGCATGTTTTAATACCTAATGACATTTTTCCTGGGGAATTGGTAGGTAGGTAGGTAGGTAGGTAGACCCATCTTAGTCACTTTACAGAATCCTCGCTTCCATTTCATCTGTTCTCCTCCCGTTTGCCCCCTGTGGGTATGTACCGATTCCAGTGCACTGTTCTTACCAGCAAAGCTCCGTTGTACCGCTGTTCGACCTCAGATAACTCACCCAACCTCCCGGAAGCCATTAACACAAAACAGAAATGCGAAATGCTTAGCAGCGTCTTGTACATTTTCTCTCCTCAGGAAATGTTAGTTGCTTCTTCAGCTGCCTTCATAATTTTATTCCACATACAAATAAAATTTACTCTATATTACCAGTATTTATCCACTTTTAACTCTAGTAGCAAAATTTCTCATACCAATATTACATCTTCATCTTTAAAAAACTTCTGCTTAATAGTTCATGTTGTAGTCTGAAGCTTCCATTAATGACTTCCTTTTATCATTTAGAAACATACCACAAACTCTAAAAAAAACGATACCACCTGAGCACTGACAAAATATTTGCTAATATAGAAATACAGGTCACTTTGAAGTCTGGTGCTTGGTAAAATATACACATATAGGGGGAGAAACAGTGTCTAAACTGTCGTAATACATTGTACGAGACCCTACATGATGTTTTAGTACACTCTGTACTAAATTTTTCATCTTCACTAAGGTAGAAATTTTACATTTATGTACTTTTTTGAAGTTCTGCATATGTTGGAAACCTCTGAAAGAGAAAGTAAGATTATCAGAGGCTTTACTAGGAGAATAAATATTATTTCATGATTTTTCAGTGATAACAAAATCTGTATTATGTCAAAGTCATCAACCTGAAGCCTTTGTAACTTTTGACTTAGTGACATTTTGAAAGTAAAATTAGTGGGGTTTTTTTAATTCTATAAATGCCATGGGAATTTTATCACGTTTCAGCACTTTCTCCGTGTGTGACTCCCATAGTGCCCATTAGTGGCCGTCTGTGTAAGGTAATACATATTTGGGATGAAATTGATTATAGCCCAAGCACTCTTGAGTGTTATGATCAGGAAAAGCACGTAAAGTTCACATCTTTTTTTTCTAATGATCTCTGTGTAGCCAAAGATATTAATTTCCAAAGGTGGAACACCCTATCACTCAAGATCCTAATCTCTCAATAAATGACACCAGGGCAATAGGAAGGAATCTGTAGAACTTTCCACTAAAATTATTAAGTGCTGTTCTCAGGGAACGCTTAGGGTAAAAAGAAAATGAGCACACTGTTGAAGCTCAGTGCCTCCTTTATATGCATTAAGTAGGCCCATTGCAACTGCTGAATATTCAGAACCTTTTAGAAATTCCTGTTATCATAGCCACCAACACGTTCTGTGTTAACCTACTTACTGCTTTCCTCTGTACCTTGCTGCCTGTCTGTCCTTGGTCATTTATATGTATAATTTGCTTGTTTTTACCTATGAAAAATCAGGCGCTTTCCTTCTTTAAAATGTAATTTCAGGCTGGGAGTATAGCTCAGTGGCACAGTGCTTACCTGGCAAGCACAAGGTCCTGAGTTTGATTCCCAGTAACAAAAAAATAAAATAAAATAAAAATATAATTTCAACATGCTCTCTCTAGTGAAGTCATTTTATTTTTATAGGTTTATGTATAGTAAGGTATATCTAAGGTAAGCATTCTGAGTTCATTTCTCCCTTAGAATAGAGCTAAAAAATAAACAGCTGTTTATGTGTTTCTAAATATTTCTTGCCTTTCATATGATTTGGTTGCACCAATTTTTGTGAAATGTACTATAAAACATTCTTTTTTTTATTTAGGAACTTCTGTGGATTTATATTTCTAATGTAGCTCCGTGATGATTATAAAACCTTATCAGGCCTTCCATAAAATACTTAAAATTTGAATACTGCTACGTCCTGATCTTCTCTGGGATGTGGGCCAGAATGATGTAACTGCAAATACCCTAAAAGTAGCATTAAATGTAATAAAATATTATAATACTGTCTTCTTGAAGGAGGAAAGTTACCTTGCTGTTTCACATATTACAGACCAAGAAGTCTTGCACTGAATGTACCTAATAGCCATCCATGTTATTTGGAATGTAGTGAAAAGAAATTAGCCTAGATTGCTGCAATATTTTATAACATTTGGATTTTGGTTTTGCCTTGTTGTCATTAGCTCACTTAGTAATGCAGACTGAATACTGACTCTCAATGCTAAGGAGATAATGAAGAAGAACAAGATTTGCCCCTATTTTTGAGCAAACCTACTGGAGTCACACATTTTAAACAGCTAATCCTGAGTCCACTTGAATATTCCTTCTCTGAATTGCTTGATCCCAGAAGTGTTTCATATTTTGGATTTTTTTTTTAGAATATTTTATATATATATAATGAGATACTTGGGAATGGGACCCAAATCTAAACACACAATTCATGTTTTTATATACACTTTGTTCATACAGCCTGCAGGTAATTTTATATAATAAATACTCATATTTTTATTGCATCTATGTTTTGACTCCCACCTGTCATAGGGTTAGGTTTGGAATTTTCCACTATGGCCCATGTCAGCGCTCAAAAGTTGTAGATTTTGGAATGTTTTCCTTTCCAGATTTTCAGGGATATTCACCCTGCATTGTAAGTTAAGCTGTATAAAGATATGCAAAATTTTTCTGAGCACAATAAAAGGCCAAAGTTTGTTTTAAGAAGTACAGGGGATACCAGAGTGGAGGAGCACTTGTCTAGTTTTGAAAACCGGGTTAAATAACCCTAAGTTATTGCAGACTGATCCGGCCCACAATCTCCCAAGTGAGTGGACGGATGAAGGCGTCAATAAAAGATGAGACAATGGAATATGATTTCAGGGCTTCCAGGAGGGACTAATTCTTTTCCTGCTTCTATATTCTTTGAATTAGCCAGACTTTTCTGGGTGGCCTGTATTTATTAGGTTTACAAGTAAGGGAGGGGAAATACTGAAGAAAATGCAGGAATCTGGGCAGGACTTGCGAATCCTTTCAAGGACTCCTCCAAGTGATATTATGTTAATTTAGGAGAACTATGTTATCTCCAGGAAGGCCTTCACTGCAGGGCTGAGATGTTTCCTAGAAGTTAACAGGGATGGGAGCCAGGGGTCCTGGACTGCAGGTCACCTTGTCCTTGAGGCAGCACAGCATCACAGGCCAATACAGGCCTCAGCAGTGACCAGTGACGCATAGAGGTTCATTTACTATGAATCAACTGCCCATCTGCAGACAAGGTGCCCAAGACTTGGACAACTCCCAAGTAAATATGAAAAGCCAATTGGTTAATACGAAATCCTTCCCAGAGCCACTGTGTAGTGGTCCCCAACAGTCTAGAGTGCACAAGGCCCTGGATTCCATCCCCAGCATGGAAAGCAAAATGAAGGAGGAGGAAGAAGCAGTAAATTTGAATTTGCCTTCACAGGATGATGCAGCTTTTACTAGGCAAGATAATGAGGGAGACATGGGAAAATCAATGCATATAAATACACATACACACTCACACAAACACCTGCACATACACTCATTCCCATCCTGTTTCTGCCCTGACCTTTCTTTTGTGGAGGTTGGAAAAGCTAAATGCTCGTAGTTAGGGGTGGCTGTGTAACACAGTCTGGCCAACTGGTCATGTCTGAAAATACGCTGAGGGCTTTTTTCTAAATAAGAGACAGGTACAGTTGATATTACCTCATTATTCTTATTTTCAATGTGGTTTATAATTATGCGAGTGATGGCCATTCTGAGACATTGAGAGAGTGAAGACATGATTGAGCCACAAATCTAATGTTCACAGCTGCCTACTTCAGTTCTGCTTTGTCAAGAAAATCAAAACTTCGCCTAAGCCATTAGTAGATTATTCTATTAGTTACATGCAGGTTTTTCTGTACTAACGCAGATATAAACTACACACACACACACACACACACACACACACACACACACTCCATCTTACCTACGCCATGTTTTCGTTTCATGTCTGTGTGCTATGTTTTGTTAATTCCTATATTTCAAGCCATTTAATTTTACATTTGTTAGGGTAACCTGTAGTCACCACTCTTGGATATTATTACTGAAACTGTGGTAGAGCCATGAGCCCCATGCCCATATGAGACAATCACCTTAAAAAATGTTGAGTGTGTTTCACCCATCAGCGATTTCGCCATCTCATTCCCTCTCCACAGCCTCCTTTGCTGAGATCCAACATTATTAATAACTCCACAGATTCTAAGTGTTTTAAGTGAAAGGAAAAGTTGTATGTCTCACTTTAAATCGAAAGCTAGAAAGGATTAAGCTTAGTGAGAAGCCACATCTAAAGATAAGCTGAGGAAAAAAGCTCGGTCTTTGCCCTGGTTAGCCAAGTTGTGAAAGCATAAAGAAAAGTTCTTGAAAAAAGTTAAAAGTGCTTCTCTGGCAAACACAAATGATAAAGTGAAACCATTTTATTGCTAATATGGACAAGGTTATAGTCATCTGGATAGAAGATCCAATCAGCTACCATAGGCCATTGAACCAAATCCTAATCCAGTGCAAGGTCCCCACTGTCTTCCGTTCCGTGGAGACTAAGAGAGGTGAGGAAGCTGCAGAAGGAACGTTTGAAGCAAGCAGAGATTGCTTCATGAGGTTTAAAGAACAAAGCCATCCCCGTTTAAAAAAAAAAGTGCTAGGTGAAGCAGTAAATGTTGATGGAAAAGTGGAAGCAAGTTATCCAAAAAATCCAGCTAAGAGCATGCCATCTAGGAAAAGATCAAAATACCAACATTCACGGGTGCTTGGAAGAAGCGGATTCCAGCTCTCTTGGACAGCTTTGAGAGATTCAAGACTTCAGTGGAGGAAATCCCTGCAGAGGTGCTGCAAACGGCAAGAGTACTAGAAGTGGAGCCTGAAGATGTGACTGAATTGCTGCAATTTCATACTAAATTTTACATTGGATAAGGAGCTCCTTCTAATGGATGAGCAGGAAAGTGGTTTCTTGGGACAGGATCTACTCATGATGAAGATGCTGTGAACATGGTTGAAATGATAACATAAGACCTTGACTGTGACATAAATTAGCTGAGAAAACACCAGCAAGGTTTAGGATATTGACTCCAATTTTGAAGAAAGTTCTATTATGCATAAAATACTGTAGAATAGTGTGGTATTCTGTAGAGAAAATGTTTTATGAAAGGAAATCAATCTATGCAGTGTACATCATTGTCTTATTTTAAGAAACGGACACAGCTACGTTGGCCTTCAACCACCGTCACCCTGGTTAGTCAGCAGTCATCAGTATCAAGGCAAGATGCCCCACCAGAAAAAGTATAATTTTCTGAAGGCCTAGGGGACCGTTAGCATTTTTAGCCCTAAATTATGTACATTGTGTTTTAGATATAATACTGTTGAACACTTAGTAGAAAGCAATGTAGTATGAACTTAACTTTTATATACATGCACTGGAAAACCAAAACATGCATATGTCGTGGTTCATTGCACTGTTTGCTTTATTGTAGAGTGAAACCTACAGTATTTTTCAAGTATACCTGTACTGAATGTATTCAGTCTTATGTGAAAGACACCATCTAACAGGCAAGAAATCTGTGATAATCTGACCATCCACTGTGCAAATGTGGAACAGTGTGCAAAAGACTCAGCATGTTCTTTCTGATGAAGAATGATGCTGTCACTTCAGTTATTGCTGTCTACATTATTTCTAGTTGCATCATGTGTGTACATTCTCTGACACGGCACTAAAGTGTAACTTAATCGTATTAGCATGTATCCTTACTCTTTTATAAACAAGTCAACAATATTCCTTCTTCACTGCAGTAATCTTCTACTGTTTGGTTTTATATCATTTTGTTTTTCTTAGTCACTGCCTATTCCCTTTAGCTCACTTTTAATTTTTCCCTTTTCTATGTGTGCATTTTTTAAAAATCAGTTCCTTACCTTAGGGAACCATAAAGTAAGATAGCTTCAGGGAGCCTTACTGGTGTCCAGAAAAAATACTGAATGAAAGTAAAGGATTCTCAAGAGAAAAAAATTTAGTGAGACAGTAGGAATTTATAGCAAAATCCATGAATTATCATTAAGCCTCTGACTTTAAAACAAATACATAGTTCAGTGTTTTTGTGCTTAAAGAATCTCGGTTTCTTCTTAAACTTCTTACCATTTATTTCCTCCAGAATCTCCAGCTACTTGGAGCTACAGCCATTGAGGATAAATTACAAGATCAGGTGCCTGAAACCATAGAAACTCTAATGAAAGCGGACATCAAAATCTGGATCCTGACAGGAGACAAACAGGAAACTGCCATTAACATTGGTAATTTGCCTAACTCAAGTTTGAGCTCTTTGTGCTTCTTAAAAGGTTGATATATTTCAATAGATGGACTGGAGACATTTAAGGATTTTGTATTTCACAATTCCAGATTTGTAATATTGTTAAATATATCTATTTTTTAATGGCCTCAGTGTTCTTTAATGTTGCAGTGGTTTTATATACAGCCAGGCTGTATCCCTGTGACCACGTGTCCTCTCTCTCACCTCATATCCCTGCCTACACACAGTTCGCCCATAAACAGGGTACATAGGTAACACTTCTGCAGTTGTCTGTGAGAATATGGAGCCAGGGCCTGTAACGCACAAATGTATTGACTTCTATTTATGTGATCAAAGGTTGTTCCTGACAGAGGAAGGAAGAAGGCTGCCATTTTTCATTCATCCTAAAGTCTTTTCCAATTTTTCAGAAAGACTCTATTGGTTAATTTAGGCTGCATCACAGAATCTCACAGACTGGGTAGCTTAGACAACAGAAATTTATTTTTTCACAGTTCTGGAGACAAAATTCCAAGATCAAGGCTCCTGAAGAATTGTTTGGGGTGAGACCTGGCTTGTAGACAGCTGCCTTCTTGTGCCTTCACATGGCCTTCTGTCTGTGTACGAGCGCTCCAGGGGTCTCCTGTTAGGGTACCAGTCCTTAGTCCCTTGGTGCTGCTATAACAAAATAAACCTGGTGGCTGATGGGAGAGGCTGGGAAATCTAAGGTCAAGGCACCAGCAGATTTGGTGTCTGATGAGAATCTGCCTGCTTTTTGGTTCATAGATGGCATTTTCCACTTGAGTCCTTACATGATAGAAGCAGCAAGCCATGCCTGGGGCCCCGTCTGTAAAGGCACTAACCCCTTCACAGCTGTGTCTCATCTCCTCCCAGAGCTCTTCTTCCTAATGATACTGTAACATTGGAAATAGGATCTCAACATACCAATTTTGGGGTGACATAAACGTACAGACAGTAGCAGGCTACATCCTTAGGACCTCTTCTGGCCTCAGTGCCTTCTTCAAGGCCCTGTGTCACATTGCAGGTGGAGGCTTCAGTATACAGATTTGAAGGTGGGGGAGACACAATTTAGTCCATAACAGAAATCTTACTGAAAGCGAAGTTAGGGATTGGCATTACAGGCCTATAGTACTAATGGTGTGCCAAATGTGTTTTTCTACATTGAGTAATAGTAGTCAACGTGAGCATAGCTTTAACTGCCTTATATTGAGCCTGTGCACTGTATATGAAACTCTCCCAAAATTGTTTTAAAAGTGTTTACGACATGAAACCACATTTTTTGGAAAGTCATTTTTTAAGTATTCTCTAAAACAAATTCAGCTAATATTCCTTTAAAAAGTGTCAGCCTAAAGTATTCTGTAAATACTTATAGGATATATAAATACAAGTAAATATAAAACTGCACTACAAATGCATAGTAAACTGACATTAATAGAATCTTAGTTTATTTTAGAAAACACAGCACACAGTTATTAACATGCATGGGGAAATCATAGGATTGTGATTACCCTAAACATTCATTTGATTTTAAAACAAACTGCAGAACATTAAATCTACAGGCTACTCAATTTGTTACTTTTGATCATAAAAATTATCAGTAGTGTTAGGGCCGAAATGGAAAGGAGATGTAAGAGAAGGGAATTATGGGGAAGTGCAGAATACATTGGAATTGGGAGACCTGGAAACACAAGTAAATAATAAAGACTACAGGTAAGGGAACATGGCTGTGAACGGCATTAGGGAAAGAGGCAATCAGAGGTACACATGGTGTGGGATATGTACTCTTAGCTGATACTTGTTCCTAGAAAAAGGTAGGGAAGATTCTTCCATGCGGTAGATGGCTGTAGCATCTGCACAGCTAGGCTCCAGGTAAGTGCCAAGAACACACCAGGAGGCAAAAGAAACCAAAATCTCTGCCCTGTGTAGGAAACATATGGTAAATAGAAAAGTGGGAGGTATATTAGATGGCAACGATTGCTCTTTAAAAACAAAACATAAAATAGGAGGTGATCAGACACTGCACAGAGGGAAGAGCTCATGAGGAAAGCAACATTTGAGGGGCAACCTGAAAGATGAGAGGGGTTCATAACAGGGTGATTCAATGTGTTTTAAAGATAGAGCCAACAGGATTGACTGATAGGTTTAAGGTAGGATATAAGAGGGAAAAAGGAATCACGGGTAACTCCAAGGCTCTTGGCCTTTACAATGAAAGATTGAGTTGCCATTAACCAAGATGAGGAAGACTAAATTATATTAGGTTTTCTGGGAGGTTGGCCAGGAGCCTGGTTTTTTGATATACTGAGTATGAGATGCCTGCCTACAGGTATCACCTGTTGGATATCATTGGTTAGAAAGGTCTGGAGTTTAGAAGAAAGGTCTGGGCAGGAGATGAGTTTCAGAATGGTAAACACTTAGGGCTGGGCTTTCAGTGATAGAGTATCGGCTTACAAAGCATGAGGCTCTGGGTTAAATCTCTAACAGAGAGAAAGGTAGAGAGAGATCCAAAATGATAAATACTTAGATGACAGTTAAAACTGTGAGATGGAGTGGGCTCACAGAGGGAGGGGATATAGATGTTTATATTTTCTAGGCCAGTGGACAGGCTAACCGGTTTTTATCAAGCCACATTCGGCTACAGCAAGCTGGTAGAGAAAAGCCAAAGTTGCATTTAGCAAAGGAGAGATTTTTGCTGTGCAGTGGATGCAACAAAACAGGAGAGGAGGCAACACAGACAAGGAGAGGCTGTCATGACCTTCCAGGGCAGGGGACGGTGGGGGAGCAGGATCCAAGCAGCAGCCCTGTGTGCGTCTCTGCAAACAACCATTTGCTCACCCTTGCTCTTCATGTTGGTCACCAGGGAGGGTGTTCTGTGTGTGTTTGTCAGCTTTCGGGACAATGAGAATTCCTAACATCTTTCCTTGTTTTTCAAGATAGCCTCAAAGGATGTACTTGTATCATATCCTTCCTCTGGCAGCCAAGAACCTTTAAAAATTTTTTTTTTACCAAGACATGTTCTTGCACCTTTATTTGACTCTCTTCATTCTTTTTTTTTAATTTTTCCTTTTTTATTAGTACATGTTTGCAGTACATAACGATTCTACTCACCATTCACCATGGGGGGGTCGGCACATGAACGCAACACACCTTCACTCTTTTTACATCTGCTTGCCTTTCCCCCTCTGTCCCTTGGTTGCTTTTCCATTTGCAAAAGATCAGCGCATTGTTAACTTCCTGTAGACCTGGAGAACAAATGATTACCATCCCTCCTAATAAAATCCACTCTAGATAACCTGATATTATTGTTTTAACATCTTCATGTCTCTCTGGAAAAAGCAATTTTATCCATTTACTCCATGTTTGTACATAGGACACTCCTGCAAACTTTTGAAGAAGAACATGGGAATGATTGTTATAAATGAAGGCTCCCTTGATGTAAGTAAAACCCTCTCAGAACATCCTCTTCAAGTTTAAGCATCCTCACCCTATAGTATTTTATTTTGTATTCAGATAGCTGTGGATATATTTTCCTGAAGTTAAAAGATACTTTAATAATGATTTTTCTCCTTGACCACAAGTTTGGAACAGTATTGATGAAACTGACTCAAGCTTTGTTCTTGTGTTAGCTAAAAGAAGTTACCAAATGATGTCCTCAATGTTGAGAGAGGGCGAGGCTGCCCTACAAAGCATTCTGTCAGGAGGCTGCCAATGGACTGCAATTTGCTCATATCTGAGTATTCTTTTGTATATTAAACCTTTTATGTCCACTTTAGCCCCCAGCATTAATATGTATTAAAAATTGTGAAAGCTATTGAACAACAACAAAAAAAAACACTCTTAATAGGAAAGGCTTGTTTTTTAATATCCAAACTTCTGGGATAAACATAAATTCCTAAGATGCCTTTTTCACGGCCATGATCACTTGTCATATTTGGGGAAGAATAACTATTTATTAGAATACAGTGTAAAGCGGAAGTTAATAAAATAAATATGGGCCAAACGACCTGTGAAAACGTTTAAGGTAGGATGACTATTTGTCATTTAAGGTGGAAGACATGGCAGGAGAGGTGAGGATTACACAGTGCTTCAAATAGTCATTGTGAGGTCAAGAGCAGAGCAGAGCAGAGCAAACCTGGTAACTAGGGACATGGCGACGCTGAGGGGCAAGCTACGCAGAGGGGTGGCGAAGAAGTGACTGGTGGGGACAGCGTTCAGAAATCAGCCATGAAACGAATTATGCGTATGAGATATCTGACTTCAGTGCTAAATTGCAATGATCGTCTGTCTCCTGATTATTCATCCTCAAAATAATCCTCTCGTCTCTTTCCCTTTCTTGTGACACTTTGAGAAACTCGTTAACTTAACAGTAAATGATTTTGCAGCTATATAAGTTGTTTATGCCTTAAATTACCAAACAAGTACTTTTGGTGCACTAAGCTTTAATCCTAAAAGCAAAAACCAGAACAACGCAGTCAGTGGGTAGAAACCTTTTTCGCTGATTTAGTGCGCACTGTGAACATCCCACTAACCAATGACAGCGGTGGCTCCACACTGTTGGGGCTTACAGCTGCCGCCGTCCTCCCTGCTTATGTGTATTAATTTTGAGTTAGCATGGCCAAGTTATTAACTTTTGAAAAATTACGCCTAAGACATCCCTGCCCTCTAAAAGCTTACACACGGTAAGTAAAGTAGCACGTATATAAACATCAATACCAGACGGGTGAGTAAATCAGACAGATAGTTGGCTATGGAAATACTGTGAAGCTTAGAGAAGAGTTTATAACGAGTAGCATCTGGTTATGTGGAGATGAATACCTGAGTAAGGAGGAGCCCCAGCAGCAGGAAGCTCCTATGACAAGTCCAAGGCATATTTGGAGCTTGTGAAAAGGGACGTTAAACGTGAACATAAAGTTACAATTTTTTAAATATTTTTATTTGAATAAATTTAGGCACCTAATTAAAATTGAACTTAGCAGAAGGGAAACGTACAGATGGTAGACAGTGGATCTCCCACCTTTGTCGCCGAGCTGCCCAGGGCACCTCCCTAGGGATGCCACTGGTTCCATAACTATATGTGCCCATCCAGAGCTGTGCTGCGCATCTAAGGCACGCGTGTCTAGGGCATACTGTTTGTTGTTAAATAGCACACTATGCACACTGCTTTAGTTCCGCTCTTCCTTCTTATGGTGTCTTAGCAGATGATCTGTAATAGTATAGATGAAGCTATGCAGTGGTTCTTTAACAGTAGCATGGTATTTGTAGGGTACATATAAAGAAATGCCAGAGTTAAAACTGGAAAGGTGATCTCAGGCCAGATGCGGTGGGCCCGGTTAGAGGAAGAGAGCGTATGCATCAGCTTTGTGCATAAGAGGTGTGGTGTGTTGGAGCAGTTACACAGAAGCAAACTTGGAAGGGTGAGGAGGTGTGGATTGCAGGCAAGGGACCAGGAAAGAGTTAAGTAAGAGGGAGTGGCTCCACCCATGCCCCCGGTAAAGTGTGAGAGAAATTCAGAGACTTATCCCAAGTGGTCCCTGAAGAAAGAGCCAGCCAAGGTCCCAGAACTGGGATACAGCACTGTGAAAACTGCAGTGAAAATATCCCGATCTTCCTCACACTCTTGTCAGACCGTGGATCACATTGGGTGCATGGTGTTAAAGAACAGAACCTGTCCGTTGGAGCCAAAGCAGGACAGGTCGTGCCCCAGGTGATGTGGGATGCATTCTGTCTGGACCTAGACTTCTCACCTTTTGTAGACTATGGCAGCATTGCTTCCTTTACTTTACTGTGTTCCATCACCTTTTTTCAATCCTCGGATAAACATGTCCTTTAAGGGTTTAAGTATCAAGTAAGTAAAATAGTAACCTCAGGAAAAAAGTGAAATACCAGAAATACTCAACGTATGCATCAAGACGGTAGGATTTATTTTTCTTTTTGAGATTTCTAAAGTGATAACTCAAAATTAATAAACACCTAGAAGGTATACGCACTATTGCTGCTGGAGCAAGCTTAGAAATGTCCAGTGAACACACGATTCCAGCGAAAGCTGCAACGATGTCTACTTATTTTGGTTTTTCTTTCTAAGTGCTCAGAAGATTACCTGACACATAAGTGCACGACAAATACTTGAGAAGCAAGTCTCTGCTTAGTTTTAAATTAAAGAATTACTTTTTTAAAAAAAGTTGTACATCAGTTTTAAGTTTGGTAGTAATTCATCCTATCTGATATTTTTAAAGAATGGTTAACAATCTCCTTATCAATTCAAGCAGCAGTTTGAAGACAGACACTGTAGCTGAATAGATTAACGCAAATTTGTCCAACTCCTGACTGCCAAGCATTGTAGCACTGCTGTCTGGGGCAGGTTTTTCTCCTAGGGAGTTAAGTGGTGACTTTACAAATCTGACTGTTTGGGGTCAGACCCACCAGCGTGCACTCATTTGTTTCTCAGCAGGAAAGGAAACATCACTGTGCATAGCGCCTTCTGATCTTGAGTCATAAACCCCATGGCTGTGATTGCGGGCAAATCAGGAGAAGTGCTAGAATGCCTGTAGGTAAATTACTGTTTGTTTTCTCATTGCCCTGGAGAAAAAAGCATCCTGTCTGCATTCACATCGTACTGATAGATAATAAGAAGATACAGGATTATTACTCCACGAACACAAAGCATAATTAACAAGTGATGAACTTAGAAACATATTGTCTTACGGAATAAATTGTGAGTACGTGTTTTGTCAAGTGACAACTTTAACGAATGTACTCAGATTGTTGTCTGAGACAGCATAGTGGTTAAGAGCACAGTTCTGCCCCCTCCTAACAGGGACCTTAAAAAATTAAAATTAGTTTCCCTGAACCAGAGTATTACTGTCTGTAAAGAGAATGTTTTCTTGGGCATAGGATTGACATGCTTAGCACACTCCATGGTGCATGTTAAAAAGATATGTTACAAAACTTTGTAGAAAGAATACTCTTATTTTGCATAATGATTATTTTTGCCATGAAATTGTTCTTCTGTCTTTTTTCTCCAAGGTAACAAGTTATAGTAAGTGTGCTTTCTTTTATGTAAGTGATACAAACTGTTCAAACTTTCTACCAAAATCTTATCCCTAATGCTGTGAAAATGGAAAAGAGAAATCTCATTTTTTAATGCTAGATTTTAAATATCATATTTGAGGATCTTAAATTTTCACATAGTACGTTCTTTCTGCTAATGATCCTGCTAATGGAAGTCTTTGTCCCTCATAAAGTAGATCATCTTTTAGAAATGTCACTGGGATTTCTAACTTTCTCTTTTTGAGTTTAAATGTGACTTTTCTTTTCACAAACATAAGGCTCCTTGGCATTTTTTGAGCCTGTAAGTAAATTCATAAAAACAAACTACAGTTAAAGATACAAACAGAATGTGGCACAATGGCACACATCTGTAATCCCAGCACTTGGGAAGCTGAGGCAGAAAGGATCATTGCAAGTTTGAGACTAGCGTGGGCTACAAAGTGAGCTCAGGGCCAGGCTGAACTGCGTTGCAAGACCCTGTTTCAAAAAGACAAAATAAGGGCTGGGGATATAGCTCAGTGGAATAATCGCCTGCCTAGCAAGCGCAGCGTCCTGAGTTCGATCCCCAGTACCGCCAAAAAAAAAAAAAAAAAAAAAAAGATACAGAGTAAGAGTCTTGCCCTCAAGACCTGATGGGGAACCTAGCAAGTTTGTCTGCCTCCTTTGATTTCCCCCCTGCTTTCACTATAGGAGCAGTGCCCCCTGCTGGTTGTTGCCCAAGAAAGAAGCTGGATGTTCTCACCCACCACTCAAAATCTTGTGTCAAGTTTCACAGATAGAAAGCTGGGTTTTTTTTATTTAGAAAATAATAATTTCATGGATAAGTGTCATTAAGAATCATCTAAAGCTTATCAGAACCTAGTAGTTATTTGTAATCAATAGAGCATTTAAATAATTTGTATTTTTTAATCACACTACTTTGAACCACTTCTTTAGGAGTTCTGATTATCCTCTTGATATGAGACATTTCCTACAAGGTGTCTACAAAGACAGGAATTTCAAAATACTGGCTTGATGAGTATGTTACACTTTTTCCCTAACTACCTGGCAGTGCCTAGGAAGTATCCCACAAAATTGTCAGAAACCCCAACTTAACCTACAGCCAGGGCTTTCTTTCTTCATCTCTTCTATATATTTCAGTGTGTCATTAAACAATTTGTTCAAAGCCTCACTGTTAAAACTGTAAACATCTAAACGATGAGCTAAGAGCTGGATTTCATACTGTGACCTGTCTGTAACTCCCAATTCCTAATTAAAGTCTTTCAAAATGACTATTGCAGTACCAGTAGGATTGAGTCTGTGCTCTGTTAAGAACTGTGAGTGTACTATTACCCAAGGCACTTATAACCTACCAATTCTGTGAATCCCTGGAAATAGGAAACTCAAATATTACTTTGCATTGACTTGATCTAAGTTCCTACATGATAGAAAAATCTTGAAGACTTCTCTCATTGAGATAACACAGGATTTGGCCACTGTTTCACCTGTCGAGTTCAGAATAGATGTGAGGGATCATCATTTCTTAATCCATCCACCATGTAGCTTAAGGAGCAAGTCATTATAGGTGCCAAAACCATTTTTTGCTGGAGTTTCTCATGATATACCCTTAAGCTTCACCTCACCTGTCTCTCACGTCTCTTTTGTATGAGGAGTTATAGAATCTGTCCTTGTAGAGAGAGCAAGATCTTAAAATCACCTTACTGTTCTTCCTCATCCTTTCTCCTGCCAGACTTTCCCAGGGAGGGGGAAGAAGGGAGGGAGATATTCACTGTACACCCTACATTTATTAAATTAACAGGAGTGATATGTGGAGAATGAATTTCCCCACTCACAGTCAAAGGCTTCCAGTGTCCCCAAGTTTAACTCCCAATAAGCCCTTCCCATCTCTCCTGCTCACCTGGTTTCTCTAGATTGTCTCTGCCTTTGACATTCATGTACATCCCAGTCAGGAGCCAATACCTGAAGTATCAAAAGTGCTAAATCCTGCAGCCCATAGGAAAGTGCAACTTTCTGGCTTTTCTGTGCGAAGACTTTGCTGCCTCTGCAAGACTCTGTGTATTGATGCTTCTACTCATAACAAAATCAATACCTAACATTTATCAAGTTTTCCAGCAGCTCCTAGACTAAGGACTCTACAGGGACGATTGCATTTGCACCTGAAAGTGTAAGTGGGAAGATTATGAGTATGCTTGTTAAAACGTAACTAGGTGAGGAATCTAGAAAGGGTCTCGACCAAACATGAATAACCAAGTGACGCTGAGGGATACAGCTAAGTCACTGGATTCCAGAATGTAATATACAAGTAAGTTTTTCTTGCCTTCAGCTGCCACAATCATAAAACAAGAGTAATGTAACTATCTATCTTTCAGAGGTGATGTTGTGAGAATTAAACAAAATACCACCTGTCATATATTCAGAAACAAGGATTGGCTTTGACTTCCAATGGCTGCCCTGTTTTTAAATTACTTAAATTTCTTTAATTTAAGAATATGGGGGCTGGGGATATAGCTCAGTGGAATAAGCGCTTGCCTAGCAAGCGCAGGGTCCTGAGTTCGATCCCCAGTACCGCAAAAAAAAAAAGAATATGGCCTCATACCAGCCATAGGTTTGATTATGAGTATGTGTTCCCCCCTCACTGATAAATTTTACAGAAGATGAATTATTAGCCACATTGAATATTAAGTTAACAAGCATTAAAATACATATTTTTCAACACCATGGTAAAAGAAACCCCTTTATGGAATTGCTCATTTATTCTAGCTGAACTTGACATTCTAACACAGTGTAAACTTCTACTATAAGTTATAGGATATTCAGGGCATAAATGCTAAAGTTATCATCTGTACCCTTTTAAGTCCAACTTATATGTATTATGCAGACAAACCTCACTGTTTGGGGAAGCAACCACTGTTGAATGGCCTCTGAAAGAAGTCCAGAATAAGCAAGATACTGACTTGACTCCAGAAAAAAAAGAGGGAGGAAAAGAATGTGGGCTACCTCGGGTTCTGTGTTGATAGGTCCCCTGAGTGAGATACAGTATATTCTGTATTGCTTTGAAAAGCAGTTTAGGCAGCTTTTAACCCACACTGAGTTCTCCTCCACTAACGGCATTGGCACTTCAGCACCGTGAATTTTCTTTTGCCATTAGCAAAGGTGTCTCTGCTTGTGGACTTGAAATCTTAAAATGTCAGTTTCACTTTTAAGGCATTGCGGTTTCCCTATCAAAAGCAAAGGTATGTTTCTGAACCTCCCCTGGTAGGAAGATTGTTCAAACCACATCTGGCACCCTGCTTACTCCAAGAAGTCTTACGTGAAGAAAGCCAACTGAGTTACCTTTGAGAGAAGTAGGTTATTAAAACAAAATAGTAACATTTGAACAAATAATCTGTTTTCTTGTCCCATGACTTAAGACCGTGTCTGCTGCAAGCCAAAGTATGTGGTTAAGGAATGTTCCATCCAACCCCTTGTTTTGTCTTATGGAACCAAATGTGTCCCCTTTTGGTAAACAGTGCAGTGAGCCAGCTTGTGTGCAGAACTCCTAAGTGAGGTTGTTCACAAATTCATAGTGTTTCTGTTATGGGAAATTTCTCCACCCCAAGCCAAAGTATTCTTTACCTCTTTTTGACTAGACATCTGAACTCTTTCCTGAGACCTAGAATTACAGATAAGTGCTTTTCCATTCTGCCCTCTTGCCATTGACTCCCTTCAGCTTGTTGACGTTTCTGAGGGGAGCAGCCAGGCCTTGTGATCCCCTCTGCATCTTTCCAGCCCATACCTTTGATGAGTCAGTACAACTCTAAAAGGGGCAGCCTGTAGGGAACCTGCTAGGTGCTGGGTAGATCCGCATGTGTAATCCTTTCCTTCTGTAGGGCTGGCTCTCTGTCCCAGTCACAAGGGGAGGGTTTGAGTCCACGTGTTAGCCAGAGCGCAGGATCCTGAAGTTCTCCCTCAATTCCTCTAAGTCCGGAGCTGTGTATTTGTTTAGTTTCGTTTTGAAGTATCTGCATCTCCTCTAGTGAGAGAATGACTCAATCACAGGAGGAAGCACTCCGAGACATTTCCCAGGTTTTGCAGCTTATATCATTAACCCCCTTTTTCCGCTTTCCTGCCCACTGCCTGGCTCACCACAGCAGAGCGACTGAAAGAAGGGTGATCTTTGGAGTAATGTGTTGTCTGGGTCATCTTACGGTTACAGAATTCAAGAAAGACCTTACCTTTAGTTTTGTCCACATAATGACATAGATTTTGAGTGCATACGTAAAATAATGGAAACAGGATACATTCAGCACTCACACTGACATGATACGCCACATAACTCCTCAGCACTCCTACATCAATTAATTCAAATTAAGAAAGCCTAACATTAGCTTTCTCTGTGATTCTGGGGAACAGTTTTTCACAGGCCCCAGTTGTTACCTTCTCTAAACCGTTGATTTAGTAATTTGCTTATTTTCAGAAAACCAGTTGTATATTCTAAGCAACCTCTTCCTGGCTGAATTGCAGGCAGTGGAAGAGACTGGATGTCTGCCGACCCAGTTCCTCCCAGAAGGCTTCCTTCTGCATCTGAATCACAGCCGCCACTAGAGAATATTTAATACCAAGCTCAAAATAAGTGTTTAGGAGACTTTCAGTGGTGGTTTAAAATAATTACCATGAGTGCTTTGGTAAAAGCCTTTATCCACAAAACTATTTAAATTATATAATTATATCCCCTACCTCATTCTTCCTTCCTTTCCCTGGATTTGCTTTTCTTTGCCACGTCCTCCCTCCCCCTTTTCATGCTAAAGCCCAGACTGGACATAGATTCCACACTCCTCTGCCTTGCTTTCTGTTGTAGCTCAAGTGAGACTAGATGCCTCAGGAGGAATCATTTGCCTGCTGGAACCTACCATAATCCTAAATCCCAAACCTCGACTGAGGAGCCAGAAGCAATTTACCCAGTGAGATAATTCCCTCTTCTTACCTGCTTCCATTTTGTGACCATTGACCTTTATTAGGTGACATGACTCTTCTGGAAGATTGAATCATTTTCTCAATTATGGTGTTTTTCATCTGTCCTCACCCTAGAAAACTCCTGTGTATCAGCAAAGCATGGATTTTTTGGTCTCTTCTTTTTACTCATATATATGGCACATGTATTTGGCTGCCAACTACTAGGTCATTTGAGGGGATCTCTATTTTTAGTGACTTTACCTTCTGTCTGCCCTTATTCATTTTGGAAAAAATATTTTATATTGGTTTTGTTCTATATAGATACATTTTTAAATATTATGTTGTATTTTAGGCTAGGTATTTAGAAACACCAAAACTTTTTGGTTGAAACCTACATCGGCGAAAACTAATGGTCTGACTGGGAGCCACACTGAATGGACCAGTTGTATATTTAAATGAAGTTCATCTCCACTGTAACACTCTAAGGAGTATGTTCTTTTCCTAGTGCCTGTAAGTAGCTGGCAGAGTAGTTATATATGCATTTCATAGGGATATATGGAATGTCTGCTGAACTAATAACATATTGTAGAAAAATGAGTAATACCCAATGGTTTATCCAGGTTGCTATTATGGGAGTCATAATTCACTCTTTAGGAATGTGCTAACATTGTCCATATTTGAAATGGTCATAATTATTATTAAGAATGTTATTGGAATGTTCTGTTAATTCATAATTTTAGGGTGTGAACATTTGGAGACTGTAAGAGCAGAGAAAGAGCGAAACATTATGTTTTAGTACATTTTCTCTAGTTGCTGAGGCAAAATACCTGATCCCCAAAGTTAGGGAAGGAAAGGTGTATTTAACTCATGGTTCATAGAGGTCTCAGTCCACAGTCCCCTGGCTCCAAGGCAGAGTGGCATGGCAGAGGGGCGGCACGGAGGAGAAACGGTTCATGATGGCAGAAGGTAGCGAAGCAGGCAAGAGAGAAGACAAGCCTCTTTGTGTCCCTCATATTGAATCTGAGCTTCTGGGGTTAGGTCGGGGCCAAACCAATCAATGCACTGATTTAATAATCATGCACCTTTAATCCCAGCATCACACTCAAGATCCAGCAACCACATGAGACCACATGAGACTCTGAGGGGTCATCTAGGCCCAGACCTTAACACATTATCAGGTCATAAATTTGTAAATACCACATGTCTTAAATGATTATGAGGTGGGGCTCCAACCACCAAAAAGCTGGTAAAATAGATTTTCATTTAAGATATATATTTGACATGTTAAATTAACTTGTAAATTTTAAAAGGTAAATCTTCAGTAAACTGAAGTAAGTCTCTCCCCCCATGCCAGGAGAAAGGTAATTTTATCATTTGCTTGGCATGTTTAATAAATTCCTCTGAGGTATAAGTGCTGGGTATTTATTTTAGTGGACCTAAGTACCAAAAAATGCTTTGAATAAATAACTATACATATGTCTTGTTCCTTTAACTTTTGTGTTTGGTTTAACCTTCTGGACTGTCACTACAAGGGAGTTACAGAGGCTCGAAAGCAAGGTGTGGGGCCACTGCCATTAGCTGCTGTCTGTTGGACTGTTCACGTATGTCCGTATGTCCTTCTCCTCTGAACCCTTGGCTGACCATCTTCTAGCCGCAGGATAGCAGCTTTCCTTCCCCTTCCTTAGGGATATTTCCCTGTTCTCGGTGAGGGTGTTCCCTGGATTTATTCCTAAGTAAATCTGCCTTTCCTAAAAAACTCTGAAAATAATAGGGAAAGAAACCAAAGGCTAGAAGCTTCAAGGGGCCGTTTTATGCAGGTGCTTTCCATAGTATTATGTTTGGAGCCATCAAAAACACAGTTCTTAGGTGGCCTGACATGTTCTCTGCACATCTGGCCTCTTGAGTTCTTTAGACTGTTCCAGGCAACATTTTGCCAAAAGAAAAATGACAACGTGCATACTGTGATACTTTCCAAACAAATTGGGGCTTTGGGTGTGTTTCACTATAGAACTGTCCGGTTTCCTGGTCTAGGGCATCCTCTGTGATTTTTATCAAGGGTTTCCTTCCCCCGGGGCATGTGAAAGCCGTGGAAAGGATTACCGTAAAGCTGCCAGGCTCTGGTTTCTCAAAGGCTGCTGCTGCTTTACTTTATCGGCGGGTGTTCTGTGCACACGCTATCAGTTTCGCCAGGCTGCACCCTAAAGATTCAAGTGGGGCTTCATGACAGTCTTGTGGTTGCAGTTATTTTTGTGAGGAATTCTGAGACTTACTTACTGGCGAGGCACCCTTTCATGTCTCCCTCTCCCCCTCTCCCTTTCCGTCCTCATTCTCTTCTCTCTTCCTTCTCCCCCCTCTCCCTCTTTCTGTTCTCTCCATCCCCTCTTCCTTTCCTTTTCTTTCTTTCTCCCCCACTCCCCGCCCCAAGCATGCTTCTTGCAAACCCAGTGAATGCTTATTTCCCTTTGGCCCACTGATACACAACCTGGCTCACTCCTGAAGTTGCGAGCCGAAGTGCTCATCTGCCACATTCATTAGACGTTTCTGTCACTCGTGACAGAAGTAGGTGTCGGATCATAATTTCTTTTGTCCTCCATTTCCTCTTATTTTTTTTAAAACAGATTAATGTTTTCTTTATTCTAATTCAGAGTATCCAGGATTATGTAAGAGTTTTACAGGTAGCAGAAAACTGTCCTACAGTGGTCACACAAGAAAACAAAGGTAACTTTTTCTGTATTATCAGTACCGCAAACTGAGTAAAGGTATTGGTTGTGGCCCCGAGGCTCTGGGTTTGGAGGACCTCCCTGGAGCACTTGGCTGCTCTTGGGACTGGGGTTGAGTGGTGAGACCTGCATGACCCTGGAGTGCCGGCTGGGGGAGGGGCAAGGGAGTCCCGCTTCCCTTGAGGGTCCCTCCATCTGAACCCAGGCCTTTCCCAGTCCCCTTGTCTGTTTGCCTTCCCGAGTTGTCTCTAACTCAGAACGTCTCTGGTGCGCCGTTTCTTTCACTCCACAAATTAAACTGTGTAGAACAACGAAATACAACACACCTTTCTCTGTGTTGTGCTATGTGGTCTTTGATCCTTTTCTGAGGTAGCTTCTCATTTATGTATTTTCACTTTCACAAGTCACTAAATTTAAATGTTTAAACATTTCCCCCCTTCAGTAGCCAAAGAGAAAATAAAGCAGCAGCTAATATGGTAATAAATTTATCTTTAGCTACAGGAGATAAGCTTCAATGCAATATGGTCATAAAGTATGGCTCCCAGGCTTAGAGGAGAAGGGATCAACTTTCATAAATAAAAGAGCCTTAAAATACTCGCAGCAATAAGTAAGGATAAAATATAACTGGTGCCTTGCAGCACTCAGCCAACAACAGAGTCACTTATAAAAGAAAACTATAAAATAAGCAATGTTCGCAGCTTTGCCTTGTTACCTCACGCCCTCAGCGGGCTGACGAGCATTCACTGCGGGAAGTTTCTCACTCACCTCTTGAAATGTCCCTTCCCTGATATCTCCTGACACCTCTGGATTTGCTGAAGATCTGTGACCTTCACCGAGGAAACCCAGGGTTTCTTGCCATAAATAAGAGAGTTTTCAACAACTCTTAAAGTGTTGAGAATACCTGAGAAAGAGGGGAGAGCGGACCAGCATGTGCGTGTTGGTAGTGAATGAGGGCGGTCGCGGTGCTGGGCTTCACTCGGCCTTTGGTCTTGCTTCGCAGCAGATCTTTAATGAAACTCGAAGTCTTCCTAAGGCCCCTCTTAGCTTTCCTGTCATGTTTTCAGTTCAGAAGTCACTTAAGCAAGAACTTAAAAAAATAATAATGTACAAGGACAGTGGAGTGAGCAATGCCTTTATTTGAAAGACTTTAAGGAATAGATTATTTCTTCCCCAGAAAATTAGGAAGCAAATAAGAGAAGGCTGTCATATTCTCATCTTCCTCCCTCCCTCCTTCCCTCCCCCCCTCCCTCCCTCTTTCTCTGCCTCTTTCTCATTAGAAGTGGCAATACATGGAAAATGGAATGCCACCAGGAGAATGCAATCAGAATTCATCGTGCTGTCTTTCAATAACAACCTATTTACTAGGTGTTTGCGATTGCAGGCACTGTGTTGCTGGAAGATTAGTGGAAGTCTCTAGTCTCTTCCCTCAAGGAACTGAGGATCTTGCTAGCAGTAGCCAGTCATGCTAAGTAGGGTGCAGCCAGCCGGGGAGCATCATGGGACAGCCTCCCCCGAGGCTGGAAATGCAGGAGTCAAGGCTGTAGAGGGGGCTGTGAAAGAAGGCTGGGTGGGCTTAGAATGTGAAAAGCCTTCAGTGCCATTTTAAGCAGTCGTTTTTATTTTATTCATATTTGTTGTACATAGTGTTTCTATTCATCTCCAGAAGGAGGCATTTAACATATAGTGATTCTTTTTGTCCCTCTTCTCTCTCCATCCACCTCCCTCTCTAGGACCCTTTCCCCATTTTCATGACTACTGTTGCTATATTTTCAGTTCATCTTTGTGACATAAAGCAACTACGTTCATTGGTTGTAACTGGTACATGTACATGGCATATTAAACCTTTTTACATCACTTTCCCCCCACTCTCTGTCTCTTGTCCCTTTCCCATCTGAAAAAGATCTGTTTCCTTTAATCGGCCTTTTATTTTGCTATTTATTTGTACTTTGGAGTACTCAAATGAGAGAAACCATATGGTAGTTGAGCTTGTATGTCTGAGTTATTTCACATAACATTGTTTTCAAGATACTGTATACCGTTTTCTGACAAATATCTCAAATTTATCCTTCTTTATAGCCAAATAATATTCTGTTATACATAGATACTGCATGTTCTTTATCCATTCATCTGTTGATGGGTGTATAAGCAGCTTCCAGGGTTATGCATTGTGCTGCTATCAATGTGGGATCCACGTATCACTGTGATGTGATGTCTTTAGCACTTTCAGGAAGGGGAAGAGCTGAGTCAAATGGAATTTCTAGTTTTACTTTTTTAAGGAATCTCCATATTGAATTCCATAATGGTTGTATGAGTTTACATTCTCACCAACGATGTAGCCTTGCCAACATTTGTTATTACTTGATTTCTTGATGATTACCATTCTTTCTGGCTAAAATGAAATCATAATGTTGTCTTAATATGCATTTCTGTAATGGCCAGAGAGGTTGAACGTTTTTTCCAGTGTTCATTGGCAATCTGCACTTCTTCTTCTGGGAAGTGTCTGTTCATTTCGGATGTCTATTTTTTTTACTGAGTCTTTTATTTTAGGAGCCCTTACTTATTTTGAGTTTTTTATACTAGATATCAGTCCTCTGCCTAAGGAAGAGTTGACAGAAATGTTTTCTGTTCCATAGGTTGTCTCTTCATTTCCTTGTTTCCTTTGCTATGCACAAGCTTTTAAACTTGATATAATCCCATTTGTTGATTCTTGCTATTATTGCACAATTTGAGTTTTGTTCAGAAAGTCCTGCCTACAGTGTGATTTTTTTAAGAGTTTTACCTACTTTATCTTATAGTAGGTTGTTTTTGTGTTTTAATATTTAGATCCTTGACCTATTTGATTTTAGTTTAGTACATGGTGAAAGATATGGGTCTACCTTCAATATTCTATGCACAGACAGCCAGTTCCCCAGCACCATCTTCTAAAGAGGCTGTCCTTCCACCAATGTACATTTTTGGTCCCTTTGTAAAGGTCAAATAGCTTATGCAAGAACTTAAAAAAATAATAATATACAACAATGTGTTTGGGGTTTCTTCTGCATCTTCTGTTCTGTCTCATTGGCCCACATGTCTGTTCTTGTACTCGTATCATGCCATTTTTATTGCTGTCACTTTGTAGTATAACGTAAAGTCAGCTACTGAGATACCTCTGGCTTTGCTCCTGACAGCCCAGGAGTGCTTTTGCTACTTTGGGTTTCTTCTGGTTCCATATGCATTTTGGGATTGTTTTGTCTAGCTCTGTGAGGAGTGCTAGAGGTGTTTTGATTGGGAGTTGTGTTAAATCTATACATCAGTTTTGGAAATACAGCCATTTTGACAATATTTGTTCTTCCTATCCAGAATGAAAGGATAGCTTTCCATTTTCTAATTTCTTCTTTAATCTCCATTTCAGAGTACTGTAGTTTTCATTGAAGAGATCTTTCACTTCCTTGGTTAGGTAAATTCCTAGGTATTTAATTTTTCATGATTCTATTGTGAATGGTTCTAATTTCTAAGAGAAATTCTTTCTAATTTCTCTCTCAGTGACTTCATTATTGGCATACAGGAATACTATTGACTTTTGTATACTGATTTTATATCCTGTTACACTAATGAATTTGGTTACTAATTTTTGTGCTCACATAAGTGCTCTTTCTACTTTTAAAGAGTTTAGGCTTCATGGCAGCAGTAGGGAGCCCTGGAAAGATTGTACAGCAAGAAGAGACAGGATTTTTATTTTAAATTTGTTTTGCAAGGAGAATGCTCTGATGAGAGGCAGATGATGATGGCTATGGGGAAACAATGGAAGGAATTACAGACATTATATGTATAAGCCACTCTGCCCATACTTTGGAAGTTTGCCTCTTTTTGCTGATTTGGACAGAGAAAGATAAATGCACAGAAATTTAATTCTGAGTTTGATGTCATGAACTAGTAGCCATGTGTCTTCCAGCAAGAAACCTACCACTGTCTCATCTTTCTCATCTGCCCAGTAGAGGGAACAGGTACCTGTGCTCAGTGTTGAAGTAAATATTAACCAAAATATGAAGGTATACGTGGAGCTCTTAAAACTGCCTGGGATGTAGCGCATGCTAAATACTATTTGCCTGCATTTTTATCAGTTCTTGCATTTTTGTCAGACTTACTTATTTGTTGATTTAATCTGTATGAATTTGCTTTTAAGACACTCTAGGATAATCTGTTAGAGATTGTCATTGGTAAATTTTGCTTGCAGACTATTAGAGACATTTTCATCTCCTTTTCCAGTAGGAAATAAAGGGGTGAGCTCTGTAAATTAAAATAACTCCTTGCTTCTGATGTGAAATGTGAACAGAAAATTTCTTACAGAATTCTACTACATGGTGGCCCTTAGTGCCACTGTGGGTAATGGAGAACCAGGGAACTTTTTATATAAGTTCCAGTGTTGAGAAAGTTAGATAGTCTTCCTATGGTACAACGTGATCTGTTAATTTCATAAACAGATTCTGAGATTCCAGGATATGGTTTGAACTATATCAGAATACAAAGACAGAAACACCTTCAGAAATCCCCCCTGTAAAATTTTAATTACCTCTGGCACTCATTCCCTCTTCATGAAGTAACTGTGAAGTAACTGTACTACAACCTTAAATTAAAACAATAATTATATCTACAGTGAATATAATAAAAATTATAAGTGTATTATGTCTTTATCATAGCTGTTTTATTATATAAATTTATTCATTATATAAGTAACTAAAAGATTAACGGTCAGAACAAAGTCTAGTGAGGGGGAAGACAGTCTTTGTACTCTCTGGTGCAGGCCTTGTGTTATGTTTCCTCACAATGCCAGGGCTCCATAAGACAGGCAGTTGGCACCATTGGGTTATAGGAAGAGTCTATGGATCTTAGGGTGAAAAACTAAATACCTTGAAAGGTTTTCCTTTTGAAGACCTGAGAAAGAAGTTCTTGACAGAGGGAAATGACTACTTTCCTTCTGTAGATCTGAGGTGAACAAAGCTGTCCTTGACACTGAAGGTTTTTATTGTGCCTAAAAGTGAACTGTTCATTGACAGAAGTGCTGCTTTTATTGGATCCATCAAGATTACCAGGGCGCATGTCACCATCCCTCTAAAATACAGCAGCACGAAACCATGATTCAAGTTATGGAAGCCAATTCCTAAAATGACAAAAGATTACAAATCCTGCATTTCCTCCTCTAGGTTCCTGGGAATTGAGTTTCACCAGTGCTGAGTACTTTTGAAAGAACACCCATAAATTATTTAAATTGTATTCCCCAAGCTTTCCCCTCACTTCATGGCAAACCAATTTTGACTAGTTCATAAATTAGGAGAGTGTTTTCTTAAACAAGATAATTTACTGAAAATATTTTTGCAGTATTGTGATTGTGGTTAGAGTAATGAGCAAAGACCTCAGAGTCAGCCGAGTAATGGGTAACTTGTGGTCCAGTCCCAGCCTGTCTGGGAACAGATATATGATTTCCACAGGTTTTCTGATAACCTTTGTCCAGTCTCCACTACGGGACTATTAAGAGAATCAAATGAGTAAAGTTTTCTGAAAGTAATTTGAAAGATAAAAAACACTAAAAATGAAAAATGTAGCTGCCAAACATTCTGAAGGGTCTTAGAATAAATGGAATCCATCCTGATGGCCTCTGTGGCTTCATGTTCCAGGGAACAAGGGAAACCCTCAGTCGGCACTGCACTATCCTTGGGGACGCTCTTCGGAAGGAGAATGACTTTGCTCTTATAATTGATGGGAAGACCCTCAAGTATGCCTTCACCTTTGGAGTCAGACAGTATTTCATGGATTTAGCTTTGTCGTGCAGAGCTGTCATTTGCTGCAGGTAAGTTCCCCTTATTGTCAGATTTCAGGATCAAAAGTGATCCTAAATTCTAGGTTTTTAAATGCTCCATGAAGCTCTCTATCCAATGTTGTATTTTTAATTCGTTTACTCAAGACCTAAGATTCACAAACCAGAATAGGATTTGGTAGCAGAGGTTTTTTTGTTTGGTTTTGTTTCTCATGAGTTCTTAGGGTCATTAATACATATTGTTCATACTTTGAACCCGCAGGTTTCTTGCCATTATCTGTATTAAAACCCAATTTTTGGGGTTGGTGGTGTTGCTCAGTGGGAGAGCGAGTTTAGCATGTGCAAGATTCTAGGCTTCATCCCCAGCACCCAAAAAAAAAAATCTGCCTTTATTCTATCCTGAGTTATTTCTATAGGGATTTTACTTTACTTTCCAGACCTAAATCTTTGACCTTGGTGCTAGGAATAGTTTTGGGGGATGGTGGCACAATAAGATGTATAAACTAAGACTTTTTCCAAGTAACTGGAACTTTTTCACAGAGCTATCAATTGACTATGCAGTCCTTTGCCCAGTAATTTATAATATTACCTGTATCCTAAATTAAAATCTGATTTGAGTTATCCAGTCCCAGTCTATAAAATGGCTTTTTGTAAACTACTTAACTCCAATCCTGCCTGAGTTTCTTGTCAGGAATCTTTGCTGTCTCTTTATCTAAACTGTTGAAAACTATATCCTCCAAAAATCTAAAGTTTGTTCATGATGATACCCAGTCTCCTCCCTTCTGATCACCATAAGACCTAAAGATTTTCCTCCTTGTCATCTGCATATTGAATCTGGTGAGACTGGGCCCAAGGTAGCACTTTCTCACATTGCTTCTTTTTCCTGGGAGACAGTGTTGGCAGGCTTCACTTCTGAAGAATTTTTCAGAATCTATGCTTTTAACATGATCTTTAAAACTGTTCCATTTGCATGGAGCATTGCTGTAATCCTAGTGTTCCAAGAGGATGAGGCAGGAAATCACACATTGAAGCCCACCCTGGGCAACATAGTAACTTACTTAAAGCTTGTCTCGAGAAAAAAATTGGGGGAAAAAGGGCTCAGGATGTGGCTGAGAGTGAAAGTCCTTGGTGTAATGGGGTAGGGGGGATGGTGTTCCATTTGGTTTATTGTACTCACTATTAAAAGAATGCTATGCTTTTGAAACCTGTTTTGGTCTGGACTTATTCACTTAAATAGCCTATATGTGAGATTGTCTCTGAACTTATTCATACCTTGAAGATATTTACTAAATTTCATTTGAAATATACTTCCTGAAATATAATTTAAACCATACTAAGTATTCTGGGTAAGCATCGTTTTGACCTATAAATTTATAACATACTGAGAGAATTAAGAACTACCTATTACTACTTAAAATCTAATTATTTTAGCCATTGAATCTGTTTTCTCCTCTGTAGCATCTATTAATAAGTAATATTCCTATAAAGCTCTTGGACACTATATTGTACAGATGTTTAATGTTAGTAACAATCAAGCTCTTTGCTTAATCATGAAGAAAGACTTGGAAATGATTCCAACTCTTCTATTTGGGTACCCTCATGCTTTTTAACATCTGCTTTTAGGGTGACTTTTTTTAATTCCTTGCTAGTATCTTGACAAGGCCCTACTAATGTCCAGCCCTGACACTCTTCCATCAGGATAATTTTGTGCCAGATTTGGTCATTTAATCTCTTTCACTAATGGGTTCAGAAGGATCAACAAAAGATTGCTCAAAAGCACATGAGTGTTATGACTGTCGGCTTCTACTTGGAAGCAGAACAGAGAGCAGAAGACAGCACTGTTTAGATAAGTGACCCGTTTGCCTGAGTGGCCATCTGCGATGCGCCTGCTGCATGCTGGGCATAGACGGTGCATGAACAAAGAGGAACACAACTGGCTACCTGCGGTCCCTTGTGTACATTCTTTTTATCAGAATTACAACTGGTTTGAGAGATGTGGGAGGCCAATTTCTCTAAGGCAGTCATTGCAGCTGAGCTTCATTCTTAGAGCATTGCTTAACGCAGTACTTCCCACCATTCTTCAAAAAGTTGAACCACAAAATTAAACAACAGCAGAAGGAGAAGAAAACTAGAAAGCAGAGTCAAGGGGGAAGAAATATGTTCTGTGCTTACAAAACTCCCTCCAAGATCCTTGCTCTGGATGCTTGCAAGTCACGTGGACCTCAGGCAGGGCTCTTCCAGGCCCAGGGACCCTGGGAGGGACTCACACCCTGCCCTGCACACACAGCTAAACTCTGAAACTGAGCTTCTAAAGATGTGTGTGGCCTCTTTCTCCCTCGGTTCTGTTTTGTGCATGTTTGAGGATCATGAAGGTCCCTCTGCAGACTCTGAGGCTTATTTAGAGTCTTAGGATTTGCTTTTTTTTTTTTTTTAAGTAAAATATCTTTCCCCAGTTTTTTTCTTCTAATTATCTTCATACTTTCTTTTCCCACAAGGATTGTGGTTCAGCTTCCGGCCTAGCTTTGAGAATTGGTCTAAGCCCATAATTACCTGAGTGCCACTGCCAGATTCATGTCTGTGCACCTTCTTGGCCTCGTTCCTCTTGTGAACTATTGGTGCAGACCATCTTGTCATTTCACTGACTGACCTCCCTGTGTAATTTCCATGAGAGTGCTTCCATCATGCGATAGGAAGAGGTGGGCAAGTCTGTGTATCATTCTTGGCAATTAAACCCCTGTGTCACTCCTGATTTCTCAAATGATTACAATCTTCCAGCCTCAGGAAATTCTCAATTTGACTCCATTATGAGATAGATGCTTCAGATAAATACTGAGTATTATTTCAAAATACAGTACAGTTCTGTTTCCCCAATTCATTCCTGCTCCTGCTGCCTTTCAGAGGTTTTCCCTCAAATTTAAACTGCTCTCCAGGCTATTGCTTGTCAGTCCACACACACGATGATAATTCAGTCAGATCTTCCCCTACCATCTTCTGTGTGGCCACAGGCCAGAGTGGAAACAGCGGGGAAAGCCTCCCCATAGCAGTAATGAGTCTCCCCACATTCATTCCATCTTCAGGATTACATCAGCCACTTTCCTCCCTGACATTATCAGCATCCAGGGGTAGAGGCAGTTTTTACTGCTTGCCTAATTGACACAGTTATAAAGATGAGCTTGTTCCCTCAAGAATCTCTGGCTGAATTCAAAGAAGCAGTTGTTCTCTCAGTCAACACGACGCCTCTCACCACCGTTTCCTGAAGGGAATATTCAAGAGACAGAGTTAATCCCCATCCCAGAATTATTCAGGGCTTTGGAGTCTTGATTTTGGTTTACACAATGTAGGTTACGTGTTATACCTCAGATTTTTTTTAAGAATATAATCTTTTTATCAGTCTACCATGTACTGTGTATTCATGGACACTGGGTAGCTTTTATTTTCACAGTCCCGCATATTTACCTGCAAAACCTATAAAGCCAATAGGAAACACATCTGGTTTGAAGGTAGTTTCTGGTAAGTGTTCGTGGGAACAAGCATAAGCAATCCTTTGAGATGCTACTTCCCTGTCTGTCGCTCCCCTTGGTTCTTACTTGCTGTGATCACAGCTACTCTCAACAAATTAAAGGCCTGGGGTCCCTCCTCCAGAATAAATGCTTGTGCAAATGAACAGGCAGGATCATATGCACCATTTTAGGGTTTTTCAAGACCCCCTAAAACTCCTTGGACAGAATAGGGGGGAAAGAAGTTGCTGTAGGACTCCTGGAAAATCGTAGGCACAGCTGAGATCAGGATCTATCCTGAGGTTCTAGGCAGATAATATCTGACCTCAATTACCAACACCCTCTTCTCTGCCCTTGCATATTTAACTGGGGATTCAGGCAGTGCTTATTTTAGCTCTACCTCTCTGGTGCTTTGGATACCTAACTCTCTCTGGCCTTGGTTTCATGACCTGTGAAATGAAGAGATCAGAATATGGCCCCGATCACAACCTCCAGGGCACCTGGATGCCTTCAGCAGCTAAGAATGGAGCTGCCCTGACGTAAAGAGAAGGAAACACACACAAAGGTCTTCTTCCTGGGGTGGCTCCTCCCAGCATGGAAGCATCAGAGGACCTCCCACCGCCCATGCTGTTTTTTTGGCTGCACTCTGCTTTGGCCACTCTGTAAGGCTAGGAAGGGCCTTTGCACTGCTCGGATCTGCTTAATCTGGGGAAGCAGCTGTTCTGCCTCTTTTAATATTCCCTTCAGAAGATTGGGAATGTTGCAGTGAGATATTGCTGTGTGTTAAATGGTGTGTGGTTTCCAGGGTCCTCATCAGTTCACATAACCCAGCCTTTCAAAGAATTTTACATTTTTTCTGTAGTTGTCAGTTTAGTTTAAACATATTTTGAAACTTATGTTCTGTGACAGTTGGTTGAAAATTGGCTTAGAGCCTCCAGCTTTTAGACTGTCTGGTAATCACCGCTCTTCTACATAATTTATGTACTCATGTCTTCTGAAAAGGAGAAGTTAAATTAAAGTAAGCATTTTTCCCTACTTGCAACATCTCTAATCAAAGTTTAAGCCCCTTCTAGGCCATTTTCCCCACAGTGTATAAGAAAAAAACCACTTGACTTCAGTGAGCATTGTCACTTGGGAGTGGCATTCCAGGCAAAACCTTTCACCTCGCTCCAATCAAGGGGTCCTCCAAGAAGAGGTTCAAGGAAACACTGAGTATTTCCTGTCGTCACACAAGTATGCTAAATAAAGGGTTGAGGCAGAGCTACTTCTTGAATCTTTTGGGATTGTCTTAGCCTTAAAGATTCCTCTAAATAAATTTTCTATTCAAAGGTAGTCACAAAGCACAAATGAAGCTAATAAATGCTCAACAGACGTTCCTTTAAAGAAAAAGAAATTGTGAATGCCGCTGGATGCCAAGCAGATGTTTGGCTTTGAAGAGACTTACAAACTGTTAATGAATGTCATCCCTGTATTTGCTTCCAAGAAAATCTAAAGAAATGTTGGAAATGTTGAAAGAATAATTCTTTTATACAAGTACAGCTCACGGAGGACACAGTGAATAAATTTTATAGCTTAATAAAACGCCTGTATTTTCCTTTAACATAATAATCATCTGCTCAGCCCTGCCCATCTCATCTGCTGTCTAGTCCTCTACTGAAGTCTTTTAGAGGAACTACACAGCCATATTACAGCCTGATAACAGCGCCTATGTGCTGCACCAGAGAAGTCCCTATCTGACAGTAAAGTAGCTAAAAGTATATGCAATTTCTAAATGTTACAGGATGCCACTGTTATTCAATAAGGTCTAGTTTTAGGTGTAACTCTTATTAAATAAATCACCATCTCCAGATCTCTCAAACTCACCCACAGATACACACATTCACACACACTCCTCAATCGGAATTATAGGCAGATAATTCTTAAAAACAGTACAGAAAGGCTAAGTGTACATTCAGTGAATTTTCACAGAATGGTACACTTCTCACCTGGTAGCATGACCAGTACCCTGACAGCCCCTTTGTGCCTCCTTTTGTTGTAAGTCTCGCAAGGATAACTATCTTGACTTCTGTCATCATGCTTCAGTTATGCATTCAACTTAATCTTTTTCTGTTTTTTAGTTTACTAGCTTTGACTATGCATATTTATTTCCAACAGCAACATTGAAATTCTTAGAGATTCTTTTAAGCAGATTTTTGTGCGTTTTTATTGTTGTCATCATAGTTTTTGGAGGAAAAATCTCACTCTGCAGTTCAGGCTGACCTTGAGCTCACTTATATAGCCCAGGCTGACCTCAGACTCACTGTGATCCTCCTAGCTCAGCCTTCCCGGGTGCTGCGATTACAGGTGTGCACCGCCACGCCTGGCTGTCAGCAGCTTTCAGTGCGGACCTCAATAGCTTTCCACCAAAGGCTTCCCTAAAGCTTTGCTTGAGTCAGTAAACCAGCACTATAATATATTCTTCAGTCGGATATGAATCTGCCTAACATTGCTTTCATTTCTTTAGTTCTGATTTGCTCAGGGCCCAATATATGGAGGCTGTGGCATTTCTCTAATGTGCCTTGGCTGTATTGTATAGGAAAGGCTTAGATAACTTGGCATAAATGATTCTCCATGCACCTGAGGAGGGGTCCGGTGCTAGCACTCACTTTAAGAAAGCTGGCTGAGTCGTGCTTACTTAGGTAAAAGAAGGTGTTTGGCACCATGCTAGTGTTGTAGCAGTCAAAACCAAGTAGGAAGATAGGGTTCCAGTAGCTGTAGGGCATGGAGCAGAAGAGCAGGAAACCATTCAAGGAAATGATGGTTTGGAAAAATAAGAAGTACGTAACAGTCAGAGACAAGAAATGGGTGTGGCGCAGGTTTTAAATCGGTAATGAGAGATGGGTGGTTCTAGGTAACACTCTCCAAGAGGAAGAGAGCATTTCATGGAGCAGGGCCAGGCTCTTCATATTCAACTCTTGGGATAGTAGCTCGATAGAAGTCCTTAAATTAATAATTCTGAGGGGCGTGGAGAAGGTCCAGGGATCTTCTACATTATTTCATTATATTCTTCCGTGAAAAAGCCATCCTGTCACCACATGATTAAGTACTGTGTGGACGAGGGACACCTGCTCTGCACACTAGTTGATCCCAACTCCGCACAGCAGTCAGCCTGCCTCACTGATGCCCCTGGGCTAGCCTGCCACTGTCCCAGTGCAGGACGTCTACAACCACCCTGGGGCCTTTCCTCCAGAAAGCTACTGCCTGCCTACCTTTCTCTGTATGTAGAGACCGTTATCTGTCTTCAAAACAACTTTCATTGAGAACCTCTGACCCAACCAGTTGTCTCTTTTTGTCATTTTCATGGCCCTTGTCCTAGGTCAGATTCGTTCATAGATAGATAGAATCAATTTATATTGTTCTGTTTTACTGGGTATAAACATCTTTTAACCAATCCAAATTAGTGTTTCAGGTATTGTTTCTACCATGTTCTTCCTTTGCTTAGAGCTGGCTATGCCATTAAAACTTTTCAGTCGTGACTTGCAGGGGCACTGTGCCATCCAACTCTCAATATACCTACTCTTTTCCTTGAAAAAGTAGATGTTTGCTCCTCCGTCTAGTAAATTTTTTTACCTGTCATTCTCATCCATGAATGCAAGCCTGGAATATCCAATGTCCTTTGCACAGTTCCTCTATCAGATTAAATAAGTTTGCTTCCTAATAGCAAAGGGTCAAAACATGTGAGAGTTACAATGATAGTATTATGGGATAATGAGATGAAGTTCTCTTATAAAACGACCATTTTTTCAGCTCTGCTACCATTTATACATGTTATGTGCTGTGTACAAAGCTAGATTCAACATAACTAGGTGCTTTTTATTAAAGAGGATGAACAACTCTGTGGACAAACTGTTCTCTGGTAAACACTACAATAAAGTATTTCCTAGGAGTTTTCTCTTTGTGCCTTTTTGTAAGGTATATTTGCCAGTTAGTAATTTGAAATGTCTATACATACACATTACTGATATGAACAGTCCATAGTTAAAATATTTCCGGACTACTATAATTTAAGGCATTAGTTTACTGACATAACTACATAAATTCTATGAAAGGAAAGCTTATATCTAACATGCATTGAAGAAAAGCTTTTTAAAGTTGCTTTTCCTTTTGCCTGTAGAAAGGCAATCTATATTTTATTTCTGTGAACTCAGTCCCTATATCATAAGGTTTCTGATACCTGTGACTACGCAGGATATCAACAGATGTTGGTTTTGGAGACCAGGCAAGTGCTGGCTTATCATTTGAGTAGCATAGTTCTCTTACCTCAAAGTGGTTGAATGTTTAATTAGGTACCATGTGCTAAGTATCCTTTTGAGGGTTTACTATATAAGCTGCTGTTTTTGTTCCAATAATAAATTCATGAGGAGTTCCTAACACAGTTCTAGTATTTATGTAATTCAGGTATATGTAACAGATTTTTTTTACCATATTTTAATTCCTTTTTCAATTTAAAACCTTACATATGAACCTAATAAATTTTAGTTCAAAAAGATGCAAATAAGATCTTATAAGTTCAGTTTTTCTCCTTTTTGTAATTTCTTTGTTAGCAGGTTATGACTCAATGGGGGATAGTCTGATATTCACAGGAGAAACCTTAGGAAGTTTGTTGGAAAAGAAAGTACAGCAGACCCTAACCTCGAAAAAGAGTCACTAGAAGTGAACCTCAAACTTAATAATTAGCAAAACTTGGTTACTGTGTAAAACACTTCAGGGTAATTAGAAAATATTATATTCCTCCATATTTTTAATATTTTCCATTTCATAGATAGTCAAAAAGAATACAATAATTTGGACTGTGTTTTGAAGAAATAAGCTAAATAAAACCTCTTACATATGTACATAAAATTGTATCAATAAGATAATATTACTTTTGAGTGTAAAGTATAAGTCTTTTGGCTACCTGTAAAAAGTCCCTGAATTTATTCTTTATTATATGTCTGTGTATATACTTGTACATAAGACCTTTACCCATATCCCCTTCAGAAAGGCGATTCATTTAGCTAATCCCATTAAAAGACTGCAAAACAAGCCTCATATAAGGTGGACCACCTATATACTTCTTAGCTTAAATGGTAAAAATTTCCAGGGCTCTGATCTCATGTTCACAAGCACTGAGAGTTACTACATAGCAAATAAGAAAAATAATGAATAACATGTGCAGAAACTGCAGCCAGAATATCTGAAAAGCACATTGCGCTCGTGTGCTCCTAGGTTACAGCACTAGGACCACCTTCTGTTTGTGGAGCCATGGGAAGAAAAACAACCCTTTATGGTCCACAGTAGATACACAGTTCTTTTCTATAGGGCCTCATCTTTCGAAGAAGAAACAGCAACGGTGGAAAAGAAGAAAACGCTTGGTACTTGGAAAGTTTAAGTTTTGGATTTTCTCAGCTATGGACATGTAGTTTTTGACAAACACTGGGAAGAATTAGTTCTCTGGATTATTATGGAAATTGAGCAAATACAGAAAGAGATGTACAAAAGTCAAAGTAAATAAACTGATGAACACAGTAGTAACCTTTGTAAAAGGTGGAAAGAGCAGTAGAAAGGATTATATTCTATGAAAGTTTGAATGTGTAGTGAACAAAATTTAATATGTGTTGTTTCTTTTACCCGCAGTGAGCCGTCTTCCCTTTGTCAAGGCCAAGGCAGATTCTGCCTTGTCCTAGAAACCTGTCACAGCCCAGGCTGCTCTCTATATCTTCTGGAACATTCTGGCAACTCAGTCAAAATGCTTTATAGTATACTTACCTTGAACGACTTAAATTTTTTGCTTTATTGTCACCTCTGTGTATTAAGGATCAATTTTTTAAAAATGGATGTTTGAAAATAGTACAGATTGAGTATCCAGTACTGAAAATACTTGAGGCCAGAGGAATTTCAGATTTGGAATTTTTTTCAGATTTTGGAATGTTTGTTTATGTCATATCTTGGGGATGGGCTTCAAATCTAAACACAAGGTTCATTTAAGTTTCACATACACCTTACACAAGTCACCTGAAGTTACTTTTCTTGGTTTGTTTTAAGGATTTTTTGCAGTACTGGAAATTAAACTCAAGGGCCTCACAAGTAGTACACAAGCAACGAGAGGAAGCTTGAGCTACCTCTCCAGCCCTTTTATTTTGAGATGGCACTTCACTCAGTTGCCTAGGCTGGCCTTGAACTTGCAGTCCTCCTCCCTCAGCCTCCTAAGAAACAGAATACACAATGTTTTGGCTCTGATGCATCACATGATATCAGGTGTGGAACTTTTCACCTGTGGCATCATGTTGGTATTCAAAGATTTCAGACCTGGGCTGGGGATATAGCTCAGTGGAATAAGCGCTTGCCTAGCAAGCGCAGGGTCCTGAGTTCGATCCCCAGTACCGCAAAAAAAAAAAAAAAGATTTCAGACCTTAGAGCATTAGTGATGTTGAATTTTCTGATTAGAAAATGTAATTCAAATTTAATTCACATTAAAGAAGCTCTGTTTAACTAACTTCAGTATGCCTAACCTGAACCCTTTATAGCATGTTCTCTGTAAGACCTGCTGCCAGGGGCCCCGGAACCCTCTGCCCAGAGCCTGGATTCTACAGTGCACTTGTGCTTTTGATGCCACGAGTGGTGCTGGTGCTTTCCTCCTAGTGCTCATTCTGTCCATGTTCATTCCTGTGGTTTGTCTTAAAGTAATTGCCATTAATTAATTAAATATTTTATAAGTCGTTGAAATAATCTAGTGAAAGTTGTTGCGGGAAAAACCAGCTATAATGGTGTGTTAGCTCTTTGTCAAAACATCTGAGAATAATAACTTAAGGAAAGATGTATTTTGGCTCACGGTTTCGGAGTTTTTAGTGCATGGTCTGCTGGCTCTTTTGCTATGGCCTGTGGTGAGGCAGAACATCGTGGTGGAACAGGGTTGGGAAGCAAAGCTGTTCATCTCATGTCAGCCAAGAAGCAGAAAGAGTGAGAGCGTGCACTGGCGGCTTGCTTCCCTCCAGTTTCCTCACACCCAGATTCCCAGCCTATTGGACGGTGCCACCCACATTCAGGGTGGGTCTGCCCCCAACAGTTTGCTATCTCATATAGCAATCGTCTCAGGAAACACCCTCAGATACACACACCCCAGAAGTGTCATTTTCTAGTTTCTGAAGTGTTTCTCAATTCAAGCAGGTTGACAGTCAAGGTTAACCATTCCAAATGGTCTAGAAAGATTTTGAGTTGCTAGAAAAATTTGCTATGTAAGATAACTGTAAACTGGGGTGCAAAGAAATACTACATGTTGGTCTCCACTTCAGTGAAACAAACCATGTATTGTTCCTCATAAATCAAGTTTCTCCAACAAAAATAGGCAGAATTTCCAGCAGCAAGCTTCATGCAGAATAAGGTTCTTTGTCCTTCATCACAAGTTTGTGCATTCATATTTTTCACTTAAATGTTCTGTGAATATATATTTTACTTTTGACGACCTCCCATTTCAACCCAATATCTTTGTTTAACAACCAGCTTTTATTGCAAATTTGTCAGAAATGAAGACTTCCTCTGTTTCAATTTTCTTTTAAGCCAGTTGTTAACTTTCAGCTCCATAGTGGCAACAGGTCCCTTGCAAGTGGCATAGCGTACTTTTGGGGGGAGTGTCTGTCACTGTATCATCATTTTTTATTTAACAGGCATTGTTCTTGGTAAGGGTGCTCCTGCTCTTTGCTTTCTGTATCTGAGTTAGCTTTCCATTTAGAATTGTGTGAAAATCCTCAGCTATTTTTAGTTGGGGTTATCAAAGACTGAGCATCAAGCTGGGAAAACAGTGATTGTTTGTAATCACCATGAAGAAAGAAGGCAAAGTTTAGTCGTCCAACTCTTCTGATGCTGCTTTAAATCACTAGTATTAGCTCACCATGCAGGTTCAATTCACGAAGAAAGTACCATGTCCTAGCTCCCTGGGTTCCATGGTGTGACTTCATAATGTATTCACACTGTGGGTCTGTGAAAGGGAATTTGATAAATGTTTTCAAATGCTTTTCTCTTTTCTGCACATTTCCCATTTGCTTTCTAGAACATGTCTTGGGAAGCATTCTTTCTTGACATTTACTGACTGTTAGCTACAGTCTGTGTTTAAAATACTGGCCTAGAGCCAGTGGACTTACCAATTTATATTATCCCTGTTAAGAAAAATTAAATAAAATGTGAAACTGAAATGAAAATTGCTTCAAAGAAAAATGGAGGCTAGCCACGAAATAGCCCATTAATGGCCTGGTGCTCATTCATTCCCTTGCTGAGTCCCCTGTTGTGTCATTTTGTACTATTGCCAGACTCTGAAAGGAAATCCAAAGAAAAAATTAAAAATAATTCTTTCATGTAGCAACCGTGTATTGAATACGTCCTCTGGATCCGACACTAAGAGTACAGAGGAGTCTGGGTTGCTCTGCAAGCAGCTCACAGGCCCATACGGTGGTTCTCCACTGTAGGATAAAATCCAGAGCTGCTGTGGCTCATTCCACTGGTATGGAGACTGGAGCCTCCTTAAAGCACACATTCGTGCCGAGTACCCACTGCTAGGAATTTTTCCTACATAAATAATCAGGAAAATGTGCAAAGATGCATTGATTCCTTTAGAATAATGATCTTCCTTTTAAAATAGAATAACAAGCGATGTGCCACGTTTCAGATGTTCATTAGACACCTGTGTCACTTAACAATGGCAAGGAACTTAGCGCTAAGATATCTATTCTTGTCCAGTAAATTGTGTGTGTCAGTAGTTTCTACTTAATTACTGTCCTAATAATTGACTGAACTACTGTGTGATCTTCCTGTCCTTATAACTTCCAGTGCAGCATGAACAATATATTAATTGCAGTGATGTGTTCTTTCTTGGAGTTCTTCTGTCACTATTTAAGAATTTATTTCTTAAATTGCTTTTAAAAGCCTGTGAAAATTATTCCAAATTTAATGCCAAGTATGATTCTAGTATTGATGCTGATGTCCTCTGTTCTTGACCCACATTCATATAAAAGATTGCTTGATGGCTACGTGAGTATCAGTCAGTGGTTTGGGAAGAAAATGAAGCACTGTGGTTTAGATACACCATGGTAACTGAGAAAAGGTTACAAGGTTAAGCAACTCCCTATCATTAAATAATGTTCTAAGTTTTTTTAAGTATCTTCTACATTTTCTAAGACCAGCTTTCTCTGGGGTGGTCAAAACTTTTATTTCCCAGGTACTGTATATGTAGGATTTAGTTAGTATTTTGACTATTCTTCAGTAGCTTTTATGACCTTCTCATTATTCACAAGTGAAGAATTATTGGATGTTATTTTCTGGAAAGTAATGGAATCTCTGAGCACAGATGTTATTTTTTAACAAATTAATGCAAACCAAACATTCTAGTAACTAGTTTTTAACAAACAGAATTGTATCCTTTAGCCATTAGCTAGAGATTTGCTTCTAAGGTTTTACTTATTTCCCTTAAAATGGCAACCAGGTTGATAGAACTAAGCATTTTTAAACTTGAAACTCTCATAATGGTGATTCGTTCATTTGGAATGAGCTATTCATATGCATCTTTTGTCTCTTTTATCCTTCAAAACAATGGCATTTCAAAATTTCTTTTCTCGGAAACCAGAGGTAATTGATGATGTGCTCTAATTTTCAAGGGTTTCTCCTCTACAAAAGTCTGAAGTTGTTGAGATGGTGAAGAAGCAAGTCAAAGTCATAACACTTGCGATTGGTGATGGAGCAAATGACGTCAGCATGATCCAGACAGCCCACGTGGGTGTCGGGATAAGCGGCAACGAGGGCCTGCAGGCAGCTAATTCTTCTGATTATTCCATAGCTCAGGTAAAACGCCCTTGCTGCAAAGCATCCTTCTGTTCCTTTCAGTCAGCCAACACTGTGAAGAGGGGAAAATACTAATTTTTTTCCACTCTTCTTTTAGTTCAAGTATTTGAAGAATTTATTGATGGTTCACGGTGCCTGGAACTATAACAGAGTCTCTAAGTGTATCCTGTACTGCTTCTACAAGAATATAGTCCTTTATATTATTGAGGTAATAGATTAAGTTTAAAATCCTTGTTGCTTGCATATATATTTAAAGACAATTTTTATGAAGACATTTTCTCATTGTTTGCATTAATACCTCATGTCCTCAGTTTTTAGAACTTCTAAGCATGTTAAAACAAAAAGTTTCAGCCATGGAGAATAATTAATGTTTAAATTCTGGCTAAAAATATTATATTGTTTTGGTAGAAATGTGAGAATTAGAATTGCTAATGAGGTAAGTTTTTCATTTTTAAAAGACTGAAAACTGTACTTTGTAAAGCTCAAAAACAAAGAAAACAGTACACCGTTGCAGGATGATGGACATATGGAACTCCATATTTAAAAAGAAAAGTAATGATCCCCAGCAACACAAAACAAAAAGTATTCAAGTCAAGATTAAGAGAAAAGAAGAAAAGTGAAGGGGTGACAAACACAAAACCAAGGACAAGCGCCCGAATTCTGGGGGAGACAGAGGAGTAGGGCCAGAAAGATGCATGGTACCTCCGCTTGGATTGGTTGTTTAATAGTTACTGCGTCTCAAACCTAGATCTGTGTTGCACACAGGTATCCCTTGCTCTCCAGATTTGATTTCTGATTTCAGTAAGAAACAAGAATTTAGATAGTAAGGAACTTGCCTAAAAATTATCAGAATATTTAGTTCCTGTGTCTAGGAAGTGATTTCTATGATTTTATTCATGTGTCAAGTATAGCATTTTAAAATTGCAAACCAGGCTAGGAGGACGACTTATAAAAAAAATTGTTTTTGCTCTGCAAGTGTTTTTGCAGTACCTACTAGATGCCAGGCACGAAGATTAGAGGAGCAGCTAGCACAGGTCCTGTCCTCCATCCAGGAGTTTGCCAACTATGGAAGACGTGTGTGATTTCCAATTTTCTGGAAGCCACATTAGCAGAACTAATACTCAAATTAAAATTCGGTTTAATTTTTAATACCCTATATTAATTTAGAATACTCAAAATATTATCATTTTCAACATGAAATGACTATAAGAATTGCTTTTTTTTATATTCTTTATTTCATTCTGAGCGTTCAGAATGTAAGGTGTTCTTGACATTTGTGGCACATCTCGGCACATCCTGTGTAAGGGACAGGTGGGTTGGAGCCCTGTGTAGCCAGTGGCTGCCGTGCGGGACAGCATAGCACTAGGGAACTGAATGTGGTAACTCCAGGTGCTTGTTTTAACGCTGAGCCATTTGATCAGCAGCATCTGTGTTTGTAATAATGAAACTTGGGGTGTTACCAGTTGTATGTTCCTCTCGTATCTCAGCAGAGATGGCAAGGAGCTCCAGTAGCTTGTCAAGAAAATGCGCCATCACCCGTTCCTGCAGTAACACGCGCGCATGTTCATAAATCTGCTGAGGGCTCCCCGCCCATGTCTGCCCTCTGTGCAACTTTGCCCTCTGTTTCTACACCTCTATCAGAAAAGACAGGACTGAGCCATTTTCTGTCTGGTAATAAGGTCCCATATTTTAGACCAGAGAAGGAACACTGTAAACAAATAAATTAGTAGATTATACATCTCCCATGCTCACTGCGGAGCCCTGTAAGTTTGACTTAGCTGTTCCTTGTACCTCTGTCAGATTGCTGATCTCCTTATTAAAGTGTTCACTAAGCATAATTCCTAAGTTACATGGAAACATAAAAAAGATACTTCATGAACTTATAGTTCATTACTGATAGGTTTGGTGTGAGAAAAAAAATCTGTGTTTTTAAAGGCAAAATCCACTTCCAAAATAGTTCAGATTTAAAAATTCTGTTTCATATATAAAATTGTGATTTTTTTCAAAATATTTTTCATTGCCATCCCCTATTCATCTGACTTTTCTGATGGTATATTCTCTTCATCCCAAAGCACTTTCGAAACAAAAGCATACTATTCGTTTAACAAACTTTTGAAGACTTTTAAGCCAGGAGTTTAAAGGCACTGACACCAATAAATGTATTATAAAAATTTAGTTTTTTAAAATGATGTAAGTCTAGATTTTAAATCTAGATGGACAAATGCTTTTTTAAATCTAGATTAATTATCAACAGTGAAGTGAGCAAAATTTATGTACTAATGAGGAAAATAAAATATATTAAACTCAATGAAAAGTAAACATCCACGTTCTATTTCAAACCCAGAATTATATGCTTCGTGGTAGATTAGCCCTATATTTCATTTGACTTTTAATTTCAAGCCTCTTCATGAGATATTTAACACAGAGCGTATCCTTTACACATTGAAAAGGAAGTGAGTTCTAAACTTTACTGGAAAATCTCATTTTTATTTTTCTTTTAGCACTTTATAGAACTGTGTTTTGAATATAATTCCACTGTCTTAGAAATGAATTGACCTTTTAAATCAATTCCCAGATACCCAACTTTTGCCAGCTAAAACAAGTTCTGCAGATGTTAATGGCTCATGTCAATACTGTGAATGAATAGACAGAAAACACATCGTTGAATGTCTCTAGTGAGGACAACTGCCAGTCTCCAGTCTGTGCTTTCAGTTTTTTGTGCTGATCAAGCGTGGGAGCAGAGAACTCATTGACTATTTGTAAGCTGCTGTTTAATATGCAGAAATGCTCCATCAGGAAAGTGTCTGTGAAGCTGTAGCTGCCACGCCTCTGCAGGGAGATGGAATTTAGCAAATAATACCAGGAACAGCAGGTCTAAAGTTTCTTTACTAATAAAGAAATAGCGTTGAACACTGTGGGTTTTATAGATTATCTGCAAAACTGCTTTCCCATCATTGTATCACCAGGAATATCACTGTCTAGCCCCTCCATTATGGTGAAGTACAGGCCACAAATAAATAGGGACTTAGCAGGTGGGGATGTGAAGGTCTTATAGAAGCTGCCTGGCAGCAGCTCTAGGTGTTTATTTAAATTATTGGCTCTTTCTAAAAAGATTCTTTTATTTCTCGGAAACACTGACTACTTCCTAGCAAAATAAGACTTTCTTTCACATAATTGGTTGCATCCAAGACTCCCAAACAATGTAGTGGTTCTAATTTCCAGCAGCTTTAAGTCAATAAAGTAATACTTTCCCAGGAAATTATGCTAGGAGATGGATTTTCTGTGAATTTAAACAATCAATACACCTCCCTAGAAGGCCTGGTGTTTTCTTTCTTTATCTAGACGCTGAGTCCAAAGAAGGACTTCTGTGTGCTTACGATAAGTCAGATATTGTCTTACTTAGCATGGGATATGTTCCCAATATATATTTTAACCACAAATCTCAAACTAATCAGAAATCAACCTTCTGGTGAACTACTACACCCCTAAAGAGCCTTTCTTTCTCCTTTAAAATGAGTAATTTTGAACGCCAAAATATTTATATGAAGATATAGGGCTGTATATTGAAAAGTTACATCGAGTCATTTCTTTCTCGTTTTAAAAAAATGGAATTAAAGTACAAAATTTTTAAATGCAGAAAGTAAATTTTTAAAAACATATTCACTTGCCTTGCAAGTAGAATGTTAGCTTGCCACTTAAAATTTTTCTAACATAAAACAGTTCATTTGTGCACTTTAAAACATACTTTGACTCATACATGTGTATTTGCAATTTATTTTGAATTTGAAACTTTCTATATGTATTCATTGATTTGAGGTAAGGTCTTAAATTTAAAGCACCTTTGAATCAGCACCAAACGTTATGTACAATTCAGGCTGAGATTGTAACTGAGTGGCAGAGCATTTCCCTAGTATGTGTGAGGCCCTGAGTTTGACACCCAGCACTGAAAAGAAGATAAGAATTAAAAAATAAAATAAGTGTTATATACAAAGAAGCTAGGGGATCATTCCTATTTGCAAGTGTTTACCCATGCACAACTTTTTATTATTAATGTGTTTGCGATATATAATAGATATGTTTATCAAGGGGTATGTATATATCACATCTTGACCCTTTTTATTTTCCCATACATACAGATTTATTAACACAACACGCAATATGGATAACTGCAAATGTATTTAGGACTATAACCTTAGAGCCAGATCACGTCCGTGAAGCAAATTTGATGAGCAAAGCACCTCAGCTCTCTTCAGACCAGCAAAGATTGGACCTTACTTTTGTAGACTAGAAAGACCATAATTCAGAAATTGTGTTCCAATTCCATAAAAATTCCATAAATTTCCATTATGCCCAAGAAATCTGAAAGAGGAGCTTAGAATGTATTACTCATCACATTTGCCGTTAGGAAAATATAACCATTACCTGAAATGTCACAAATGATGTGTTTACGTATTTATCCACATCTCAGAAAGTCTGATACCTCCAAAACACCAGGTGCAAAAACATGATAAAATCTGTTTTATCATCCTGTGTATGGAAAAATAGGCTTAATTCCAATGAAGGCAAAAAATTCTTCTAAAGTTTACACCCACAAACGATCTGACTCCTTGTTTAGGACAAATGTTCAGAATTTTTTGTTAAAACGTTTAGCAAACGAAGTAAGAGTTTCAGATTTGACTTGGATTTCTGCGTTTTTGTTATCGTTAATGTGTGTTACAACCCTAACACAGTTTGGACTTATTTTTCATGTGTTACCGCTGCTTTGTTTTCTTTTCCATCTCATGAAGCAGACATTCGTTTTTATACGTGTTCAGTCGTTCCCTTCTACTATAAAAAGGAGGAGCAGCAGTGTGGGTGCAGAACCTGTTCCTGGAGGGGCCGGCCTGGGCACATATTGATAAATGGTGAATTTGTAGCAATTCATGCTTCCATAATGAAGTTAAATGAGACGTGAAGTGTAGAGAAGTGCCTTCCACTCTGATTCAGAAATTCACTCGAGCCCCATGGCAAGACTGCTTTCCTCTAACAGTTTTGTTGTTGTTCTGTTGTGTTTTGTGTTTGTGTTTATGTAGTCTCATTGCTGGACCAGCCTTTTACTCTTCCAGGTCAACTTGGTTTTTAATTATATGTTAGGTCTGCTCTTCAAAACAGTAAGATATGTATTATTGACTAATTACCACGTTAGTTTACTGTACATTTTAAACACATTGGAGAAAAACTTCTACCCCTTAGTTTTGTTTCTAAAGTTAAGGTTTGTGTTTTGGAGAAAATTTTAAAACATATAAGAATGGTTATGCTCTTAGAATGGTTTAAGTTTAAAATATTTTAATGTATGATTTCATATTTATTGTGATGGCAGTAATTATCAGGAAGTGTTAAAAAATTACAGATATTGACTCCTTAACTGCACTTTAAGAAGTCTTCCTAAGGGAAAACAGATGTGTGGAGATTCAGTTTAGAGTCTTTTTTAAAAGCAAAACTAAGCACACTAATGCTCTAAAATAGTTACATTCAACCTGTAGAGGTTAACAACACCTTATGGGATATATAACATCTTCAAGGATGTTTAACAACTTTAAAAAGTGTGTATTTTTTATTGTGGAGGCAGAAGAGTATAGGTGACACAGTATACAGTAGGTTTCAAGAAAATTCGTGAATGTATTTTAACAACGTGAATACAACTCAGAAGAAATTAATGATTCCAAATTATTTTCTAAATTAACGGATGTTACTTCTGCAATCAACAAAAGAATCTTTAACACCTCCTGACAGATATTTTAAAAGGGAATTAAAGCTATAAAAATTCAATGACAAGTAAATATATTCTCTTATAGAAACAAGATTTACCTAATTTTTAAATTAATACTTTCTTATTCATATATTTCCTTTTTAGTTAACAAGTAAGGCCAATTCTGACTTATATAGCAAATACCTTGTGAAAGTGTGCCTTTAAACTTAAGAAAGTACAGAAATACCGTTTTCAAGAGCATACTGAAAATGACATGTTGCTGCATTAGTTGAGTATAAAAAAGATTCTAAGCAATGCATTGATATTTGGTTCTAATTTAGGGGCTTTGGATTGTTTTTCTCCTAGATCTGGTTTGCCTTTGTTAATGGCTTTTCTGGACAGATCCTCTTTGAAAGGTGGTGTATAGGTCTTTATAATGTGGTAAGTTTAACACATTTGATGATTCCTGTTTTATATTATTACTCTGACATAAAGATCTGCCCTGAATTTGGGTGTTTGGTGTAATGATCAGTTTATCCCTTTAGATGTTTACAGCAATGCCTCCCTTAACTCTTGGGATATTTGAGAGATCGTGCAGAAAAGAGAATATGTTGAAGTACCCTGAATTGTACAAAACATCTCAGAACGCTCTGGACTTCAATACCAAGGTAGGATCTGATGTCTGGGGGTGTGGTCAGTGGGGCTGCTTTCTTGCTTCAACTACAAAGCCAGAGAGACGCCAGCTTAAGTCAACTCCAGCATATTCACTATGGCAAGTCCCAATTCCAAAGGTTCTGACAGAGACAGGTTTCTGGCTAGTTTGGTTTGGTTTTATTGTGTTGCAAAATTAAAATGAAACCGCTCTTTACTGAGGTTCACAAGCACCAGTAATCTGGTTTAACAGACTGAAGTCATTGTCCTTTTGGTCCTGTGGCTTTCTGTCTGCAGCACTTGGAGAAAGCTCACCCTTCACAGGATCGAGTCACCCAGGACTGACAGTGGGTGGCTTTCCATGTATAGGAGTGAGAGTTACTCTGTCACTCTTTACTGACTTTTCTGCTTGTGAAATAACTCTGTCCTCATTAGAATTTTAGATTTATTGTATCAAACATTAAAGTTACAGTCTTTGGGGAGTAACTCATTGATTAATGATGGTACTCAGTATTTCCAAGCCTTAAAATTAAAAATGCAACATAAAATATTCAAAATGTATTTATTTAACATCACACTTAAAGTTTATAGTCCACATAACAAGTCATAGGTTTTTGTCATCTCTTGTGACTCCTGGTAATTTTTTCATTCCAGAAACAAAAGCAAAAAAATCTTCTTTTGTGCATTGTTTACTTTCCTGCAAGTATATATTCTAAAATGTTTCCACGCTTATTTGTTAATAATTCAGATTTATTTAGAGTGAGTGGAGGTGTTAAATTATAGCAATCAAAGTAGATGTCATTTGGAATCTCTAATCTCATCTGTGTATTAGTGTTATAAAAGCCACAAATACAAAGCACTCTTGCAGAATTGTTTCTGTTTAGCGTAGTGCATGTTCATTAGCATTTACTGATAATGAGATGTAGCTTTAATTCACTATGTTGAACTTAGGGCAATTAATGTAAGCTATTCTTAATATTTCTTAGTTCAAGAAGCTCTCCGATGCTATTCTCAGTAAACAGTACTTAAAGTGAAACAGGTGCTTGGTGCCTCTTAACTTCACCACCATAAATGATAGTGTTAAGTTTATAGCTAAAAGGTTATATTCTGAGACTCGGCCTTCAGGAGCACACCACGCATGAATGTCCAGCTTCCCAAGTGCGTACAACTTGATGGCTTTGTTTTAAATAAGTGCGCTAGGTTCATTAAAATAACATACTGAAGCATTCTTTAACTTGCAGCACTAGCTGTGAAAAATCTTTCTGGGGATTTCTTTTAAAACTGTTTCCATGTATGATATATAATGTCTAAGCTTCATTTTTAGTGTTTTATTTTCAATTTTAAAAATGTCTCTATCCTGCCTAATTAGTATTCATTTCTACCACATTGCTATCATGTTTTCCATGACCCGTGATGGGCATTTTTAAAGGATGGAAAGCTGCAGTCGGGGCAGATACAATGGACATCAGCTCTTGTTTCCCTGAAAAATTGATCAGAGAGCTAGGGAAGTCCAGGCCTACAGGTACACCGAGTACTTCTCACCAGTCTGGCTGTTGTGTCCACATCAGCCACAGGTCCCCGTCTCCCGCAGTTCAGGGTTGGTGGTGTTATCTCAGGAGCTAACGTCCCAGCCACAAACTTGGGCATGTCACTCTTACTTAAAAACACAAATCGCCTCTCAGGATTAGCCAGACTCATGCCTGCAGAGCTGTCATTTTATGTGCTTTGTATACAACAATGTGGACACAGTCGTATGGCCAGGAAAGGTATAGCATGTACTAGTTTTAGTATAGGTGCATTATTTCTGGTATCTTTTGCTGTTGAAGAAGTACTTCATTGTGTGTAAAACATTTTAGAAAAGTCATCAGAGCGGCTCAAGTAGGTTATACAACTTCCATGTCTATTTGAATATTTATAGTTTATACTGAAAGTTGCCAACCATTTTGTATAAGGGTGAATGTTTCTAATGATGTCAGTGAAAATTCTTTGTGTAAATCCCTTGTACGTGTTTTAAAATTCAGGGACAAATGGCTACAAAATGCATAGTTGTGTACACACTGGTTGCTGTGGGTCCCAAGCATAGAAGCATTGTTGCCCTTGAATGATGATGCTCACGTTTGTTATGGTAAAAAGGGTCGGAGGTTCTGAGGTCATGACAGGGGTTAAAGGATTAGCATGTGACAATAAGTATCAGTCAGGAAAATGGAAAAGTAGAACTAATTTTTCTTGCACCCACCTGTGCTTTCTGTCAAATAAAAACGTGTGGTAATGACATAGTGAGGAGAAGCGACAAAGGTTAATGACTAACACAAGTTCAAATGTGTAATGTATTGGAGCGTAAATTGGATCATACAATCCAGGGTGGCTGGATGAACTAACACAGGAGATTGAGATCACAGTGGAAAATTTTGGGAGGCAGGCAACTTAATTTCTGTTGTTGGAACAGCTTAAAACTATTAATACATGCCAATTTTATTTAGCATAAGTTTTGTTTGCAGGAAGCACTGCTAAGTGACAAAACTGCAAATGTTCAGAGGGCCATAAGAATTCCACACAGTTTCTCTATAACTTAATCTTTCACATTCATGTTGAAGAGTACTAGCGAGACTTGCTCTCTTGCTCCGAAAATACAACAGACATAAAAAAGTAAAATGATGCTAAATGATGTTATAATTACATGAAACTTGGTACTGACAGGTGTTTAAAAATTTGTGAAAAATATTTAATAAATTCAATCAATACCTTAATGATTACACAGTGGAAATGTTAATACTCCTTAGTCTTAGTATAATGTGTGCATGTGTGTTTCCATAGCAGGAACGAGAAAATAGTTATACCTTGTTACCGTGAAAAAGTTCACACTAGTATTGCACTGGAGAAAGACAAAGGGATTTCTCCAAATTGCAGTCCCTTTAAAAGTCTGTGCTAGAATTATGAAAACTTTCCTACAAGTTCTGCATTTATTGTTACTTTTATTTTCTTTTGGGGGGAAAATTAAAACTTGTGTTTCTTGGTTTTTTAAAAATTTGGAAAAATTACAAGTGAAGCTGAAAAAACATTTTGAGAAACATAAAAATAAATAAATGACCCATGAAAGCCTAAGAGGCAGAAAGTGTCTGTCAATTCTGTTAATTCACAGTGGTGGCCCGACAGAAACACATTTTGTGAATCTAGCTCATAGATAAAAAGAAAGGTCAGAGTTCACGGAGCTAGTTTATCGCAAATGGTTCTCATGGATTTTTGTTTTCCCTCAGGTTTTCTGGGTTCATTGTTTAAATGGCCTCTTCCACTCGGTTATTCTGTTTTGGTTTCCACTAAAAGCCCTTCAGTATGGTAAGTAGGAAGGATATGAATGCTAAGAGATGACTTTTTACTTTTTTAGAAAAGTAACTCCTGGTCGCTGTATGTTAAAAAAGAAAACAAAATGTATAGCTGCGTTTCATTTTATGGCATTTTCCTTAACCCAGAATACACACATCCAATAAGTGCGCACACTTTAAGAATTTTATTATTCCTTTGGGAACCAAGTGATTTAATATATGCAAAGTCTTTCTTCTTTACTTCTCATGTTTTCCAAACTTTCAGGGAGTTACACTGTAGGGCTTTTTTCATCTGTTGACACATGGTTTGAAGGCAGTCATGCTAATATTCTACGTGATCTATTTCTTCTACCTGTAAGAGTTGTATAGAGTACTTTGTACTGCACCTAATCCCACGTGCTAGTGTTTCCAAGTGGACTTGAGATGATGTTTTAGATGCAGTTTTTAATATGTTTTTATGTTCGTCTTGGAGTACAAGCATTGCCTGTGCTCATTTTCAAAGGAGAGATTTTATTATCCATTTTGAGAGATAGGACCATAGTGTATTTCCTGTACACATAAAAATGATTAAGTGGCCACTTAGGAAGGATCCCTGGGATGCATAAGCTGGTGCTCCTGTGTCCTGCAGCAGACCTTGCCCCCGCGATGCTGGGGAAGACAGCCACCCTTTGGGGCCTGTGCTCCACGACCACAGTAATCACAAACAGGACGCACACTCTGCTAGGAGTCCTCTGTCTTTAAGTCTGGGCCTCCCTGCCGCGTGGTGAGGTCATGGTTACAGCAGAGGGGCAAACTGCCTGTCCTTGCCACCTACAGCCCATTCTCCAGAGCTTGCCACATGACCCTTGTAAATCAGGAAAACAAACCGGATGCCCCTCCCTGGAAACCCACAGGACTCACTACATTCCAAACCCTCCACCTCTATCCCATGGCTCTCGGGTGGGTTACCAGGAGCAGGAGTGTGAAGAGAAGGCAGTGGGTTCACGTCCTGGCAGAGACTATGATCTGCTTTGTTTCTGATTTGCTCAGTAAATTACAGCAATAAATAATTTCAGTTTCTAGGCCATGGGAATGGGCTGTTTGTTTGTTGGTTTGGGGACTATAATTCATACACCATAACAGTCACCATTGGTTTTAGTATATTCACAGAAGTATACAGATGTCACCATCATCTAGTGTCAGAATATTTTCATCACCCCGTAAAAAACCTCACAGCCATTGGCATTCGCTCTGTTTCTCCCCAACCTTTCTGCAGCCCCTGGAAATCACTGATTTTTCTGTCTCCATAGAGTGGCTTATTCTGGACATTCACAGGAGTAGAGTTATATACATACATTGCCTTATCCATGTTGTAGCGTGAATCAGTATTTCGTTCCTTTTTATGGCTGAATAATATTTCATTCTGTAGCTATACTATGCTGTTTGTATCTGTTAATCAGTTCATAGGCATTTGGTTTATTTCCACTTTTCAGACCAATGGGATATTGAAGTCCAGGATACAGTTCAGGATGGCCTGACTGTAAACAAGTTCTCCAGGACAAATTAGCATTCCAACTGCAAAGTCAGTATACATATGAAAGATATGGCATGTCCAATCTGTTAAAACTACTATTTCAACATTCTAAGCTAGAAGGACATTTAATACCAAAGGTTGTTTATTCCAAGTAGCATATAATGCGTCTTAGCAATGACAGGGGTGGAAAGGAATTCCCAAGTTATTTCATCTTCTGGAGACTAGATTGCAGATCACCCAGTGAGTTTTTCTGGGAAACAGCCCGGACTATCCAGCTGCAGCCCAAGCCACTCCAGCCTGGAGGACACTTGCCTTTTGTCCTCAAGGGATGAATGACATCTAGCATAAACCTGTTTTACCACTCTAATATAGAGGGGTTTTAATAATTATTTTGCCTTGTTTTTCATTTTTAAGGAGAAGTTCATGGGATTATTTTGTTAGTTTTTTTACAAGAAGGAGGAGGAAGAGAAATATAAATATGCAATATATTACAAAACCACTTGTTCCTCTGCCTCAGGAGTCCTTAAAGAGTGGTCTGCTGAACCTTGGGGATACCCAGCACCCAAACGTTGGTACAGACTGATGGTGCAAAAGCAGCAGTGGATAACTTGTTGATGCCTTAGCACAAAAAATGTTAGACCCGTTCTAGAAGTTATTATATTCTTTTCCTAAATGTGCCCAGTTTGATTTAACAGTGTCCTGGAAGAAAACATTAGCCAATGCTTTTATTAAACTTTGACCGTTAGTTTGCCTTTTTTGTTTTGAGACACGGTTTCCTTATGCAGCTCACATTGGCCTTGAACTACTTTTGTAGCCCAGGCTGGCCTCAAAGCCACAGTGATCCTCCTGCCTCAGCCTCCCAAGTGCTGGGATTATAGGTGGGCACCACCATGCCTGGCCTCTAAGTTTGCATCATAATAACATTCTATTTGACAAAATAGGAAGGACAAGAAAAGCTCCTGTGCTGCATACCAAAATGCCGGACCGTGGTGGGGTAGTGCAGTGGGTCCTTCCAGGTGTGAGCGGAGCCGGCTACACAGTGTTGTGTGGATAAAAATCCATGTACGAGGAAACCATAGGTGGCAGTGCAAAAAGTTCATGGATGTCATTTTAGAGTCTATACTAGTAACTAATCTCTAAAGAAACCCTCCCCTTCCGCTTTTAGAAACTACTTAGTTTGAGGTAGTATCAAAGGATGCCCACAAGTACTGGAAATAGTTGTTAAAATTCTCCCCTACTCTGTTACTCCATACATACCTCCACAATGCTGAGTGTCCCTATTTTAATCAAAACAACATAAAGAGAATCCAGCTGTCTTCTATTAAACCAGACATTAAAGCGAACAAAAATGTAAAATGATGCCAATTTTCTCACTAAATTTTTTCTGTTTGGGATAATAGTTATTTTTCATAAAAGTCTGTTTATGTTACCATGTATTAGGTTTACTACTGTTATTTTTAGATAAAACAAGATATATTTTAATATTGTTTTGATTTCTCATTTGGTAACTGTTGATAGCTATAAACCACATAACCAAGAGCTTTTTTAGGGTCTTTATTTTATTTTTTTAGTAAAAGGGGGTGCAGAGACCAGAAAGCAGGGAGAGTGGTTCACTTGAATCATCCAAATGCTGATCCACTGTGCAGACACCACGCTTGGTGCTATCTATGTGACCTCATGTGAAACTTGGGTCCCCTCTGGGTGGGAGTCCCATTCTGTCCTGTAGGTAAAGGCACTGACCTCCTTGGAGACTGAACATTAATAACCCCGAGGGGACACAGTTAGGGAAAGAACTGAGCCTCACCTCGACACACCCCAGCTCCACTCTCCTGGCTCCCTGCCTGGCTCTACTCAGGTGAATTGTCTCTTCGGAGTAGGATGTGAATAAATACGCACAGATAGAACATTACGTTACATCTGCCGTGGACCTTAGAGTTTTCAGTGGTGCAGATGATTTAGGTTTTTTACCCAATGTTTTTATTAATAGTAATTTCTTTGTTAGCTACCACTTCCTTGATCCAAAGCCACATTTCTTAGTCATGGCTGGCAAAATAAAATACTTTAAAATATGCCCCTAAGTTCAGCCAGACCTTTAGAAGCCCTGTCATTTGCTTTCATGAATCCCTTTTGGGTCTATGCCAGCAGCTTTTTGAGAGACAGCAAGGAGGTTCCCACAACGCTCATCCATACCATTAGCAGTGTGCCTTACCGGGGTGCAGAATCCCTTCTCAGATCTTTAAGGCCCCTGGCTCTGAGCTCTCCTTGAATGGTTACTTGTACTGATTTTGCTTATTTATCTGCATCTTGTGGACTCTGAGAATTGGTTACAAGTCAGCTCCTTCTTCACGTCAGCTCTCTGCCTCTGTGCACAGGTACTGCGTTTGGAAATGGGAAAACCTCTGATTACCTGCTGCTGGGAAACTTCGTCTACACTGTGAGTGCTAGATTTCTGCTCATCTGCACGGAAAATCAAACCACCTCATCTGTGCTCATTCTAAATTCCAGTTTAAATGTGTGCATTTCTGGTGTGAAAATGAATGTCTTTAAAAATGAAGTAAGAAACTCTGACTGTTAGGAAGTTATAGATTTTTTAAATGACAGATTCATTGACTTTAAAGGACTTTCTTACTTTTGTTCTCATTATTCTATTTTTCTTACTGCCCTATTTTCCATTTTTTTCTTCCTTTTTCCTTCTCTTTCGATTTACCCTACTGCTCTCGTTAATATTTTTTGCTTTTCTAAATTTATAGCAAATATTCTCAATATATTATTGAGTGTGCAACCAGTAATTGTTTCATGATAACTAAAATGAGAGAGATCTTCAGGCTTAGTTTACATTTATCCCGCACAAATCTAGGACCCACTGTGTGTAAGTCACTGATACCAAGGATTATGTGAAACACATAGGTGAGTCTGGAGTTCTCCTTACTGCCATTGAAGATCTAAAAAATTTTTAAACCATTTTTCCCTTAAAAAGTCAAAAGCGCTACTGAACGCTAATGCCATAGGTCACACAACTGGTGTCTCATAAGAGGCTGCTCCGACTTTCCACTCTGAATTCTCCAGCCCATGCTCTGTTTTCTTATGCGCCTCGCTCCATGGCCTCTGGACAGGGAAACTGTGTTGTCCCAAATCCCAAGTGGCTGTTAGTACAGCTGCCTCAGCTGATAGGGAAAGTGTTATGGTATTTAAATATCAAGTGTTGGGGACCAGGAGTGTATCTCAACATAGCACATTCTTAATATGCACAAGATTCTGAGTTCAATCCCAGAACCCCGTTGCATGTGTATTTACATAACTAAATGGTAAGCAATTAAAATCATTCGATAACAGAAGGATTAAGCTTTTGGCCAGCCTAGGGGTGTCCTTTCACTTTGACAACAATCCATTGACATTAGAAAAGCAAGAACATGTTTGAGGGCCTCCTGCTCTGTTCTCCTACAACATAAACGTAGAAACTGCGATAGGGGAGTGCCTGGCTAGAAATAACTAGCATAGCTAGAAATTAGTCAGACCATATATCACAGATGTCTCGTAGGGACACTTTAAAGTGCTTAGGTCTCAGGGGGCTATTTTTCTTTAAATGTATGTCAAACTGTATCTTTTATTTCAGAACTTTTTATGTAGCCTAAGTTAATTAACATTACATTTTATTTAACATTTATTTAACAGTGTTAAATAAATACATTTATTTAACAGTGTATTTCTACAGATATTAATGCTAAACTGACACTAAGTATCCTGCTGAGAGTCCAACTGCCTCACTTTAACCTAACTTAATGACCCACTGGGAAGGGCGGTAATCGCGTTGTGCTGCACCTGGACAGCTCTGACCGGCCGAGTTCTGCTGCAGCCACCAGTGCCTTCATCTCTTTCTTTACTTGTTCAATGTCCAAAGCAAGCAGCAAATAATGTTGCCCCACGGTTTAACTCAGAACTATCTGTCCTTTAGAAATGTCCCTCTCAGTCACTTGATGAACTGTCACGTTTATGAAACAAACAAAATAACGTCTCTCCTCTCTGTTTTAGTTTGTAGTGATAACTGTGTGCTTGAAAGCTGGCCTGGAGACATCATACTGGACGTGGGTAAGAGTTTCTGTAGTCACAACCAAGAATCGTCAGATTTACTCAAATTTTGGGGTCATTTTTATTCAGACGTGGTGTGTTCCTTTGTGCTAACCTGCAGGTTAATTATGGGTCAGTAGGGGTGCAGGAAGGAAACTAGAGATTGTAGTACGGAAACACTGAGTCAAACTTAAATTTATTATCACAGGAGTCTTCAGAGCCTTTAATCTACTCTTTCATATTGCATGTACCCCAGGAAATGGGGAGACTTTCAAGCTTACATGTCTCTGCAACGTTTCAGAGAAGTGTCGCAAGACCGGCATTCTGTAGAAACGCCATTAGAAATTTATTCTGAAGACTAGTAATATTAATGAAAGAGCTGTCCTCAGACATGTTAAATACCCAGTCTAGCTGAAACAAGTTCCATTTTCAACACTTTAGTTTTACAGCATATCCATATCCAGGTAGAGAGACTCAGTGAGCAAAAAGAAATTAAACTTCTTTGCTCCAGTGAAAGATTGGCGTAAGAAATTTGGATTTGACAGTCATTGGCCCACATACTCTTTCAGTGAGAGCATGTGGAACAAAAATAAGAGACTTAAAGATGATAACAGAGTTTTAAAAAGGTAAGAATAAATACAAGAAGAAACCCACTGAAGGAGATAGAAAGGAGCAATCGGTTCTAAATTCCAGTGCCATAAACCCATAACCCTTGTGGAAGAGCTTAGCACTGAATGTAAGACCCAGTAAAATACTCACACATATGCAATTATGTTGGGTTTACTATGAATATGATAAAAAAATTAATAAGAGGATCTGTGATGGTTCTCCATTAGTATTTGTGTATTCTGTCTGGCTAGGAGTATTCTGACTTGGATTTTTTTGCTTTCCAGTTCAGCCACATAGCAATATGGGGCAGCATCGCACTCTGGGTGGTGTTTTTTGGAATCTACTCATCCCTGTGGCCTGCTGTTCCGATGGCCCCTGATATGTCAGGAGAGGTAACGTGTCCTAAAAAATTCATGGTGCAGTGAAATCATAAAACTTGGTATTCATTAATGAACCTTCATTGTTTAGCATGATTTTCCATTTTGTTGATTTATATATGAATAGCATTTTATCATGAAAAAGCCATCTTTAAATTTTTCCTTTGGGAGTGATAAATCTTGAAAGAATATTTTAAACGTGACCATTTAACTTAAATCTGACTTACCCTTTCATAAACATAGCTGGAATAATAAAATATGGTTGTCTGGAGCTTGAGTCCTGTTAGGAATATCCATGTAGAAGATGCTGTTTTAAAATCAGACTCTAAATGCACAAGTACATTTTGGGTAAAAGGTCTGGGGAAATGGTAACTTTCTGTCTTTAGGACAGTCTATCATTTCTTCTGTTATCTCTTATTCTAAAGAATAAGAGATTAAATGCACTCTTTGAGTTATCTTAATGACATTGGTTTGGTTCTCATTTTGCAGAAATTAGAGCATGTGACATTTCAGCCTTATCACAGTCCATTTTCAATCCTGTCTTTCAGTTTCTCGTTACCCTGCTAGGAACTGAGTTATTAGGTGTTCATGTGTGAGTGTCAGAAGATCTCCTTTCCTTCAGAAGAGTCTAGCAGTAGGAGGGTTTATGATTTCAATTTCAGGAAATTTGACATAAAATGTATAAAAGAAAATGTGGAAAACATTTCGGGATTTCCTGTGACCTCACAGTAACTTGCAAGTCAAGGTAACGTGAGCCGAGTTACAGTACATTGTTTTACCTCAGTCACAGGAACCCTTCCCAGGGTCTCCATGCATTTCTTGCCCCTGAGTATTGCCCAAGTACCTTTCACTTTTGACAGTCTGGTTTATAGATCACTGTCATGAAATTTTATCTGACAGGATCCTGTTTTTTATAAATTAGCAGAATGCAGATGCATTGTTAAAATTTTTTATGGTTAATTTTATTAGAAAGAGACATTATACACTGCAGTGAAACAGACACATTGAGGAACATATACCTTCTCCCAACATAAATGAAGAAAGCATCTTTGGAAACATACTATGAACCCTAGAAAATTTACAACACATATTTCAAGGAGAACAGAGAGAAAGCTGTAAATGCATTTCCCTTTTGCCTTGATTTCTGAGTCCTTTCTTCCTGAAGGAACATTGTGTGTGTGTGTGTGTGTGTGTGTGTGTGTGTGTGTGTCTGATGATGGCACTTGGAAAAGCTCTGTTTCTGTCTGATGTGCTCTGTCTAATCAAGGTCTGTTCTAGCCTGATATCTTTTTCATTAGACATAAGTCTTTGCCTCATTTCATCTCATTTTTCAATGTTTATTTTATTTTCAAATTGAATAATACAAAAGGTTTTTAGACCCTGATAGTTTAAACAACTGTGGTCAACAGGTTTATTGATAAGAACTGAGTTTTTGACCACCTACTCTAGGACAAGTGCAAAGTTTGATTGGCATTTTGCCAGCTAACTATAATTCTACCCTTGCCTGTGGAATTCCCAGTGTTACCCAAACACAAAACCTAATATCATCTCTTGAGACTTGCGGTGATGCTGTGTTTAACTCCAAGTGAAATGAATGTCAGTGCTCCGTCGTGCCTTTGTTCACTTCTGGACTTCATGGAAGTGCCAACAGGAATTCTGTTTCTTGTTATTTTATCCCTACTGCAACTCTGAACAGAATGTTTAAATAGTGAATGTGTCACTGAAAATATAAAGAAAAAATTAATTTAACTATAGGCTCTACTAGCTTATCCAAAATATGTCTATTTAATTTACTCAAATAAAAGGATAATACTTAAGTGTATGTAGTAAGTATTTCAGTTGTTGTAAAGCTTGTATGTGTGTGTGTGTGCATATGTGTAAATGAACTGCACAATACCTCCAAAATAAGAATGCTAGTGAAATGCTCAAAGATAGTCATATCTGTGTATTGTTTCTTCGGCACTACGGTAATAGATCCAAAAAATGTAGCTATACTCAATTTTTAACATTTTTATTATAGGTACAGAGTTGCCAGCTACATTACAACCCTGGTAATTTCAGGAAGAAATGACTACAACTGGATCTGCATTTCTCTAATCTTAAAATTCTGTATTTCCATCGAGAATATAGCTCCAAAAAAATATAGCCAAATACATATATACATATATGTATATACATTCTACTTCATTTCTAGGCTAATATTTATATGTATATGTATAGATATAGAACTGCCATCTTTTGAAAGCTTTGATTCATCTTACATCATATATTATTGAGATATATTACATACATATTGTCATACTAGAGATACAAATTTAGTATTGTAAGTCACAGCAGCATAAGCATAAAGATTAGCATCTGCTGCTTTGACATGTTTTGTATAATCCACATAATGAAATGGCCCAGAGTTGCCCCCAGAACTCGAGGTTATTCCAAAGAATCCCCAATATGGTATGTGGGCAATTTTATGTCACCACCACTAACAGGATCACAAGTGTCTGATCCAGGTGTTATGCATACCCCTCTGATTCCAGTTTTTTCCTGTGTTCATTTGTGAGCAGTTTCTTCCACAACTAATTAGCTAATTGTGTGCATAAGTATGTTTTGGCTGCCTATAAGCTTTAATAAGGACCTACAGGCTGGCATAGCATGCAAGTAGAGTAGAAGGCTAGAAATAGCAGCCTTCTTCTGCTCAGTGCTGCTGCAGGAGGTGTTGGGAGAGTGGGGAACTATGTGGTTTTAAAGGGACATTGACTCAGAAGAGTTGTTACAAGACAACCAAGACCTAGGAAGAATCATAGCACTGGTAATTCCTAATGGATTTTTTTTTTTTTTTTTTTTTTTTTGTCTTTTTAAGACAGAGTCTCGCTATGCAGTTCAGGCTGGCCTTGACCTCACTTTGTAGCCCAGGCTGGTCTTGAACTTGCAACAGTCCTCTTGCCTCAGCCTCCCCAGTGCTGGGATTACAGGTGTGCACTACCATGCCTGGAACACTTAGCAAGTACCCCAGTACTTCTATAAGTACTTGATGTGCATTCACGGAAGCAATTCAGCAGCTCCCTATTGAGATTCTTCAGTAGTCCAGACACTGTTCTAGGCACTGTGGACTCAGAACTGAATGAAATAGACAAACCCCTGCCCTCCTGCAGCTTTCCTAATGGAAGAAAAGAAACCATAAATAAAATAAGGCAAAATATATGGTTGGACATAAATGATATAGAGAAAATTGCAGCAGGCAGGGGTCAGGGAGAGCTAAATTTTGAGCTGTGTTTCTCGTGGCTTTAACTCCAGTTTCCCGATGACTTTTGCTCATGGTCACTGCAGAGGCGTGAGAGAGAAGTGTTGCAATCCGCCTTGTTTTCACTGCAGGACTCTTGCCTTGTGGGTGAGGCATGGCACCTCAGGCCAGGAGGGCAGAGGTACCAAGAAGTGGTGAGCTTCGCAGTACATCTTGAGGGTCAAGCCAATTGGATTTCCTGACGGATTGGATGTAGGGAAGGAGCAAAGACGCCAGGGCAGACTCCGCTGTGCTTGCCAGGAGCATAGTCAGAACACGCAAGTCATTAGCTCACTGGTCCTCCTGGCAAACTCACTGTGATAGTACCCATTCTGCAGATGAGGAAGCCAAGGCTGACCTTTCATCAATAGGAAGAGGCAGAGCAAAGGGTTGACTGAGATGTCTGGTTCCCGGGAAGCTATGGCTGCTTCTCTGGAGGAAGAGTTCATGGTATTTGATCAAAACTATGAGGACTTTGAGGATTACATAGAGAGGGAAACCTGCGTTTTCCTGACTCTGCCTCCACACTCTCAGCCTTTTCCTGTCCATGGGTATCCAGAAAGTGAGCTCCACCTCCAGTGACCATGTCTCTCCATTTCTTTACTGGTTCTCTGAGACATGTTGGGATCGGGCTTCTCTTGGCCTGTAATGAGCAATAAGTAAATATTGAATTAAAATTTTACTTGTTTCTCTGTTATAGGCAAATAAATAAGAAATAGTAGGCCAGAGGTTACTGAGAGGCAGATTTCTGCTAAGATAGGTACATCTTTCCCACATGTAGTGATTTACTACATGTAAATCGTTCCAGAAGCAGAACAGGATGCTGGTCTCATTTAATCTTTCTTGTCCCAGTCAGTGACAAGTTCTCAGCCACCAGCAATACTTTGGCAGCGACTTACCATTCCAAACAGCCAAGGTCACCTCCCAGTTCCTAAGATCATGGTTCTCTGGGAAACATTTCTTTACTGTGTCCTCTTCAGAGGGACCTTCAAACTGTTGAAAGGGTGCAGACTTAACTGCAAACTACGGACTGTTAACAGGCTCTCAGGGTGCAGTTACCCAAATCTTTATGGGTGCAGGACTCGTGCTTCCAAATTCAGCCTGATACAAATGCACACATGAATCAGGATTTTCTATTCATTTGTAATTTGTATTCGTGGCTCATCTTTGCACCCCCTATCTGAAGGCAGAACCAATTCCTGCGCAGTGTTGGAAGAAAATGCTTGTGTACTCTGAGCAGTCTGAAGGGAACCAGCATTTATTACGCTCCCACTGTGTCCTCCATGTGGGATAGCGGTGTGCCTTGTTTCAGTTAAATCCGTATTGTAAACCTTTATGGTAAATTGTCAAAAGCCAGTGACCCAGACAATTCAACCCAGAACTTTTCTTTTCAAATCAGATTGGTTTCCTGTAACATCCTGAGGAATTCAGTCCTTTCTCTTTGGGGCCAGGGCCATTGCCGTTCCGCGCTCCCAGGTGGGAGCTCTCTTTCTATCTTGCAGCCATCTTGCATTCAGTGTACTGCTTCTCCACTGACCCGGGACCCTGATCAGTTTCCCCAAGTTATAGCCAAATACAAAAATGCTCCCATAAAAGTAGAGCCTTTTCATTACTCTTTCCAGCATCCACCTCAGTCCCATTTATGGAAATTCCACCTCACTTCATCCTAACTTTTTCCTGTTCTTGACAGCAATGTTGGCATCAATAATACCCATCTCATTAAAAATGAAAGAAAAAAATCTAGGGAACAGAAGGCCCAGTCATCCTCCCTCATTAGCGAGCAGACGGTCAGCACCCAGCTAAAGCGGGCCCCACCGTCTGGGCACCAGTCGCTGTTAGGAGCATGTCTTATGTGTCACCTAGGTGCTGTTCACAGCAACCCAGGGGGTAGGTGCTGGCGTTTCACAGCCACAGAGTAGTGAAATCATTTTCTCAGAGTCACAGAGCGCCTGAGTACCCAAGTGCAGTTTGAAGCCCACCAGCAGCGCTCACGCTCACAGCCACGCACGCTTCCGTCCCATCCTGCTGCGTTTCTTCTCTCCCCTCTGCCTTCCCCTCCACAAGGGCTTTTCCTCAGCCTCCTCCACTTCAAAGTTTCGGTGCCCTTTAGTGCCAGTGCCACCAATCAAAGTGCTGCGCCCATTTCCATCCGGTTAGTGAAGCTGCCATTCTGTTATGTGCATGTGGTATATCCCACTTCCGCTGTCCTCCGCAGCCTCGATCACGGGTCAGCAGGCAGCTTCTTTTCCCGGCACTTTAGCTCATTCTCCATGGCTGAACTCGCCAGAAAACCAATCCTCAAATTCTGCAATCGCAGCGCTGGCTTCACTCCTCACAACCGCCAGGGCCAGTTGTGCTCGGGTGGTGGGCAGGGAGTTCCCATTTGGAGACGTTCCTTCAGAGGGTTTTCCAGCGTTTCCTTCAGGCACTCTGCATCTCTGCCCGTAATAATGACTCCGTGACAGGGATAAACAAGTATCGCAGTTCCACAGATTCCTGAAATACTGCCACAAAGAAATTAAGGCAGCAGTGGGAGAAAGTAGATTATACAGAGACATTAGGGCAGGGAATTAATTACTTAGGAAAAGAAAGTAATCAGAAAGCAGTGTGATGCATTTGGCTGTGATTTTTAAATGCATCGCCCTTCTCCCCTCTTCTCACAAATATGGTTGTGATTTAAGAGGAGAACTTTTTCCCGACCTGCCTTGTATTTTTTCACACCACTACAGCAGTTTATAGGGCAAGGTAGGCCCCTGGGGAGAAGTGCTGTGTTGTACAAACACATGCTGGCCTGCTTCCTCCACTTACCTAAATGATGGTACTGGATAATGTTTTTGGAATTTCCAGAAGAAAATCTTTAAGAGAATATACTTAGTAAACCAGATTAAAAAGTAAAACACAAGCAATCTCAAGGACCATTTCCTACCAAGATTAATACCAGGAGCTCAGTATCGGCAGAGGTTCTAAGCACACCGTGGTGTTGCAGGCACACACTATAAAGTCCTCCCCAGCACCATCTGTTTCTGCTCTCCTGGCCGGAGGGATCTATAAAACTACTGGAGGAAATTGAAGTTAAGGAACAAGCATGTGTTTTACAGAATTTCAGATCTCTTGATTGAGGTTTGTAAAGTCTCTCCGAAAAACAATAAAAATCTTTGTTGGGTCCTTTGGTGTTGCCCCTATAGGAAAGGTATTAATAAACTACAGTGGTGATATGATTTTCCTAAATTGTGCTGTTGTTGCCTATTTTATCCAGCATCATAAATCTCTTTTCATATGAGGAATTTCCTGGTTAAGAGTCTTTATTCATCTATGAGCGCTTAATGACCTCAGTAGCATACGATAATTTATTGGTCATAAGACCAGACCGTGTTGGTGGGGTAGGGTGGTGTTAGGAACAACAGTTTCCTCCACCATTACTGTGGTGAGCCAAGTAGCCTGGAAGGAACAGCTACCCCCAGCTCTGTCATGTTCTTCAGTGAGCCAGTCCGTGTGAGCCCATCCTGTAAAACACGCCCTAGGTCACAGTCCTCCTCCCCGACATCAAGATGTGGGATGGGCCAACCTTCACGGTTCTTAAGGGAGCTGACTGATCACCACTTCTGAACCCATTTTGTTAAGAGAGGTATGTTTAGAAATGAGAGTAAAGATATGCCTGTGGCAAAAGTACTACAGCATTAATGACAGTCACACACTCTAAGGTTGAAGTTCTCTCTAGAGCCATCACAAGGTCTGGTATTGCCTTTTTTTGTGGTCACTGCATTGTTCCATAAAATTTGCAGTGAGAGGTCTAGGGATATAGCACAGTGGCACAAGTACCTGCCTAGCAAGTGCGAGGTCCTGAGTTCATTTCCTGGTACCAAAAAATGCAAAACAAACAAGCAAACAATTTACAGCGAGGTATATTGAGTGTCGAACATGTAGCAGGCTCTGTGTTTTGCACTGGAGGCTACAAAGATAAACAGAATTGATCCTTACCCTAGGGGTCTCCCTGCTGGTGATAGGGCATTGATGTCACAGATGTGAGGGCCTGCAGTGGTAACAGGGGTGAACAAGGCAGGAGAGCTGCACGAAGCCTGTTTGTTCTTAGGATGGCAGACAGAACTGCAGCTACTCTCCTGTACAGTCCGCTCGTTCTCACTTTCGTGCATCCCGTAAATATGTTGGGTCCAGGTACCCAGCTGATTGTGCAGGGTCCCCACTGCAGTGCAGCACGAGGGCATGGGGGCATGGGAGGGAGAAACATCACTAAAGCTAACAAGTGACAGGATGAACGGGTACAGGTAAGTGTACAAAGTAATAAATGGTAGAAGGAAAACAAGGTGAGGTGAGAGCGGACAGGAAGGTTCTCCTAAGGCTGGCCTGGGTCAGCTGAAACGCAGGTGATCAGGGACCTGTAAGTGAAGAAGAGCATTCAGACTCCAGGAGCAGCAGACTGTTACGGTGTGTGTCTGCATGTCCCCGGAAAGCCTCATGCAGTCATGGGGCGGGCTTCTAGGGCTTGTGATTGATTCGTGGTCCAGTGCTGGGATTATGGGTGTGAGTGCTGCACCCGCCCTGAGGTGGGTAGTTTGCATGCAATTTAAGGAAAGGAAAGAAGCTTCTCTCCCTGCCGGCTCCTCCCCTTTTGCTGTTGTTGCTTTTGCTGTCTTCTGCCGCCATGAACTTTTGCCCTCTGCCGTGTGCCGCTCTGCCTGGGAGCCAGCTGAGTACAGAAGAAACTGCCACAAGCAGTGAGCTAAATAAACCTTCCTTAATTTTGTGTGCCGAGTATTCTGTCCCAGCAACAAGAGAAAAGTGACCAAGACACAGCCCCTGCATTCAAAGAAAATACTCACGTGGTTGGAGAGCAGCCGGAAGGCACCATGAGGTCAGCAGTGGGCAGAGGGCAGATCCCCATTCCAGGCTCAGAGTCCTTGCTTAGTAGGCTGCTGCAGTTGTATTTAATTGTACACCTGGAAGTCTGTCAGGACTACTCACAAAAGAAGCTGTGAGTGTCATGGTGTCCTGTTTCAATAAAGCCACAATCTTGTACTCCATAGTATTAGAAAGTTAAAGGGATCGTTGAAGAATGGTCTAAAGCTGCTTTGTCCTAAATTATCATGAAAGCTTCCTCAAATGTCATGTTAGCTTTCTGTCACCACGATGAAATGCCCAAGACAATTAACTTATGAAAAGAAAAGGTTTATGGGGCTCACAGTTTTTGAGGTTCCTGCCCATGCTGGGTGCTGTTGCTTTGGTCTGTGCCGAGGAAGCTTGTCATGGCAGAGCAGAACTGCACCTGCCACCAACCAGGCTACGAAGAAAGAGCAAGGGAACAACACAGGTCCCACAGTTCCCTTTAAGGGACGACCTCTGATGATCTCAAGACCCCCCACGAGGCCCCAGCTCTTACAGGCTCTGCCCCCTCCCAATAGTGCTGTCCCGAAGGTCAAATCTTCAGCACATAGGCCTTTGGGGGACATTTGGCACCTACATATAGCATTTGTGTCATGAAAAACAAGTAATTCTGTGGCAATCTTTTTGTCTTAAGATAACTGGATTAAACATAGTAGAGGTATTTCTCTCTCATGTACAAGTGAAGAAGCAACCATTCCAAGACAGGTGTGGCAGGTGCAGTCTTCAGACACCTGGCTTCTTCTTCCTGTACTCCTTCACAGTCTACAATGGCTGCCTAAGCTGTTGCCATCTAATCATTCTTCCAGCCAGCAGGATAATAGAAAGATTAGCCTTTCTCACTGTGGCTCTTCTTGGACATCCCCACTCCATTTCCACTTAGACTTCATTAGCCAAAAGCTAATCATGTGGTCGCAGATAGTTACAGCAGGGCAGCAGGGAGAATGCAGTCTCTGAGCTGACAGGATGTCAGGCCGAGAACCAAAGTGGATACATCTCAAGAAAACAGAGAAAGGAGTAGATTGGGGAGTAACTCAGATTCTTAGCCATGGAAAGCAGTAATTTTTCTAGCTAAGGCATAGCAACTTTTATATGTCTCTATAGCTAAGCACATTTTGGATTTTTGGAGTTTTTAAAAATTATTTCCTACAGCCTTGAAATATAGGTCATGTGTTTTTCAGATCAAGTTACTAAAAATCAAACAATTTAGGCTTTGTGGAATGACTCTTAAAAACATAAAAGTAAAAAGTTAAGAATATAGATCCAGCACAAAAACCTATGAAAATCACATAACAAGTAAAAACATTAAGCATTGAGATAACGTACCTTTTCCTGAACAACTTATTCAATAATATTGTCACATTTTAAAACTATTTTTCTCATAATAAAAATATTTTGTCACTAATTCTGTCCTTGTTTTTATGTTACTTTTAAGTCCTCTTAAATGGTATAGTGAAAAAGATTGAAAAGAAATGAAAACAACAAATTCTGTTCTTAATTATTTTTACTATTCTGGGAACTATATTCCTAGAAAATGATGTTTGAGAGCCACACATTTCCTAGCATTCTTGATTCATTTTTAGAAAGGCTATTTTCTTTCACATGTTGTTCTCAGTATATATGTATAGACAGCCAAATTTTACTGTTGGGGAGAAACATTCCCTTACGATTGATCCAGATCCTACCTAGTTCCTTTGTCTTCTCAACATCGCTCATAGTTGTTTAGTTTTTCATGGTTCTCTTTGCCAGCTGATGGAGATACAGAGATCACCTCCTGCATTTTGTGGTGACATGAACATTGGTTCTGAGTCCCACGGGGCTGTCGCCCCTCCCTGAACTCTCCCCATCCCCAAAAATGTCCACAGGAAAGAAGAGGCATAAACAGTGTGTGCTGGCACCTAATTTGCATGTATTGTAGGTTTTTGCTTATTTGTTTGGGATAACCCTAGCCAAGGGTTCTCTTTGTCTCTGAGTAATCAAGAGCTGCTGGAAATAATTGCAAACATATTGGGGTTTATCCGAAACACTCTTCTCCTTAGTCATTTTCTGGGTGTTCTGCCCTGCCTATTTTTATGGAGAAAGTAATAATTCATCTTGTATAAGAGCCCAGTGCAGCTCAGCTGAGATTTATGGGATGCCTGTGTGGCCGTTCCTGTGCTGGATGTCAGCGAATCAGAAGCTTAAGGAAGGGAGTGCTCTAAGGAGTTGAGGTGCTGGGGAGGAAACCGACATTGGATTGGAATGTAAGATGCATAGCATCATGATTGGGACATGCAAGGGCTAACAGGAGAGCACTTGACCCGACGCTACTGTCTGGAAAGTTTGCTTAGTGCTGCTGCTGCCTGCAGGTGTCTAGGAGGGAGAGTGGCAAGGGCCTCCTGAGGGGAGGGCGGCCCAAGTAAAGACAGCTTGCTGCCATTAAGGCAGAGAACGGTGGAGCCAGGACTGGACAGCTAAGCCAAGACTAGGTGTCACATACTCACCTGGATGTCACTAGCACCATTACTTTCAGCCCCAGTGGGTAGCTCTTCTTCATAGAACACGCTGTGTTGTAGAGAGTACCAGAAACTATAGAATAAATATTTGGTCAGAAAAAATGATAAATTAGTGTTAGTAATGATTCAGTAAGTCACAAAAAATTTAATATTTGGAGGTGAGTATGTATAGTGTATAAGGAATGAACAAAATACAGTGAATGTGTAATTTTTTACACTGATTACAGAAAAAGACACACTGCCATCAGTGTCCAAAATACTACCCCTCACTTCAGACACACTTGTTCCATCATCCTTCCTGCTTGCAGAAGCAGTTCTGGGGGCCCTTTCTGAGGGTCTTCAGTTACGCTGTTGTGGCTGCCCAGTGTCCTGAATCAATTCATGGTTATTTTGACTTTGAGGAAGAACCAGAAGTTACACAGGACCAGATTCAGTGAAAAAAGTAGATGAGGACACAGCTTGACGTTTTCACAAAACTGCCTTTCTGTGGGGTAGCCCTTGGCAGCTGTATTGACTATGTTTTCTATCGCACTTCATAAAGACACTCATGAAAGAGTACTTCCAGAACTGCTTCAGAAAGCAGCGAGAATGATGGGCAAGTGTGTTCAAAGCAAGAGGGGTTGATGGCAGTGTATTTTTTACTGTAATGTTCTTTTTAAATAGTCACCATGTATTTTGATCAGCCCTTGTTATAAAAAGTTGGCAAGTTTTTGGCTAACAGACATGGGTATCATTTCCCAGCAATGGACAGCAGAATATAGAACAGGAATTTGCATTCTTTTATCTTCAGGATTTCTCAGAAGAAAGTTTCAGTGAGACTACTCAAGATCTGCAGCCACTGAAGAATTTCAGTGAGGTTCATCTCTTACAGTCACATTATTTGTCTCTGGTTAAAGGGCAGGGTGGCAAATTCTCAACCTACTGCCAACCCAGTGACATTCATGTGCCATCAAGTCTGACTCCACACCCAAGCACCATTGTGAATTCAGACATAGAGGATTGGCCTCTGTGAAAGGGTCATACTTCGGTGTTTCACAAGCCCAGAGCACAAAGCCACTTTCAGAAATGTTTGCACATTTAAATTCAAATACCATAGCCTTTCAGTGTCTGAAAGCAGAGTTGATTTTGATGAGCTGATGTGAATTTCCTATGCGTCTATGGTACTATTGCCGGAGAAGGCACATTAGCCTTCTATTTATATAAAATGTATATTTTGCCAAAGATGCTAAAGTTGTGGCTTTTAGTTTTCAAGATACTAAGGTTATCTTTGTGTCTCACTTTTAATAAACCAGATCTTTTCAGTCCACTGCGATTGAGTCGCTGGGAAAAGACCCTGTGGGTGAGCCAGGCTGGGTGGGGTGGGGCTGAAACGGGAATACAGGACTGGAGTCTGACTCTTCCAGAGAAATATCCAGAGAGCACAGAGAGTGGAGGTGGCACAGTTTGGTTGGAAAAATCCAGGAAGCTTGCATGAAAAGAAGTAATATCTACAGCTTTGGAAGTAAGTGCTGCAGGTTTTGAAGCACTGTTGTTTGTTTGTTAATGATGATTTTGTGAGTGCCTTTCCTGCGGGGACCACAAGGAGTAAGGCAGACACTGGAGGAAAGTGTAGTGAAGTGGCCGCATAGCGGAGTAGATGGTTTGAAAGAGGAAGAAGAATGGGAGTTACGGTTCGGGGGTCAGCACATCATGGTGCAAACCTTCCCTGAGGAACTGCTCTCCTGGGATGCGTGTGAGGGGCAGGGACAGTTAGCTGTTCAGAGCTGACTTGGTCATGGTGTGACCGAGTCCTAAGAAATTCATAATGGACCTGCTTGGGAATTTTCTCTAACTTGATAAACTCCCTTGAAAAAGCCCTAAATCATCAAAGATAAAATAACCCTTCTATTCAGACAAAAACGAAAGGTCCTATTCACAGTGCCAACAAGAAAAAACTTCAGCCAGACACTTGCAGTTAATGGGGAGAAAACTAGGAAATGTGACAAAAATAAGAGAAATACAAAAACCAAGTTGAGTAAGTGAAGCTCCCATGCAGTCCCCAGACAGGGGCATCAGCACTAGGCTGTCAGTCCTTCCCAGTTAATAAGCCGTGTGGGAAGAAATTTTTAAAAGAAAAGTATATCTCCTCATGATAGTAATCTAGCCTAGAAAAGATAGTTCTCAGTGCACAAAAAAGTCTGGCTGAAACTAGTGGCTTTATAATCAAGATTTTGAGTGTTTCCCATATTGGCAAAAATCTATGATGTCTTTCCTATTTAAAGTGCAGACCAAAAGTTTTCCCAGTAATGTAACTTAGAGTCATTAAGTAAATGTCAAAAATAGAAGAAAAGGAGAGAGAAAACAGTAGCCCCATGAGCCAAAGATAATTGCTGTTAACTTTAGTCTCCCGGTCTCCTATGCTTATGTGCTTCTCTCTGACTGAATGATGTATTCTTCCACCAGGTATACATCAGAACACTGTTCTGATCTCTAGAGATACAGCAGCAAATCATAATCTCCCTTGTGAGTGATTGCTGTGTGTCCTCAAGCATAGACGAGGAGAAATAGAGAAAGGAGAAAGGCCTCATACAAGCCCACTTTGGCGATCCAGTGGGGTGGGGTAGCTCAGGTCAGGGGAAAGGCCCGGGCTCAGGAGTCTGGCTCTGGCTGAGACAGGGAGCTGAGCATCACCACCGTGCATCTCCACGTTCTCTTTCCCACCTGACACCTCACACCCATCAAGGTAAATCTTTTCTCTTCCCCCACCCCTGGCCCATAGCAACCGGCTTTCTACTTTCTGTCTTTGGATTTGACTCTTCTAGGTCCTGCCTACAAGTGGAATCATGCAGTATTTGTCCTTTTTCACTTGGCTTAGTTCACTTAGCATAATGTCCCCAAAGTCTGTCTATGTGGTAGCACCATCAGATTTTCTTCCTTGTGAATGCTGAGTGCTATTTTGGTGTATGTATTTACCATGTTGTAGTTTTCCATTCATGTCTTGGGATTGATCCTATCTTTGGGCTATTGCAGATAGCACTTCTGTGGACATTGGGGTGTGGGTTTTTTAAGTGCAGGGAATAAGATCTGCCATTGGGTAGAATCCACAGTCTGAGAGAAGGGTGGAAATAAGAATGATCTCTCCTTTTCAGCCAGAGCAGTTGGAGAATTCATATTTGCCACGGTCAGGAAGATTGAGATTATCATGTTCTGCTCCTTTTCATTTCACATGGCAAAATATTCATGTTGAATAGTCAACAAAGTATCTTCACTGATGCTGGCATAAGGTCTCTCTTCTCTTCTCCCCAGTCCGACCTCTCCTCCCCACACTCACCCTCCACAAAAGCTATATTCTAACTATTATACTTGCTTTGCACCCATTACAACATTTTTGTTAATTCAGAGCTCACCGGGCTTAATTTTCTTAACTTTTAATATATGTTGCTCAGCTTGTCTTTAACAGAAAAGATAACTGGCATTTTAAAAGGATGGATAGGGAGCTAGATCAGTCTCTTCAAAACACATAAACATCTGTAATTCCTCCCAGGAAAGCCTCATGTGAGAACATGAAACCAAGCAAACGGACAGTAACTGCCGCTTCTGCAGGATGGAGTCCCAGGGCTCTGACGTTTTTGACTTGATGTCTCCAAACACTGGGTTGTGAGAACTTATTTATCCAGCGGTTATTTATTGAACATCTGTTTCATAGTTAAGCACTTGGGTTATGAGAATTAACCAAGATATATGTCTTCCTCTTACTGCAATTATACTCTAACAGGAAGACAAAGAAAAACTAGAAAGTGGGCAATAATAGAAGCCCAGAATAGGGTCAGCTACCCCAGCGCAAGGAAGGAGGTGACATCTGATATGTAAATGAAAAGGCAGGTGGGAGTCACAGATGCGGCGCTGGAGCCCGAGAGTCAGAATGGGTACCTTCCAGGAACCGAAACACACAGTGTGTGTAGCTAGTGCTCAGGACTGGCTTGGGAGATTGTATTGCACAAGAAAATAGAAATCAAGTAGGAAAGTTCTTGAAGTCATGTTCAAGATTCTGCCCTCAGTCCAGGGGCTGACAGGAAGCTATTGAATGGGTTTAATCCAGGAACTACTAAAATCTACCTCACACTTTGGCGATGACTCCCTGCTTGCAGCTCAGAGGGCTAGACTCAGAGCAGTGCTGGTGTCATTAAGCCCAGCTAGGAGGTGAGCACAGGGAAGTGGGGGGCTGGGCTAATGAAGGCGGGGTTGGCCAGAGGTGGGTAGGTGTGAAGATACAAGATGCAACCAAACCCAGTGATGCATGAGATGTGGCCAGAGGAGACCAAAGAATAGGACCTGGTCCTCCGCCATGGAGGCTGAGGCTGAAGCTGACCCCCTGTATGAGGTCCGGGTGACAGAGCTGAGCCATAGGTGGAGCTGGGACTGGTTCCCATGCAGATGATAACAAACTGCCGACCCTTTGAGGGAAGGCAGAGGGCTCCTGAGAAAACACCAGAGCATGTGGTCTTTCCTTTTAACACTCTTTCAACCAATGATTTTGTAATAATTACCTTCTATGAGCAGCATCTCAAACAGCTTGGATAATACTTTCTTGTATGGACATACATATATGTAGTTAGCCTCGCAGGATCTATTAGCTTTCATTAATGTTCTGTCATTTAAAAAACAAACTCAACAAGTATTTGCCTATGTGGGAAAAGTGACCCATAGTCAGTCAGTGCATCTGGGAAATGCTGGTTTAAAACCAATGTGGAGTTCTTTACTCTGACTCCTCAAAGCCTGAGCTGTACTGCTATGCACTTGACTTTCCAGGAGGCAGCTGCTGTGGGTACTCTTGTTGTTTTGATTTTTGTTTGTGTGATTTGCAGTGCTGGGAATTAGATCCAACGGTACTCTACCACAGAGCTACATCCCCACCCTGACTGATTGATTGACAGATTGAGACAAGGTCTCACTGTGTCTCCTAGGTGTGCCACGAGCTTGTGAACCTTCTGCTTCAGCCTCCCTCAGCACTAGTATTACAGACTTATGCCCCTGTACCTGGCCAGCTGCTGTGGGTTTTTTGCACCTTCACTAAACCTTAGGCTCTTTTGGTAGTGATGAGTGCTTTCAGGACTAGTGACCTCAGAGCAGTTTTATGAGATAGCAGTTTATAAACCAAAACTGTGCCCAATTTTAACACATAGTTCAGAAATTGAATTATCAAGTTAGCAGGAATGAGAGTTCGTGTCCTTGATGCACACTGCCAGATAACTTGGAAAATGTATGCATTGCTGGTGGGAATATAAATTGTTATAGATAGAATTTCACTGCATTACACTCCCCAACTGCAATAGTGGATTTTTTTAATCTGATCTAATTTGGTAGTGTTTTTATGACTATAAAGAGGCTCAGCACCATGCTGTGTTACAGATAACTTGCTGCTGCTCTAATAAGTACTTCCCCAGGTCTTTTGCTTGGCTATTGGGATTTCACCTATTCTCACAAAGAAAAATGGGCTATTTTTATGAGCTGATACCAACACAGGACTCAATGTATTTGTACCACTTAAAGAAAATTTTCTGAGTTTCTTGCTAATCATTCGCTCTTAAGGTTATGCTCTCTTGAACAATAAAAGTTTTGCATTTTGTGAGTCAGTTCTCTATTGTCTTAAAGCTTAGAAATATAAGGCTTTGTTTAGACACTCAGTAGTCACTTTTTGGTTTATTGTTGTTGCTGCTAACATAAACTCTTAATGCCTTTCAGATTTAGATTATTTTACTACATTCCTCTCCAAAAAAGGTTCTACAGCACAATTTTCTGAATATTTTCCCTTTCCAAGTTAATGTATTAGGCCTGTGCAGTTGTTAATTTCTTTTGACATGTATGGCATTGACCTATATTTCAATATTATGTTTCAGAGTATTAGATTATATAAGCACATGTGATGATATTTTAAAGAAAACTATGAAATTTGTAAACTATCCTACACTTAATTTGATATTGTGATTTAGAATGCCTTTTGTGAAGCATGGGACAGATCACTAGAGAAAGAGTTGTGTGTTTAAATAAATATGAAAATTAAAGTGAAGGAAATGTGTAGTACTATTAAAAATAACAGAGGCCACATCATAAATATTGGATTTAATTCTTGCAGTCTACAGCTGAAGAAATTGAGGCTTGAGGGTGAGAAGTTATTTCTTCAGAGTCTGACAAATGGGGTGGGCAGAGCCCACGACACTTTCAGGGCTGTTTGTCACCTGCCCTGCTCTGGTCGGTGTCCAAGGATGTAGCTTTAGGTTTTCCAGAGAGCTGCCTCATTTTTAAGAAAGAATCTGTACATTATCCAAGGAGTCATAGGTCTCTCTGAAGTCTGCAGAGCAAAAACAGAGATAGACAAGAACTGCATCCCAAAAGGAGTAGGCAGCTGCCAAGTTGGAATTCTCCAGCAAGCGTGACCTTGAGCACAGTGGAAGTGTTCCTCTCTGGCTGGAAATGTAGGTGCCAGTGCTAATGGATGACCCCATGTGGGTCAGAGGTAAAGCCCCTCTTCTTATCTGTACACACCCCTGGGTTTGGCCACAGACACAGTAAGCTCAGATTTTCCCATTCTTTCTCTCCAAGTTCACATGGAAATTTCCAAACAATTCTTCTGCTGCAGTTGCGTTTTCAGCCAGTGTTGGTTTACGTTCGAAGCCCTTGTGGTCCAATCGGGAGCCAGAGTTCTCTGCAGAAACAAGCAGTTGCTTGTTCCCTGTGCAGGGCCCTTGCCCTCCAGTTTACCAGTTTTGCAGCAAGTCCGCTGATCCCTTTTCCAGACCCCCGGGAGCCACTTTTGTGGCAGATTCCATTTGGTTTCACAGGGCCTTGAGGAGGGGTGCCGGGGGCCACTTGGCACAGCCCACCCATCTCCCACGTTCAGGGCAATTTGCAGACTGCTCTCAGAAGGAGCCCAAGTCCAGCCCAAACAGCCTGCTCCTGTTACCGCCATTGTCTGCCGCTAGTTCGCCTTTTCCAGCTGACCTGCCTGCGAGTGGGGAGGTGTGAAAAGTTAAAGACAAAACTGGTTTCTGCAGAGTGGGGGGAGCTTTCTTGTACAGAAAGGAAGGAAATACCTCTGTGGGATTTTATTTTTTTTCGCCCTCTCCATCCAAAAACTACAAAGAGACTCTCTGTCTTAAATGCGAATGTCGGCTTTAAATCTTTTAGGTTTGGATTAACTCTGCAAAAGAAAAAAAAATCTGACAGGCTTTCAGATATGACGCAGAAAAACTTTTCTCCCCTCAATTCATGTTGTTCATTTGTAAAGCCCCAGGCCGGTAGGCTGAATAGTGGGGGCCAGTTGCCCCTCCACTCATAGTTAACATCACAATGGTCAGAATTAGCAGCCTCAGTCTCTCCAGCACTTTCGCCTTTCCCCCTGTGGACATTTAATTCAAGGTGGTAAAGGCAAGAATAGGTCTTTCTTCTCCTGCCCCCCTACATTACAATATATTAGAAGGAAGCCAAGGAAACATGGTGTTTTCGGTTACATGCTTTGGAATTGTACCTTAGCTTTTACTCCCAGAAGGGAAAGAGAACCGCAGTGTATTACAATTGTTACAGTTCCTAGAAAGCTTCCTTCAGTCTAAACAAAACCCCCTGAATTGATAGACATTTCCTAGTACATAGTTATTGTTGGGTTTTCACTACTGAGCATGTTGGCAAACGTGTCCAAGATCATGTTTTGGGTATTAAATAAAATGACTTTTATATGAATTTTTTTAACCCTATTGGTATCTAGAATTGAGTACTATTCTGTGCAACCCAGGTGTTAAATTTTATTTTCTTCAATTTTGCTTTAAATGTGTTTGAAACTACTCAGTCTTATGTAGCAAAAAGCCTTAGGGCTCTAGAGCCAGTAATCTGCGTGTAGCCCATGTTAATATAGGAAAAGTTGAGCGGTTGCTGGTCCTCAATTGAGAGTCAAAAAGAATGGAAAACTGAAACATAATTGAAAACTAGTTATCTTTAAATTTGAAAAAGATTGATTGCTTAGGACTATTTATGTGCAATTGTGTAGCTGCCTAGAAAAATTAAGCTCTGGGTCATTTTTAATCCCTAAACCATATCTGGTAAAGAAGAAAAGTATTCTGTATGAAAAAGGATATAAATGTTCATACATTAGTTGGCTGTTATTTAATGGAATTGTAACAATGCACTTTATGGGTTTACATTGGTCCTGCATATTTACTTTAGATAAACAAATACACTCAGAGAAATATAACCAAAACATTTTCTTTGCTCTTGTTATACAACACTATTCTTTTTAAGTTCTGTGTAATATAATTATAAAGGTTATCTGTTAAAATTGCAAACAACTAATAGAGTTTTTAACTTTTTTAATCATAGAAATATTATCTTTATGGTTTGAAGGACTCTGATATGACAATTTGAAATAGATACTCAATTACTCCTTTATTAATAATGGAATTATTAAAATTATTCTTAATATAGTTTTATCTGGGTTTTACATAGTAATATTTGGGATGAGTATAGCAATAGCAGGTTTGCATGGAAATAAGTTATATGAACCACTGAGCAAATATTATCACTAACTAGTAGTCAAAAATAACCAAGTTGTTATTTTCAGAGATACCTTACCTATGTCATAATCATGATTCACCTGGGTGATTTTTTAAATATCCTGAAATATACAAAATTAATTTTCATTTACCAGAATTAATACATTTAGCTCCTGATATTTATTTTATATGATATAGTATTTTCATTTAAACCAGAGTATATTTTAAGTGTGCTCTAAAAGATTGATATTCTAACTTAAAAAAAAGATGAAGATTCGTTACTTCATATATAGACTACTAAAAATTTCATGTAAAAATATGAAGACTTGGTACATGATTAAAAAAAAACCACTTTGCTTTCATAGCTACTTGAGGGGAAAAAACAGGTACAACAAATGTATATTTTAACGCACTTAGCTTTCAATTCCACATATTTTCCAAGTTCACACTCAGAGCTACCAAATGTTGTTAAAATTATTTTATTTAAATCGTATATAAACAAAATGTGAATGATACCTTTCTTAGTTTCTGAAGTGATTTTGTTGCTGATGATTTACGCAGGCAGCCATGTTGTTCAGTTCCGGAGTCTTTTGGACGGGTTTGTTGTTTATCCCCGTGGCGTCTTTGCTGCTGGACGTGGTATACAAAGTGTAAGTGTGCAATGCTCAGTTATACACACAGAAACATTAGTGCACATGAGTCCTCCGATCTCTCCAGTTGTGACATCAACTCAAACTTACGGAGTTTGCAGAATAGGAATTGGTAATGGTAATTAATTTTGAATACATAAAGAAGAATGGCATGATTTAGGAACCAGGAAACTAAAATTAGTTTAAAAGACCGTGTGAGAAGTAAAGCAGGTACTTCCCGTTCACCTCAGAGAGAAGTGCATTCACTGCACTAGAGAAAAATTATGTGGAGTATTATTTTCAGAAATCAATCCTAAAACTCATACCAGCTAAAAAAGAAAAAATTCTTCTGTCTCCAAACACATATAGTTTAATAGTTTTGAAAACACAGGTTTTGCTTGCCAGATTCTAAACATTTATGGAATGCAGAATGGGAGAAACAGAACCTTTACAAATTTTTCTCAAGGGTCGTAAGTTTTAAAATGTTATCTCTTCCTACAAAAAAAGGTATCATTAAAGTTAATTACATGATGTTTGGTTAATAACTATGACAGTCTTAATATTATAAATCTAAATCATTTAAGACTTGTACCTGGAATTGTATTAATGCACAGAAGTACAATAGCTTTGTAGATGCTGAGAAACACTGCTTCTACTTTGCTTACTGTTGTGCTTGTCGACAGCAGCAGCATGCTAATAAAGCAGGCATCTAGTTTTGTAAAATCTTCACACAAGTATTCCCATCCTTCTTTTCCACAGTATCAAGAGGACTGCTTTTAAAACATTAGTAGATGAAGTTCAGGAGCTTGAGGCAAAATCTCAAGACCCAGGAGCAGTTGTGCTTGGGAAAAGGTAAGCTACGTATTGTATATTGTGCATGAGCTTTTCCAAGTGAACTTTAATTTGCACTTTTTTTTTTTTACTAGTGGTTGGAAATAAACAGTAAAACTTTTCTTTATCATGTAACATGGAGCTCTCAGTGTTACTGACAGATTTGGGAATCGGAGAGGTGTGCATTCAAATTAAACCTACCAGTTACTAAGCTATGTATGAGCATAGTTGAGATGCTTGTTGCTTCTAAGCCTCAATTTTCTCGTCAATAAAATAGAGGTGATAACGCCTACCTAAAATGCTGTGAGAATTGAAGAGTACCGTAAAGCATATAACACAGTGCCTAGTGCTTGATGACCATTAAATAAGTGGTAGTTACCAATAGTTATTATTAAAATGAAAGAGAAGGAAAAGGCTTTCAGCTAGAAACAATATCAATAATAATAATGATGATAATATAGTATATGATCGAAAGCAGTGTGACGCAGGAAAAACTGCCCAGGAAATGCATTTGTGATCAGTGTTATTAGGAACTGATTTACAGGTCATCTGTAAAGTAGGTTCTCTTTCAGGTTTTCCTGGCCCCTCCCACCCAAAAAAAGCAATTAGCAAATTAATTAAATGCACTCAATTCACAAAGCATTATTAAAAAGAAAATAAATTGAGAACCACCATTATGAAGATAGTCCTAGGAATTTGGGTTTTCTTTTTCTCTTTCATCATGCAAAAGTTAGCTAAGGTTCAGCACCCTGGGAATCACCTTAACTGTGATCTGGTGTCTTTTACTCAGTTTGCTGCAGTGGAATAGCTGTCAGCCTGGGACACAAGCTGAGCCCTTGGCCTGTCTCAGCTCTCACTGCCTTGCATTAGGCCGGAGGGGCAGATCATACCCCACTGTGTGCCTTTCTCTTCAACACATGGCACTAGCATTTGTTGAGCGCTCACTGCCTGCCAGGTGCTTCACTTGCAGTCAAGGCTCACTGACCCTTGTTATAACCTGTGCAGAGGGATCATCCATAGTTTCCCAGAAGAGGAAACAGGCACATAGACTAAATTCCCAAGTCATCGGTGACAGAGGGGACCTTGAGCCCATGCTTTTCGCTATTCTACCTCTTCTCACTAATTTTTCAGGAGCATAGTTTAGTAGCAAAAATAACCCACCGGAACCCAAAAAAAGCACTTACCCTCTTTAGGGTGGTTTTGTGGTGCTGGAGATGGAATCCAGGGCTTCGTGCATGCTAGGCAAGTGCTCCACCACAGAGCTAAACCCCAGCCCTTTTTATATTTGAGTCTGAGGCATGGTCTCACTAAGTTGCCTAGGTTGGCCTTGAACTTGTGGCCTTCCTACCTCACCCTTCCAAATAGCTGGGATTAACTGGATGCACCACCACTCCCAGCACAATACTTAAGTCAGTGCTCTTGTGTTTAGACGGGAACAGTGATACTTACTTAAGGATTGCAGGCATTCTCCTCCCTCCACCTTGCCCTTCATCTAAAAATCTATATCACAGAGTTCATGGTACAAAAGCACCTGTTTCATGGTCTGGAACCAGTGGTCACCTTGTGAATTCTCTCTCTCTCTCTCTCTCTCTCTCTCTCTCTCTCTCTCTCTCTCATTGTGAAAAGGGTATGGTAAGCATTTGGGATAGCAACATTTTGAATAAAGCCATTAGTAACAATTATTAGAGAAAAGTCACTGATAATATTATTATTATCCTTTCAGAGTGAATTTTGCTTATTTGCAAGTAGGTTAATAAATATTACACCCTTCCCAAGATATATGGTTTGCCTGATTTATAGTGTACCAGCAACACTGACCATTCATAATCAGGGTAGAAGGTGATGTGAAAGAGTCAGTGGGTCTGTGATGTGTGTAGCCCCTTCCACTAAATAAATAAAGCAGAGCACCTTCAAAGGAAGGAAGCAGATTCTACCATAAATAACCACCAACTTCTCCATAAAAAAAATCCATCAGATAAGTTTTCCTGCTGCTCCAGCCCCACTCGCTTGCTTCAGATAATCCACTCAGCTTTCTCAAGAACATAGGAATGAGTCAGCTGTCAGCTGAACACCATGAACAAAACCCCTCGGGCAGCGTGTGCTGTGGGTGATCAGGAGGTTGGTGACCAGCACAAGCACAGCAGCTTCCTGCTAGAGGAAAAGTGAACAAACTGGATCTGAGGAAGGAAAAAGTGGCAACTAACTACACTCCAAGCCAAAGAACTGTCAGACTGGTTTTACTGCCAGGACTGTTTTGGGAGAATAAGACTGATGTCTTTACTTCAAAAAAGTTAGTACATTTTGTCCACGTTGCCAAAGCGGAAAAATTCCGATTTCTTAGATTCTAGCAATAGTTGCTGTCCTTTTAGTGCCAAAACACCATGGTATTTTACAAGATGTGATTGAAATGTATGGCATTTAAAGTTTTTTTAATTTTGGACAGTAAAAGACGCATAGCCACTGAGTCCCCTCAAGATACTCCCCCACACTTACTCCATCACTCCTGCCACCCTCCGAAGCAGTGCTGGAGTCCTGTTTCATGGGAGGCATTACAAGCTGTGACAGAAACACAGTGGATGCCACTGCCGAGTACTCTGGTGCCCCTTCATCCACCTGAGCCGGTGGACCGGGCACTGTGCGACTTCTCGCTCTTCCCAAAGACAAAGGGACTGTGAAACGTAAACATTCTGAATCTGTTTGTGCTATCAATGCAGCTGCAGCAGGTCAGCTAAAGACAGGGAAAGGGGCTTCCAGAACTCCTTCACGGAGTGAGAAGGATAGAGTAAGTGTGCTGGAAGCAAGGGAGAGAAAATAGAGGGGGGTGAATGGTAATGTGTCATTTACTGTAATACTTTTTGATCATAGCGCATCTGCCTGTCACACTTAGCACAAGTTCTCCCTTGACATGGAGCAAGTACCCCGCTTATAGATGGGGCAACCCAGTCCTTAGCTTTCACAACCCAGTTCAGTTGCAGTTTTGTAACTCTTCTTACATAAAATTGATTAATTTCTAATGTACCATCGCTGTACTTGGTGTATACTTATGTTCCATTTATTGCAGTGGGTTATAATGTTTATTTACCTGTGTGCATTTGTTTCCGTACTAAATTGAGCCCCTTGAAAGGAAAACCTGTCTTAGTCATAGCTACAACCCAAAACCTAGCTCAACTCCTGGAACTTAATAGCACCGGAAAAATGTTGTGGAGTAGATGAGTAAACGGTCAACAGAATGAACTAAGGGAATGAATGAATGGGAGAGGGTGATTGGCTGGTGGGTGATAACGACGATTGTTTGACATGTCAGTGAAATACAGATCCAATCCATGCCGCCAGAGGTGTATGTTGTTCTTCCCAAACTAGATAATATCCGACAGAGCAGTTGTTTACTTTGTTACAGATAATGCGACTGTCTAAAAAGATCTTTTGAGTGGATTATGCCCAATTTTTTTATTCTTCCCTAAGTACTACTCTTAAGCTCAAATTACTAATACAATTGTATCAGAGAAACTATAAATTGTAAGCCATACAGCAATATTCACATTTACAGTAATTTCTCATCTTTTCTCACTTTCAAAAACTGAAACATCCCCATTATAGTAACTAGTCATCTTTAGTAGAAAATAGTGTGCCACTTACCATATTATCCAGAATATTATATAGTATATTCCATTGACTTTTAGGAGAAAAAGTATATTTCATCAATCTAAGTGTATTACCTTTGAGCTAAGGTGGAAATCACTTTCGCTCTAGCGTGCTGGAGAAGAATCCAGACTTCCCTCCTGATTGGCTGTTTTGTCATGGCTTCTGGTCTATCATGGACAGAATTACTCAGAAACTGTGAAACGTGTGCCTCGTTGTAACATTTATTTCAATGTATTCTGACACTGGAGACCAGAAACACTGATAACTATAAAAGGCAGAAAAGTCCTACGTTTAAATTTTTATTGTCTATATGTCTTACAGCAAACATTTGCTAAAAAAACTCAACCATTTGTCCTACAAGTGCATTTACAGCATTCATTCACCCTACAATGTAAAGATTTATGTAGTTTATGGCAGAACTGTTAATGTTTTAGAATATGGGCCTCCCAGATCCCGTTGGATATTACATCCATACGTTTTATGTAACATCTTACCATTTCTTTAAAGAAATGACTTCAAAAGCCAGTGGTTTAAACTAAGGTTTTATGGACACTGTACACTCAGTTGAGACAGGGCAACTCTGTTGGTGTGTCACCAGAGTGTGTACAAAGCAATGCATTATATAAGCAGGCAAATATAATGAGATTCATAATTGTATTTTTCTAGCTATAGACATTAAACACAACACCAGCAGTGGCTGTCACTACACAGAAGTTCAGGCTGGGAAGCCGGACATGATGGTGCACACCTGTAATCCCAGCACTCGGGAGGCTGAGGCAGGAGGATCGTTGCAAGTTTGAGACCAACCTGGGCTACAAAGTGAGCTCAAGGCCAGCCTGAACTCCATAGTGAGACCCTGTCTCAAAAAGACCAAAGAAAAAAACAATGCCCCAAAACTAGTAAGAAGTTGTTTTTTTCCACTTTTACACTGACTTTTATATCATAAATGCCTTACTGTAAATTGATGATAGAGGGATATATCAAATGTTTTTCCTCGGCCCAGTCTCATCTCTGCAGTAATGGCTCTTCATGACATTTGTAAAGAACAGGAACAGAACGATGAAATGTTTTCTCCTCTAGGACAGAGACTGGGCCATTGAGTCATTGTCCATCTCCCTACCACCCCCAGTACCTAGTGCAGCACAGCTTTCCCATGGCGGGTATGCACTTAACACGCCACAAATGAGTGCTTAGTTACCTTCTGCAAATTCATTATAATGAGACAACCAAAATAGCTTGTGAGCCCAATATATGGATAAATGCAAGTTTACCACCCTTCAAAGATCATGGAAATTACCTTAAGACAACACATTCCAACACGTTCCCAAATGGTATGTGGGTTTTTTCCAGCACTAACAGTTTTAGTGTTTCCAAAAGAAATGTTATATTTGGGCTGGGGATATAGCTCAGTGGAATAAGCGCTTGCCTAGCAAGCGCAGGGTCCTGAGTTCGATCCCCAGTACCGCAAAAAAAAAAAAGAAATATTATATTTAAGCATCATATCTTTTCACTCACCTCCACCAAATACCTAAGTTGCAACATTTTTGTGGGTTTGGAAATAAAGTAGCAATATTTAAGTGATAGTTGCTACATGAGTGCATTAAACAAACTCAGAATTTGCATAACTCGGTATGTAAATGAAAGACCATCCAAGACTAAGGAAAACTGCTAGCAAAAGTGGTACTCGATGTGCTTCTAACTAGAAGGTATTTTTTTCTTGGTTTTCTCACACTGTTAAACTGAACAAAAATTGAACTTTTACTATATTAATGTTAATGTATTATTAGTACATTTTCTAATATGACTTGCTAGTCATGTCAGAACAGATAAACGTGAGAGACACAGAATTGCATACATTTTGAATTGATGGTTCATTCCCTAGAGGTAGAATGGGCCACTATCACAGCTTATTTAGGAAGCACACTCCTGTATTGATATTCTGGAGGAGGGACTCTCCCCTGTAAGGACAAATGTGGAAAGCTCAAAGTAGCTAAGAAAAAACAAACAAAAGCCTCATCATTTTCTGAGGAAAGAGGTGCAATGGGGTGTTAGAAATGGGAACCCATGTGCAACCTTAAACAGTGCGCATGAGCTAAGGTTAAATATAAACCAAGGCATCACAGTTGATCCTGACAAAGTTCCATTTGTGACATCTCTGTTCTAGCTGCTTTTTATAATAAATTCCCTGGGATCTGGAGCAGAAGGGTGGGAGGGACTAGCATTTATTAGTGCTTCCTCAGTGTTGGTCACAGGGATGACAATCCCTAAGCCCTCACAGTCTGCCTGAGAAGTTGCATATTGTCCTCCTTCTGTAGCTGAGAAGACTGAAAAAAGGTTACCTACATGGCCAGGTACTGAGTAGCAGAGCCAGAGTCAAACCAAAAGAAGGCTCCAAAGCCCTTGCTGTCTCTTGAGAAATGCGGTGCTTTCCTAAGAAAGAGACTTTCTTACTGTTTTTTAAAAAATTACATCATAGTATCTATTTCAATCACCATAATATTTGAAAGATAAAATTCTCCTATCAGCCTTCTTAACACTTTAGCAATACAGTATTACAGTGTGATGCATTGAGGAAACCTGGGAAGCGCCTTCCGGGAGGGCGCAGCTGACCTGATCATACATTGCCACCATCCAGTCCTCAGTAGTGATTTCAGTTTTAAACACCAGAGGCCTTGTCCCCCCACCCCCATGCTCTGCTAGCAAAATCAGACCACCTGCTGCTAAAGCCGCTGACTTCCGCCATGCAGTTACATATTTTACTGTCCCTCTGGGTCCCAGGGTCTGTAACATTAGATCATGTAAAGAGTAGAGTAAGGAAAGAGACTTAGCAACATGGCTTCTTCTCGTTCCTTCTGTTTATGTCCCTGGCAGGGGAAAAAAGTTTACAGCTAATTACAGAACCGCTGGAGTTTTAGAGCAGTTTTTTTGTTTTAATACAGCTAATTCCTGGTGACAATAAAATATGCCTAGTAAGTACTAGTTAACATTCCTAAACTTCTAAAAGTATGTGTGTAAGATTACTGCAAATGTCAACATTTCTAAATATTTTCCTTCAGTTTTTGCCTTTGTGTGTCTAATTCATTTCCACAATGAGTTCATTTGCAGGGGATCCTTTTTTGTATATGATAGATATTGTTCCATTGCAAGGTCTTTAAAAATTGGCAAAATGCAGAGCTAACATAACTTCCAGCAACTTAAGCTTTTATAAAGTTAGAGAAAAGATGGAAATTTTTCAACTGAGTTGGTTCCAGTTATTAAAACAAAACTGTATAAATATTTGCTGCAGTGCATGTGGGTCACTTATTTGCTCCTCATGCTTATTAAATTCTTTGATATCATAGCAATGTTTAATAATTCAACTAATAAAGAAATGGCATGATTGGGAAGATTGGTGATGTTTGTGAGTGCATTTCAGTATTACTCAAATTCATATATTCAGCCCATGTTTCAGTTCCTACTATGTAATGGGCAGATCTAAGTGCAGTAAGGGGGAAATGTATGATTTTTTTTTTAGAAAATGCATAATTAAGTATGTGGGTTTGTATCTGTGGAGATGTTCTAAACATTTAAGGAAAAATATGTTATTTTAGCTAGTAAAATCATACTGTGAAATCATTTTAAAAATGAAATTGATTTTAAACTATTAGAGTGGTAAGAAATTTTTTCTAACTAAAAAGTCTGTAAAATTTATTATTTGTATAGTTTTTTAAATTCCTTTGACATAACTAAAAATATTGTTTTGCAGGAATATTTGTGCAAAGTGTGGAAATGATAATTAAAGCATCTTTTTTGTATAAAAACGCTACACTGAGGATATACAGAAGGATTTAGAAGTAAAAACACTGGGTGCTTTTGTGGGTTTCGTTATTGTGTTGTACAGGTTCTGTGCTGCTATTTGATTTAAATATAACAGGGATTGAAGGAGAACTGAGGAAATCTTACTTTTTACCCGGTTATTATTAGGGATAAAATTCCCTCTTGGCTGTGGGAAATACAGCCTCAAAAGAGTCCATATAAGATTTGAAATCTCATTTGCTATCTGACTGAATGGATTAAAAAGAATCCTGAGGCCTCAGGGCTCAAGGGGACCTTTTGTTTAAGTCCGGCTCTCTGAGCTGCTCCTGCGCAGGCCGGGCTCTGCTGAGTTGCTAATTCACCTAGCACGTTTGCACCTGCTCCACAGCCTCACCGAGAGGGCGCAGCTGCTCAAGAACGTCTTTAAGAAGAACCACGTGAACCTGTATCGCTCCGAGTCTTTGCAGCAGAACCTGCTCCGTGAGTATTTGAGTTCTTAATTTAAATAAACTATCTGCCATTACCATGTCCTAACACTTTCCGGAGCAGTGTGTTGACTTGCAGAATATTTAATTATTTTAAATTAACATATAAAACATGTTTGTGTATCTTCAAGATGTTATGCTTAGAGAATCCTTGGCCACCACCCACTCACTTTTAATAGATACAGCATTTAAAATACAGCTGTTTCACTTAAAGAAAAACAGGGATATTTCCACATTCTTTGCTCCTTGAAATCTTAAAAGGAACCGGTAAGATAAATCTTAACTCTTAAAAGCTGCCTCTGTGTTGTTATCTTTTCTACTTGAATAACTTTGCAAGAGCCTGTTCAGCTTTCATACAGCACACGGAAGCATATATTTTCCCCTCCAAAAATATTTATGAATATTTAGAGTTGTAGGAAATTATTAGGTGTCTTGCCCTCTTCACATTTCAGGGATCTAAAAGAGGATATAATATATAAAACCTGGAGGTAAATTTATTGGTGCTGGTAGTATATCTTTTGTTTCATGGTGTTTCCACATATAATTTATTTTCACTTATATACACGCGAGTTTAATGCTTTTGCTCACTGCGCTTCAAGGGGCCTTTGCTAAAGATACGATGCCCTTAGGGGCCGTTTCACACCCCCACACCCATCCGGCAGAGTGGGGACATCCGTGAGTTCGTGGGTAGATGCTGAGAGCTAAAGAGAAGTCTACTCGGAGGAAGCAAACCGCTTTTCCACCATCAGCAGCTTTGGGTTTATCTCCTTGATTTTCAAGTGATAAATAATTACATGCGTATACCTGTGAAGTACAATGTGCTATTTGACTTATATCCGTGGTGCAGTGATTGGATCAAGCTCATTAACATGTTCATCCTCTCACCTACGCATCGCTGTTCTGTCGTTCACCTACCTGACGTACGCAAAAATCCATGGACCCACTGAACTCCTTCACCTGCTGCAGGAGGAGGGAAGCAAAATTAAGTGGGATGGAACGGAGATACGCAACAGAGGACAGAGGAGATTTGAAGGCTCCTGTCCAGCCTAAGAGGAGCAAAGTTCTCAGGCTCTACACTAGAGACCCTTAGTCATCCCACTCTCCATTTTGCAGCTCGTCTCTGTCTTTCCAGATGTTGTAAATCAGTGGTTTATGCTTTCAAAGGTGGAAGGGGCGCGTGAGCTCCCCCTTAGACAACGCCTGCTAAAAATTCAGAGTAACAGTAACTTTCATTGGTGTCGTGATGTTAATTTCTGTTTCCCTTACAGACGGGTATGCTTTCTCTCAGGATGAGAATGGAATTGTTTCCCAGTCTGAGGTGATCAGAGCGTATGATACCACAAAGCAGAGGCCGGAGGAGTGGTGATGGAAGGGGCTGAGAGGCAGGCCCTCCTGTCTCTGAGGAGAGCTACCGCACTCTGAGGTTGTTGCCGCAGTCTGCTGACCAATTCCAGTCTGGCCCATGGAGAGGAAAGGTGGATCTGAGCTCGTCTCACGGATGGACCTTCAGATTCATGTACATTAGAGACATACGCACTGTGCAACCACACTATGACACCATCTCTCTCAGATCCCTTGAAGTGTTTGCTAAGGCTTTGTAAAGAGGAATTGAAAATGGCCTTGTATCTTGCCAGAGTGATTTCTTAAGCTGAGGAGAGGTCTGTATTCTCACACCATTGATGGGGGACTGTAACTGTCAGTTCATTAGCTATACCACAAGGCAATCAACCACGGAAAAATGCTAAAATGGAGTTAAGTTAAAGGGACTCTTGATACCCAGACTTCGATTTCAGGATATGCTGAAACCAGCGTTCTTAAAGATCTGACTCACCTTACTGAGTATTTCTAAACAAGGCATTATTAAGTGTTTGTGTCAAAAAACCGTCTGATAAATGTTTGCCAAAGAAGTTCAGTAAGTGTATTTCTCAGTCAGTAGCCATTTGCCCAGAAATTTTAAAAGAACGTTTACTTCCGGTTCTGCTGTAAGATCTATCTGCATGCTTGACTTTTCAAATGTGAGAGTGATTTGCGAAAATGAATATTTCAAGGCATTTGCTACTAAAATCTGTGACGTTGCACCTTCAGCCTTACAAGTGCTTCTTTGTCCTATTTGTTCAAGTTAGAAGGCACATGTGTTAATGTGACTGTCATTACAATACTGATTTTTAAACTTGCATTTGCATCCCATTCATCTCTGATAGTTTCATCATCCTTTAGATTTTTCTAAAAATCTGGCTTCTGCTGTGTCTAAATGATGTCATTTTGTCTTAAAGTTTCCCCTCTAAAGAAAATGACGTTTACATATTTATGTGGGGTTTCCAAAGCTTCTGTCTAGATGTTTGGAATAATATGTCGGATAAGTGCATGGGCTTTTGTGATGTACATAGGCTCAGCTTTTGTAATGTGTGTTGGTTCTCACTGTTGGCTCCCACTAGAGATGCCTGCCGACCTACATAGCATACTCAGTGTTGTGGTGGCCGTCCCTTTACTTATGACCGAAAATTAGTTCACAGTTCACTTTCATTTGTCAAGCCATTCCTCAAATTAGTCATGTGCTACTTACTGAGACAAATAAGGAGTATATTTCCCCCATTTTAAAAATACATCTTTTACTCAAACCTGTTACTTTTAGTCAAAGAAGGCTTTTCATCCTGAGTATGGCTTACTTCCATGTTTTAAAGCATATGTTCAGCTTAATAATTTTCAGCATTTCCAAGACATCTGAAAATGCCTATTTTGCTACCAACGTACAGTAAAGGGTGAAGTGGCTGTTTAAAACCTGCAAGTTTTCTATACTATTTTTAAATAATGTTTTCATTTAAAAAGAAAAAGAAAAAGGAATTCTAGCTTTGAGATACACTTCAAAGATTGAAGCAAACATTTTTGCCTTTTATTCAAAAGCCTGTTTGCCTTTAAGTGGACTTATCAGCAAAATAGAACTTTAAAACAAAAATTCAGTTAGAGTTGAGAAAGGTGACTTTTCCAAATTGCCCCAGATTTAATCATTTCACATTTGTTCCCCTTTTTCTAATCTAGATTTAAATTTTACATATATATATGTGTGTGTGTGTGTGTGTGTGTGTGTATATATATATATATATATATATATATATATTCCTTTGTATATGCTGCTAGTTACAAGTATAAATCTACATTTTGTGCAAATAACATGTATAACATGTATAATTACATGTATATAAGTAATTCTAATCTAAAAAGAAGAGGGAGTTCATCTTTCACTTCTCAGACTCTTCCCATTTGAGGTTCAGATTAAGAAAATCATGAATCAAAACACCCAGCAAGACTACAGATGTAGAGTCTAAGATCATCTTCAAAATTCTGGAGTTGCAGACTGTCTCCTGGGTGGATCTTCGAGTATATGTTCCTGGGCGTCTGAGTGGCGAGAGTTGAGGTCAAACCACAAAATTCAGCAGGAAGGAAGAGAGCCGCTTCCACTGCTCAGCAGCTGCACCTTCTCCAAACTTTTATTGGCAAATGCTATGAATAAAATAGAATTGAATTTTCTGACTTAAACATGAAAATAAGTTTTATTTTCATCTTGAAACATGGACTGTTTTGACAGTGCTCTTCAACGTGAAAAGAATACTCATAGTTAATCCTTGAACAACATGCTCTGAAAAGTGACAGATTTATGCCTATTTGTCCATGATCCAATTTTTGAATTATGGACATTAGGCCAGTCTTTGCTTATCGGGTGAAGGTAGGGCATACGGGGTAAGGGATCACCACTTTACTAAAACTTGAAATACAGCATTACAATTGCAGTGACTTTACAGTTTTACTAAAATTAGAGAAAATGCTCTGAGTTTTAATCTTCTTGAATTGGGGAGAATAAGAGACAGAGTTTTACCAGGATTAAAATAACCAATCAAAGCTACTTTTAACATTTGTTTTCTAAAATAAAGAACACATACTCTTCAATTAAAAAGTTTCTTGTAGGGACTCTGGCAAATGCTAACACGGTTGCTGTATAATGTTTACAATTCAGAAAATACTCCTTATATTACAAAACCTTCATTCCTATAGCACTGAGAGGTGGAAGTTGCTTTAATGTTGAATATTGCACAGTGGTACTGAACATGGATTTTCTAAACATTTTATATATACATATAAGAATAGATCAGTGTCTCATGCCCGGAAAGATGCTGTTACAGAGTTTATTAGCAGGAAAACAGTGTTTCTCAGGAATGAAGTAAATTTAACATGCAAAGTGTGCACCTTCCCTCCCCATCCATTTTGTGCTCTTCTTTTGCACTGTGAGTTAGAAGTGTCGGGAACTCACTGGAAAAGCTTCTCTCAAATTAGGTGCATATGTATTCTGCTAAATGCAGTTAGCCACTTGCATGGATTGTATGGTCATTGAGTGGAATCAAAGAGTCCTCTTAATTGTCCAGGGTGGGAAGGAGGGATAAATTACAGAAATCAATCATTTATCCTCATAAATTTTTACATTTTAATTTTTAAATTCAACATTCTAAATATCAACTATGAGAGTCACATGCTAAGTTCTTCTGCATTGTGTGTACTGTATGATATGTACAAAATGTTCTTTCAGAAAAATGAAAGCTAGTCAGAAAGTAATAGATTATATATTCGTAATTTCTAAACTACTTGTGTCATCAGTGTTACAAAAGCCACATAATCATTAAGGCTTGTTTTCGTGCAATTGCCCTTAATAGCTGTTGGTTTTGAAACTTATTTCATTCACTATACTTTTAACCTTATAAATAATCATCCCCAAAATTTGTCAAGAAAATCCCCAGCCATTTACATCACAATGAGTAGCTGTGGAACTCTTTTTGTAAATTACTTACGGAAACACCATGCAGTTCAGTGCCTAATAAATGCTTTTTAATGATGAACATTTCTATAATGTCTCTGAAAGTATCATCGTCTGATTTTTCTCACATTAAAATAACTGAAGTCACTTGTGAAACTTACTAATACTTTGCTTCATTTTAATTAACCTTCAACAGCTATTAAAGTGGAATGTAAGTTAGATTTTGAAGGAAATGAAATAAATGTTTTCCATTTTTCATCTTGATTTATTTTCTGTATGAGAGCAGCTATGTTTTTGATAGGTTTATGGTTTGCATGAATTAATATTTAAAGTGACCCAGGCCAATGCATGACTATTGCTATAAATCTTGATGTTTATTTCTGCCTTATAAAGTTCTATCATGGCCTACCTGGAATTTAATATTCAGTGGACAAATTAACTGCTCCTCCACATGTCTTATTTTTAGTAAGTAGATTATTTTACAAACAAATTTGAACAAATTTAATTGAATCTTTATTTAGCTTGCCTCTAAGAACTTTTCTTAATAAAGCTCACAAAACTTCTCAGCAAATAAATCTCCCTTAAGTAGGTAAAAAAAAATCTAGATTTCGTATTTGCTTAGTTTGAATTAACAGCAATTTTCCATAGGTCGTCTACTCCTGCCAAGATGTGAGCAGAATATTAAAAATATGTATTTTTATGTTTCATGGTTCTAGAATAGAAGCCATAAAAGTGGTAAATACTGTTTGTTGTTTAACTACTTCAATCTTTGTTTTTCACATTTTCAGCTTTATTAGGTTAAAAATAAAAAGGCAGCCTTGGAAGGCAGCTATGGAAAACCGCAGTTCGCATTAAAGATAAAGTAGTATTTTCAGCTCCATGAAAAACCATTCCTGCTGAAACTACTATAGAAATTGTGAAGCTGCATGAATGGAGAGTGTTGGTTCTGTGATTATGTAGTTTTCTCAGGTTTGTTTATCCTGATGTTCAATGCACTGTGTTTTATAAATAGTTATTAAAGTTGAGTGTATTGGGGCTGGGGAGATAACTCAGTGGCATAAGCACCCTCCTCGCAAGTGCAAGGTTCTGAGTTCGATTCCCAGTACCAAAAAAAAAAAAAAAGAAAGAAACTAAAGTTGAGTGTATTCATTTCTATGCAGTGTTATGTGTCACTGGCCTTTTGTGGATGTGCATGTTTTAAAATGCAAATTTTAAACATTTTGTCCACTAATTGTTAAAAATGAAATAAACTTTACCATTACATAAAGGAATTTGTTGAGGTTTTGATTGCTAGTTTTAGAAAACACTCTTTATAAAACCTTTACATCCACAGTAACTATAGTCTGAGAAGGGGTACCCTTTCAATAGCTTTGTAGCAGTGATACACAGTATGTCCCTTCATTTTAATCCAGCTAAAAATGAAAGGTGAAATGGAGGCTGTTAACTGAAGTTTGGTAAGAGGCCTAGTTCTGACAATTAAGAAAGAAAAATTTTTATAAAGTTACTGTATTTTGAGTCTTTAGTCAGAAAAGCCTCACAACATTGTCCCTATTACATGTTTAAATCCGCTTGCAAGTAAACAACTCATGTCTGTCCTTTTATGTTGGCTGAATTTACTAGGTGTTCTGAAACAATTCACATTTTTTTAATCGCTGAGAAAGTGGCCAAGTTTAGCCAATAACATTTTTAAAAAGTAATCAGAACATAATAAAATTGAACATATGATCCAAAAGTACAAGGAAATACCAAAATTGAGAATAGCTTTATCCCAAAGAGCATCCTTTGGTAAAAGCCAAGCCAGTGAACTGTCAGTTTGGTAAATTACTAGACTAGGATTAGTTCACCAGTACTGGAGGAACCTTTTGAGGAGCCTCCAATTTTATTAGACTGAAACCACACGTGTTTAGCTATCGGGGTCCCCTGCCCTCTCCCACAATCTTGCCAGGATCAGTCAGGTCTGCATCTCCATGTAAAACCACAGCAAAACAATTTATGGAGAAATTACCTGTGAATTGTGTCATAATCTTCAGATTCAATGCCATTCCTCTTAAAACAAGGACTGTCTTTATATTGACCTTAGATGTCTTCCATACCGTAAGGAAACAGCAAATTTGAAATACACTCCCGTAAGTGCAGGACATCACCTCCATTGTAATTTTGTTTTGTATCCTTTCAGGAATATACAACCAACTTCACTGAAATGAATAAAAATCTTCCTAACCTGAGTAATTTCACAAGTAGGCTAATAAAATTTGTTGGAAAATATGGAACACTTTCTTTAACATTCAGTCTTTATTACTTCCAAAATAAAAACTACATAAAAACTATCCTAGCAGCTGAAAAGAATTCCTACCAGAATAATTTCATTAATAATAAATATTTAACTGCAATTTTAAAATAGCTGTGTGCATATAAATATATGTTAATAATTTGTTCCCTTGGTAGCTTAACATGCCTGTAAATTCTTATTTTTCCTGAATGTATGCTAAATAAACTTTTTAGGTTGTGCAAAACTGAACCACTAATGAACCAAATTCTTAGTTGTGACTGCATCCACTTTTCAGGAAATTTTTTTATTACCTAATTTTAGAGAGAAAATTTCCTACAGATTTAAGTCAATCCAGAAAATTCACTATGAGAAGAAGCTAGTCAATATTAACACAAACCAAAGGAAAACAGATGGGAAAATTAAAAAGAAGCAATTCACTTGGACAATTAAAAGTATCATCTGGGGGCAACCCACTCAGGCCCCCCTTCTGTCCCCCTCTTGGACAGAAGCTTTCTTTCTCTCAATAAATATATTCTGCTCTTAACCTCCGTTTTTCCTAAAATTCGTTCTTCGGTAAAAAAAATAAATAAATAAAATAAATAAATAAAAGTATCATCTGTTGGCTTTGGAGTGAATAATAAAATTTGAGACAAATTTACTACATTAGGTATGTTTTCTAAGGCATATGAAAAAATTAATGAATATATCATGTGTAGTTTGGATCTTAAATGTTTCCTCAGAGCCCTTATGTTAAAGGGTTGGTCATCAGAGTTATATTTTTGGGAAGTGGTGGGACACATAAGATGCGGAGTCTGGCCAGAGGACCCTAGATCACTGGGGACATGTCCTCCAAGGGGACTGGGGGACTTTTCTCTCTTCCTCATTGCTCCCTGTCTCAAGTTGTGAGCAGTTTTTCTATGTCACATGTTCTTGCCATGATGTGCCACCTCGCCATAGACCCAAACCAATAGGGTGGTGACTGGTCAGGGCTCAGAACCTCCAAAACTGTAAGCTGAATAAATCTTTTTGTTAAATTCTGTCCCTGGGTTTTTGTTACAGTGAAAGAAAGCTGCTGACTAACACAGACCAACATCATGGAAGAGTGCCCCACCCCAGGCAAAAAAGGAAGTTGGACAAAAGGGAGGTGAAGATTATCAAGAACTAACTCTATCAAACTGTAGGGCCATTTTCTCTGTTTCTGTCCCCTAATTGACATGGTATCTAAGTGTTTAGCCTCTTGTTGTTGTTGTAGAGTATTACACCTGCCTTCTGTGATGTAACATTAACATCCTAGCTCCCTCCCCACTAAAATTCAAATGATGTGATGTTGTATCTCAACTTCTTATCAAGAGAAACTTGAGCAAATAAGGTACTATTGAGATCTCTGCAAAGGCGAAAATAAACTTAGTGAAGTTAATCTCCAATATATTTTCTGCAAAGTAATGTGGGTTACTTTTTCCTGAGAAAATTAGGCCTTTTAGGTCTAATACCTGAATGAATATAGAGTTGCAAAGTAGACCTAGATTCAAATCTTGACTCAATTATAGTTTGTTTATCCTTGGGCATAGTGGTTAATATCCCTGCCTGGATTTCTTTATTTACAGAACAGGCATGGCAGTAGTCTCTACACCAGATTAGATTAAGTGACACAATTCATAAAGCACTTAAGACTAATAAGTATGATCCAATTATTGGCATAACCTTTATAGAGCAAAACTCTTTGTGATTTTCACAATAATTACAGCTTGAGGATATTAAAACCCAAGTTTTTTGTGGTACTAATAAAAGCTTGAGTCTGGCAAGTTTCTGCTGAATTTTGTTGGTGTGGTAGACAGTGGTGAGCATCTCCTTGGGAATTTCAGGCAACTTGATTTGATCCTTGCTGTCTAATCTTCCTGAATCACAGATGTGATCAAGTCACTGTCCCCCATAAAATCCTCTAAGGTGCCCATTTGGTATATATCCGACCGAGGTGGTGCTCAGGAGCTCCAATCTGCCACTGCTTCTCTCTCCACCCCACTCTTCTTCCGGGTTCTTTGATTTCCAGAATGTTCCTCTTTTCACACTCATGGATGCATCCTGCCTAATATCCTCATCCTCTTACTCCCAGCACTCCTCTCTGCACCCAGTTTTCATTCCAGTCCCACACATCTCTCAATGCTCAGCTTTCATAGCACCTCCAGAATAAGACAGTGCTGCCAGGAAGTGGTGTTGTATGGGTTACCTGCCTGTGACCTTCCCAACAGCAGGAAGATAAGGGGATAACATAATGTAAAAATAATGTAATACAGCCCAAGTATTTGTTGTCATGCCTGAACCCATAGTAGATAGTGGCTTAAATCAGAACTGCACTTTATTCAATCTCTCTCACAAGATCTGAATGGAATGGAACAGTGTCTACAAATCTGCCACAGGCTGGCTTTATTAGTTTAAGGTCATGAACACTAACATTACCAGCTACTATGCTTCAGCTTCCAAAGAGAAGACATGTACAAAGATATTACTGTATATCACCAAGTATACAGGGATTGATTAGTTGTCTCTGAATGCATAATTTTAAATAAATTATGGCTAGTTAACTTGATCAACTGGGGCATCCTGCTAAGACAAGGAAATTTGCAGACGTGAGTTCTCTGAGTCCCTTAGCACTGGTCTGCCTAATGGACGTAAACTGTTCTCCAAAGGAATGGCAAATAAAGTTGTTCTTTTCAGGCAGGAGGAGGCTGCACCCTCTAGAGGACATTATGGAATTGAATAGGGGCATCCTAGTGTTAGAACGTTTGGGGGGAAAGTGAGTGTGTTATGGCATTCATCGTGAGGAACCTGGTAATAACAGACCCTACAAAGCATGGAAGAGTCTATACAGCCAAGACTTACTGCCCATCAGCATGACTTTAGAATGTCCTACCATCCCTATCAGTGGAAAACTCTATAAAGAAAGTATGTTTTGCACTGCCTTAGTTTACCTTGAATTTTCCAGATACACAACCATGCTGCAAAGGAAAACCAAACTTTACTCTTTTTCTGCAAAATTTACATTAGCAGCAGCAGTGCAACTGTATTTGAGTTGCATTAGTATGAAATCGGAGATGTCAGAAGGAGTTAGAGTCCGAGCCCTTCGTTAAGTTTGCCCACACTGTTAATTACTCTTTGTCATAACTTACCTTCACTTTCTTTCTCCTTTCTATTTACCATTAGAATATTGCGTTGATTTTGTTTTGTAATTATGGGTATTGTGAGTTATATTAGCTATCATTTTTGGATAGTTATCACAAAATATTTGTTCTAAATAAAGCTCATTGTTTCCAGCAGAGCTGAGAATCATCACCCCCTTTAGAAAGTGGGCCTTGTGCTTTTAAAATCTCCAGTGGGTTTTTTTACCCAGAGACATGAAAATCTCATAGTAGCTGCTTCCCTGATGCTTGTATCTGCTTTTACATACCAGTGCCATTACTGAGCAGCTGCGGGTCTTCAAGAAGTTCCTGCACTCCTCTGTGCCTCCACCTGTGGAACAGGAATTACACTACCCCCCTGTTTGGAGGATGGTGTGAGTTAACACATGTACTTTTGGGGTGCACGGATAACAATAAGATCTCAGTAAAGGTTAGTTTAAAACTACAGAAGGATCAGTATCTAGCAAGTGAAAAAAAAGTCTAATGATATGAGTATGTCCTAGAACATGCTCACAGATATTTAACGTCTTACATTCAGCTGTTTATATTTTAAAATCTTGAGATATGTGGACATCAAGCCATTCTCAGACGTGAAAGAAGGGGACTAAAACTCATTGTTCCCCTGCCTTTGGACTGGCCAAAGGGAGAATGCCTTTGACCTGTCCCTGGCTGGATGCAAAGAGGCAGGGCTAGTCAATCCCAGGTCAGAGTTCTAACTCTGACTAGTTTTGAAAAGGACTTTTGGAGGTGACGTGGCAGGTGTCCTCTGTTGATCTGACCAGCTGGCAGAGTAGGACCCACAGTACTGCATCTTCTATATGTCACTAGTAAGTAGCAGAAATCCCAGCTCTTTTGTGAAGTATCCAGATATTGACATTCTACAAGCCGAGTGCCACATCTGAGAGCTGCACGCAGCCCACAGCTGAAATGTCTGTCACGATTTACTTCCTTCCCTGCTTTCACAAGCCCTGATGCAGAGAATATTTCTTTTGCTTTCAAAATATGCAGTAAGTAAAGACATTTCCGTTTATTGAATAACACTAAGGGGATAAAGTAAAGTACTCTGATTTAAAATTTCAAATAGAATTCATGAAAATTATTTTATTTATTCTAACCCAGCAGGTTATATGCCCAAATATGTAATCATTAGACATGGAACCCAGTGGCATTTGAGACATGTAATATTAAATGATTACAATAGTTTTACTTTAAACTCCAGAGTTATTATTAACATAAAAATCACAGTGTGACTACTAAATAATTAGTATTGTCAATGTGGTAAATACATTAAATTACAGTTCTTTACATTTATACATAACTCATTTTACAAATAAATTGTTTTAAGACCCAATTGTCCAACTTTCATTTTAACACTAAATGTTGCTGAACAAAAAGTCTGTAATAAATATTCCCTCTGGTGGGTAGGGAAAGTTATTCCACATAGAAGCTGTGTTATAATGAATGTCTAAGTACATATTTAAAACTTTAAACCCATATGGTTACTGAAATCTTGTATTATGACAAAACCCTTATATTTTAAACAAAATTTAGCTATTAATTTAAAAAGTAAATGTTCTCACCATGCTAATATTATTCATGGTTCGATTACTCCCAAAGTTATAAATAGGTGGTTCCCTGTCCCCTCAAGTTTACTTCATAGTTAATTTTTAAGTGAAACTTTGATAATTACAATTAGGTATTTTGTTTACTTACTTATATATTTGTATTTAACTTGATAAACACATGAAAAGGAACATGTCTGCCTTTTTTAGGCAGTGTAGCTGAATTTTGGGCCAGTCTGCAACTTTAAAGTCAAACTGTTGTGCATTTCTCATAAAAATAGCATAAATTGAAATGGAGTGGTCAGGATGCTAGCAAAGCCAGACCTTCTGTGGCTGCAGCTAAGACCCTTAGGACCAGAAGGCACTGTGTCTTCCTAGCACTTTCTTCCCCGACGGGCAGTGGCTGCAAGGGAGCTCAGTGTGGCAGCGGCTACAGTGCTCCATCCGTCTGCCACTCACTGCACAGTGGCTTCGTGGCCACGTGCTCTCAGGTGGAGCTGAAGTCTGGACAGCTCTTCCCAGGTAGCGGAGGCTCCTGCTGGAGAGGGTAAGCGAAATACTGGGGTGACACAAGGAAACCTGACGGCTGGCTCAGGTGGATTGGGTGGCCCGTGGTGTACGGTGGGGGTGGTGAGGGCGCCAGACAGCCTGGCTCAGCCCTGGCAAAGGAGAACCTGCGGACGGAACCACCTGTGGAGCTGGAGCTGGTGGCTGTGCTGGACTGCCGGGAAGGTGCCCTGAGGCTCGTGGAGGTCAAGATCATGGGCAAGGTCTCTGCCTGATAGCCGCGGAGCGAGAAGCGAATTGGCTGCTGCGAGGGCTCCTTGGGTCTCAAACAGGTACAACAATAAATAGCCACTAAAGAGCCCAGGATGATGAAAGCAATGAAGATGGAGCCGACGATCAGGAAGGGGACGTAGACAGGCTCTAAAAGACAAGAACAGACACACAGACACGCACGCACGCTCAGGAGAGGGTCTCCCAAGCTGAGCTCTGTTTGGGCAGTTTAGTGGGCGAAAAGTGAAAAGCGCCATATTAGCACCGTTGTCGGCTTTAGCTTTCCAAAGCGTATTACTGGTAACCTCCCAAGTGCAAAGTGTGAGGAGGAAGCGTTCTTTCTACTCCTAGCAGGGAGGAAGCAAACCCATACGAGAGGCTCTGGTAACAATTAGCCATCGTATTGCACATCTGGAAGTCAGAAAAAAACAGAATCCACCCTCCTGTTCACGCACTGGAGGGAAGAGTGTGAGTTACTGTAACTCTAGGTTTAGAGCCACGTTTCAGTAGTTTTATCACGGTGAAGCACTTAGGGCTTTGACCTGTCTCTTAGACTGACAATCCATATCCTACTCAAGGATCTCCAATCTGAGCAAAGAGAGCAGGGTGTATTAAACGAGATCCGCAAGACTTTGTGAGACTCCAGAAAGAACAGTTTAAATAAGTCCATAGTGAGCCCCGCTCTACCATGTCTCCTACCCTAGCACAAACTATCAGCTCTGGCTGGTTCTTTGCAGAAACCATTTGGGATGTTGACTCCAGACCACACCTCTGTCTCCATTCCCACCCAAGGCCTGGGAAAGTCAGGCTGAACTCGAGATGGGCCATGATGAAGTTCTTAGTGTTGTTCTTAGTGTTAGCAGCCCATACCCTATATAAGAGCATCCCTCACACAGGACAAACTCATTTCCTTCTCTCTCCACAAGGCAGATACTGTATAAAATGTCCCACCCCAGAGGCATCCTGGGTATTTCTGGGTATTTCTCCCTGTCTCTCCCATCTGATGATAGAACCATGCTGTGATGTAGCCTGCAGTTCAGAGGTAGAAGACAGAAAATCTGCAGTGGCTATAGCCCTACTGTGTGCGGGCTTTTCCTTTATCTGAGTCAAGTCTCCATGGAATCCCTGTGAAATGAGCAAGATCTTTCTACATGTAGAAATCCACCAGTGTTTGTCACTTTCACAAATGCACAGCCCGTGAATGACAGGTAACTCACCAACTGTGTGTTACTGAGTGTAAGCTCGTCAGTAGCCCACCCACTGTCCCATGTAAATAGCACCAGGTGAGCTTGCTGGGCACTGAGCTAACCCTCATACACTCATTTCATCTACAAACCAACTACTCTGAGAGCAGTATGTCCATTTTAAAATTGAGGAGCTGCCCAGAGCAGCTAAGTAACTTGCCCGAGGTTCCACTGCCGGCAAATGACGGAGCCACCGTCCAGGATTTGCCTGATCCCAGACTTTGAGCCTCAGGAGACTGACTGCCCCTCTAGCTTGTTGTCCTCTGGCACCAGAGAGCCAGGATCCTGAGCCCTGCCAGAGCCTGAGCAGTTAGCTTTGTGCTGAGAGGAACCGAGTCCTCTGGGTCAGGGGAGGGAAGCCATAGGGGAAGAGTTTCCACACAGGCCAAGGATAGCCTAAGGTTTCCTGCTTTGCATTGCAATCTTTTCTCACTTCCCAAGTCTTCCAGATTGGACATTTTGAACCCCAAAATTAAATCCCAAGAGGGTCTAATGGAGTGCTACAGAAGCGCAGACTTCCCTTTCTCTGAGTTATCATTTTGGAGGGGAAGGGGCTTCGACCACAATTAACGATCTCTCCAGCCTCTCCCAGAGACCTCCTTTGCCCGCTGCGAACCTCAGAGTCCTGGGGAGTCACTGGTTCTCAGCTCCGCCTGCTTCTCCGGTTTCCTGGCCATAAAACCAGCGCCTCCAGCTCTAAAAGGTTTCCCTGATGTTCCGATTAAGGTGGAAAACTTTTTTTCAAGGTGTAAATTTCCTCTGCTGGGGTCATGATTTATTCAGCTCTGAAGGGAGCGGAAATTTGACCCGTGTTTTCCGACGTGAGAATAGGGGGGCGGGGAAGCCCCTACGACCCTAGTTTCTAAATCTCCACCTTGCAGACCTGGGTATTTCTGAAAGGCCTGACAATAGGGGGTGGGCCAGAGAGGGTAATTTGATGCAGAGAAATGAAAGGAAGTCGAGAGAAAGAGACAGCGGCTTGGAAAAGCCGCCAAAGGATGCGGGTGTGTATGGGGGCGGGGGGGACGGGACACGCGGCTCAAATTCTGTGGCCCTGTAACGCTACAAATGACCGTTTGACAAAAGTCATGTTCCTTCCCCATCGGCCCTCCCAAGTGACCAAGGAGCGCAGTGGGGGCGCCGGCCACTCCTAAAACCCGAGCCTAGGATGGTGCTGCCCAGATGACCCCTCTCTCGGGCGCTCCAGCTCTTTTCCCCAGAGCCACCAGCTGCAAGCCCCTCTGTCTTCGCTTTTCCCTGCAAACTCTGCCCGGGACAGACCCTTAGGGAACGCATATAGCGGGGAGCCAGACTGCTAGGGAATAGGGCCCCAAACCCCAAACGCACCCATCCTCCCTTGATGCCCTACGCAGCTGGATCCACCCTGCGCAAAGACCCGGAGAGGCCTGGCGCGCCCTTCCGCGCGCGCGCAAGCTTGCAGGGTGCACGAGGGCCTGGCTTCCCAAGACCTCGCACTTACGTGCAGTGACGCCCGGGTGCTGCAGCTCGCCACGGTCATTGGTGCAGCTTCCCTGCTCCAGCCTGGCGTCGGCCGCAGCGCAGCAGTAGCGGAGCGCGCAGGACCCGCAGCAGATGGTGGCGTCCAGCGTATCGAAGTCCTCTGGGCACTGGAAACCCTCATGGTAGTTGCCCTGCACGTCCACCCAGCCGTGGCAGTACTCGCCGGGCTGCTGGGCGACCGCCGGGTCCCAGCGCAGCCAGCCCAGGAGACAGAGCACCAGCAGCGCCCCCATCGCCGCTGCGCGCCCTGGGCGGCCCGGAGGGACGCGCGGCCGGGCTCCGGGAGGGACTCGCGGCTGGGGCTCGGGGCGCACCGCGGTTCCGCCTTCCCCGGGGCTCGGCGCCCGCGCCCGCGTGGGTTAGCAGGGGCCGGGGAGGCAGCGGGGGCTGCGCCGCGGGCTGTGCAGGCCAGAGGTCAGCATGGTGCTCGCGGCCGAGGGGCGGAAGCCCGCGGAAGGAGTCGGCGAGGACTGCGGCCGCCGCCCGCTGCCCCGCTCATTGCGCTCCGGGCGCGAGGGGCCGCTGAGTCCCGGGCCACCTCCCGCCCCGCGCCTCACGGGAGCCGTCGCGCACAGGGCGGCCACGTCCAGGAACGCGCGGGGCGCGGGCCTGCGGCTGTGACTGGTCGCGAGCGGCGCCCGGGGGAAGAGGAGCGGCTCCCACGTGCGGGCCCCGCCCCGTCTGTCACGAGCGCGGGAGACGCTGCGCCGCGGCCGAGTACGGACAGCGGCGGGCTGCTGACAGGTCCGCCCGCCGGCGTCCTTTAAAAGGAAGAGGGGGGAGGCGACCGCGAGGGTGAGGAAAGAGTCCGCCCTCCCGGGTCGCGCCGCGGGAGCTAATCACGGCGGCGCGGGGGCCGCGCGTCCTCGGGCTCGGCTCGCGCGCGCCTCCCCGCCGCCCCTCCCCGCGCCCCGGCCTCGGCTGCAAACCTGAGCCGGCAGCGCCCGCCCCAGCCCGCACCCGCTTCCCACACTGCCCAGCACGCTGGGCCGCACGCGGCTGGGGGTGCCGGGCGCCCGCGTCGGTCCGTGCACCGTGGTTCCCCGGTGGGAGACGCTGCTTTTACTTTGTCTGGATTTAATTTTTAAAAACTGAATGCGGTGACTGAAGTTTGGCATCGGTCTGTTGTTGCACAGCCCCGGATTCATTCCTGCGACCTGACTCTAAGGGTTCAGGGCCAGCGAGGTCATTTGCAGGGGCCGCCAACCTCTGCGCCTCCCTTTGCACTTTTGCACCCATGTGCGCACGCTTTCTCGCTCCTTCCCGCCCCCTCCCGACGCGGCGGGGTGAGCACTCGCCGGTCACCTTCACCGCAGAGGGCGGCTCGCAAACCCTGCGAGAGCAGGGCTTCGCGCGCTCCCGCAAAGAAAATAAAGGAGCAAAATTAATGATAATTGAGGAGATCTGAACTTCTGTTCGGGCAGAGAAACACATTTATTTAAATGATGTGTCCCCTGTGTGCTATTTTCGGGGGCACCGCTCCTTTAGCAGCGTGAGCGCCTCGTGATACTGGCGTTATGTGAAACCTGGGTTAGACTCAGGCATGTGTTTGTACTGCACCCCGAACTTCCTCTCATCGTTTATTGCCGTGTGTGACTGTGTTCGTCGTAGCTAACCTATTTGTCAAACGCACTGAATACCCGTGTCACTGAATGTTGGCAAGCTAAGCGAAACAACAGGGGCAAAGTGTGCCAGGCACCAGCCCACGAGCGTGCGGTCAGAAGTTTGCGTCCCTCCCGCAGGCTCCCAACTGTGCGCGCCGCAGCTAGAGAAAGGTTCCTGTTTATGAATACAACGATTCATGAATACAACGATTTCTCAATCTAAAAATTAAAGGAGAATCTAGGTAAAGAATTACTTTGGACTTCTAATCTTAAATATTGAGACTCTCATTTAGTTCTAAGACTAAAACAAGACAACTTTCTGCCTGTTAAGTAAGATTATGCAACTGTATTGCTTTCTTTAAAAATAGATATTTGGGACACAATAGTAAGCTAATAAACTACCGAGTGAAACCGAATTAAGTTTAGGCAAACAAATGATGGGAAAATTTTTCTCAACTTATTTCGAGCATAAGAGAAATTGTTTTGCAGAAGTTTCGTGTGTACTGGGGCTTTATTTACAAAAACAAAAGAATGTTGTCTGGCTTAAGGGTTACTTTTTTAAAGTGTACTTGCTTGCAAGGAAGGTCATTGGGATTATTAATATATCCCGACCAATGAATGGGAAAAGTCACTTAGAACCACAGCAAAAGTGAGGTACAGCGAGCACAGGAAGATGATAAAACTCAAAGACATATTCGCTGCTAATAACTTTCCCAGAACCGCACCTCTTAAAATTACTTTTCTTAAAATTTAGAGGAGTTTCATTACATCACAACTACATAAAGTCGTACAGCAGCAAAAGCGACCTTAGCTAAGCTCCCTAGGGTAGGGTTTCTCTCATTACCCAGCTGTTCTTTGATAGCATTAATATTTTAAGGAGTGATTTGTTGGCACTTACTTCACATTAATTACATTCTCCATGCCACAGTGGGATTCTTTGCCTTAGGACACCAGCTATAATTAATTTCTTCATTCAAAGCCCCAGTCTATTTGACTTATTTAGAGGGCAGTTCACCTAAATTTAGTTGGATGATATTTATTAATGAAAGTAACTAAGCCTCGATTATGTGACAGTCCATAGATCTGACGTGTGTGAACATTGAAACATCCATATATCTTGCTTTCAGATCTAGTTCCTGATCCAAAGTGCATTTAAAACCATCACAAATAATCAGCTCGGGGGGTTGACATGGGAAGAAATACTTTTAGTTTCCAGTCCTAGAAGATCTCTTCAAACTATTCATCGACAATTCTTTACTTCAAAAACCAAGCTCTAAGAGTATTCTTTGCCAACAGTAAAAGAATATGCACCTTTCTGTGATTTATAAACATCTAAAATTTCTGTTATTCTGTTAGTATTTTAATCGTAGAGGAAGTTTAAAATGCCTCAGAGACCCTCCCCCAGTGACCCTAGGGAGAGGAATGGGATAGAATATAAAGCTGTAATATCTGGGGTATTGTGCAGAGGTTTTAGAAATGTTATATTTTTCTTTAAGGAACACAAATCCGTATTTCGGTGAGGAGCGCAATCATAAGAGATCATTTGTCCAGCTCAACTGTCCTGTGGCCCTGCCTCCAGGAAATTCTGTAGGAAATGAGTTAAGTGATATGATGCCTGGGGTTTGCTTTAATAAACACCAGCCAGAGGGGAAGGGGGGGAAAAAGAAAAGAGAAAAGGAGGAAAGCAGGGAAAAGAGAAAGGGGCACAATGGAGGTGAGGAGATGGAGTTACTGAAACTCATTCACCACTGACAGCATGTGGGTCACTGTTACTGGGTGAAGGGAATTTGAATAAAGGAAACACAATTCTATTTTATATATGAATAAAGGTAATAATTTTTGGTGGTGCTGGGAATTGAATGAGGGCCTCACCTGTGATAGGAGACCTACCACCTAGCGACACCCAAAGGCCCACATGTGTTATAAATGTCAGTGAGAATCTGTGCTATAGCCATGCAAAACAGACACTGAATCGTATTTTTAAAACTTTTTCTGTTCGTTTTTCTCTGTTTTATCTTCTTTGGAGCATAGGGAGTGATTTGAGTAAAGAAACTGCAGAGAAGTTGAGAAAAATAGGATTTCGTGGATGATGCAGAAAGGGCTGGGAACCAGATAACTAAGAAAAGATGGGGAGGAAAGAAGGGCCAAAGGAAAGCCTCCAGGCAGGGAGGGGCACTTTGCTTTGACCTTGGAAGTCCCCTTCCATTCATTTGGGACCAAAGCAAAAGAAAAATGGTTTTCACCCCTTCTCATTCTTTCCCAGAATAATTTGTTACCACTAACCTTCCTTTAGTTACTTTGCCTGTGACTTAGTGGAATTCTCTTCCTTGAGTTACTCGCTGTAAATTCCTTATTCTAGCCTGGTGTTAATCTCGGTTACTTGAAAAGTACTTTTTCCTTAAAGTTGCTTTGCACATAGGAAAGCTCACACTAGAGAAGGGTGAGCTGCCCGAAAGTATGGAAGTACACTCCAAGGCCTGGGGAGTCTAGTCCCAACTCAGATCCCTCCTCCTGGCCTATGCATTGGCCGGCCTCAGTCTCTTCATTTATGGAAAGAAGGGGTTAGGTGGATGTTCTGGTGCAGACCTGTAACCCCAGCACTCTGCAAGGCTGAGGTGGAAAGATCTCAAGTTTGAGCCCAGCCTGGACAGTTGAGAGAATTTACAAGGAGGTGTGGCTCAGAGTGAGGGCCCTGGATTCAATCAGAAAGAAAGAGACCTCTTAGACCAGTGTGTCCTGAATCACCTAGGGATCTTGTTAAAACAGATTTTGATGCAGAAGATCTGTAGTGGGCCCTGAGATTCTGCATTTCTAATGAGCTCACAGTTAGTGAGGTGATGCTTAGGCTGCTGCATTGAAGAACATACTCTGTGTCCCTCCGGCTTTCCTCAGACCTTGTCCTCAGCCACAGGAGAAGAACAACTAAACCAGAGGGAGACGCCCATCCCCAGCTCATTCCCTTCCTTTCTGTACCACTCTTTTGACTGCTTGGGAGCACACTGCAACTGAGTGACTTGGTTTCACAACCACATAGAACTTCACCGGAGGGGTATTTCCAGGGTGGGTGTCTTGTTCAGTCAACTCCTAATGATTCAGTTGAACTGTCCAGTGTGTCACTATTGTCAGAGACAGGCAGTCACTGTCTCATCCCCCATAGAGACAGTGGTCACGCTTATCCAAGAGCATAGGGCTATGATGAACATGTAATTGGCCAGCACAAGAGAAATACTATGCTTCTGAATCAGGCAAGGATAGGTTTGAGGTTCTTCTCCTGACCATATCACATTAAGCAAGTTCATTTCAGCTCACTGGACCTCAGCTTCTACTCTAAAATGAGGGCAGAGGGAATGAATAATCTCCACCTCAAGAAACTGTTGGAAGGACCCAAAATAAAACACATAGCCTGGCACAAAGTTGGAGCTTCATAACCTGTATTGCCTATCACCAGCTGATCTGAGTCTATAGACCATAGTAATAATTGTGGCAAACTCCCTCTTAACCAGAATAGGCCTGTTCCCTGATTAATTAGAACAGATTATTTACAGTTTCCCATCATTCATCCCCTGCTCCTAACCACTGGCAGCTGAAGGTTGATTATTCATTCACAGAGCTATTCTGAGACCTGCCCGTAGCTAGGGGAGAGGAGGATGAGGGTGGGTGCCAGATGTAGAGCTCAGAGACAGGTCCTGCTGCACAGACCTTGTTTCAGTTGGATTTCTCCAAGGTAAGTTCTCACACACAGGTGGGCATTTAATAAGCATCTGATTAGTCTGTGATTTTGTATGATGTCAGTAGGGATGTAATTTATTGACCTGGGCTCCTGGCCTCCTTCCAGTGCATGTATAATAGAATGACATTTTTCATGGAGAAAGATAAATTAAATTAATTGGCATCCATATTTAATTGAAACTTCCTTGACCGTAGATGGATTCTCCCCCAACGGCACCCCTTTCTCAGCAAGGGACATTTTCTTTTGAGTGCTCGCAGACTGCAGAGAGGCCAACCCCCATTCCTGCAGCTCCCCGAGGAGCTGGCTTTCAGCAGGGTTTAGAGCAGGTGAAAAGTGAACTGACCCTGGAAAAATGGTAAGTTGCTGCTAAGCAGTCATGTGTTCCCTCAGCACAGAGAAGTTCTGTTGAGGAGAAAGAAAACACAGAGGCTTCTCGTATGACCTCCGTCTTCCTTCTATTCTCCCCTTTGCCAGCCATGATAGAATGCTGTGAAAAATTCTAAGTCACTTTTAAAGTTTGTGAATCACACAGAATTATTTTGAGAGCTGCTATAAAATTTCTGCCAAAAGTATCCTTTTTTATTTTAGTTTCCCTCCTCAGATAGTCTCTGTTTGTTTAACTCTGTGCGTAACACAAGGGTCCAATGAGGCAAAGGTCCTGATTTCCACTCTTGTAGGTCAATGAAGTTTTCTCTATCTCAGGAATATAAAATGTACACTTGAGCTTGGCTTACAAACACATGCTGTGAGTTATCTGAGGGACTCAGCTAAGGAACTTGGGTAAAATAGTCACAATCAATATAGTCACAATGTGGAGCAACAGACCCTCCAGCAAATGGGTCAGTAATGCTCTCCTCACCAATGGCGATACTGGTGTTTAATACCTAGTATCCATTTGTGCTTTGTGGGTTATTTCTGCTTTATATGCTTTGCCCTCTCGTTTTTGTTTGTTTTTTTATATTTTAAAGATAAAGAAATGGAGACATACAAACCAGTATAACACTAAAACAATAAAGGAAATGCAAAACTATAGAGAAGATAGTAGGAAATTAGCGCTGGATGCGGTATTACATAATGTTATCTTCGCATCTGTTAACACAAAAATAATAAAGGAAATACAGAATTATAGAGAAGATAGTAGGGAATTAGCACTGGATGCTGTATGACATAATGTTATCTTCGCCTTTGTTAACACAAAAACAATAAAGCAAATACAGAATTATAGAGAAGATAGTAGGGAATTAGCGCTGGATGCTGTAATACTTAATGTTATTTTCACATTTGTTGCTCAATTATACAGATGATGGCTTGTTCGATAAATCAGATTTCTTCGCCCTCATCTCTGCTGTTCTCCCACCCAGTCAGTCATCTTCCCTCTGACACTAACTGTATTTATTTATTTATTTATTTATTTATTTTTGGTTTACTTACTCCCTCAGCCTCTCACATTGGGGAGAGACATGGCTGTTTCTAATTATACTGTAACAAACATAGGTGCATACAGATTGCTATGGCAGAAGGTGGAAAAGCATCCATCCTCAAAAAGGGTAAATTAGCATAGAACCAGTTTCACTATAATCACACCCCCCTTGACAAGCCTGCAAGGCCACTGGGGGTCCAGTTGAGTTGGCGGGGTTACCCTACAGGCTGCCAGGTTCCTCCTCGATGCAGCGGTTCAGAGGCCCAGTCCAGTCCTCGGGCCGCCCCACTGACTTCTGGGCTCGGCCCTGTCCAGGGTCTCCCTGGGCCTGGTCCAAGGCACTCCCAGAAGTCCAGTGGAATTCACAGGGTCTCCTCTGTAGACCACCGGGCTCCACCCTGTTGAGGCGCTCTCGAGCCTGGTCCAGGTCTTCAGGGTTTTCATGTAGTCTAGAGGATGCTCCCCTCCCCTCTCAGGCTGTTGAGCTCCCTGTCAGGGCCCCCGGAGTCCCCTCCTAGGCCCCTAGTGTCTCCCTGCAGGCCGCCCAGGACTCCCTGGAAGCTATCTCCACCCAGCTAGAGCACCGGGTCTGCACTCCAGCTCCAGGTCTCCGCCGCCTCTAACCTCCGGATCCCCCTAGTGCCGTCTCTCCCTGGCTCCCGCAGCCGGGCACTGGGCACTCCCACGATGCTGGGCGCAAGCGGTGCGAGGTCTCCCCCATCCATGCTCACTGAGGTAGACCAGGATGTGCACCGTGTTTAGTTATTAGTTCCAGGTGAGAATTGGAGGATTTTCTCAGATTTTCTGTGTAGAGTATGTTGTTGTCTCCCAGACTCCATGCCCTCTCGTTTCTTAACAAAAACTTTTAACCACTCCTACTTCATACTTCTTTAATGTACTTTTATAATCAATGAGAAAACAAGAACTTCTCCTTGGCATCTTACTTTGGCTTCTTTACTTGAATTAGGCTTAGAGTAGGTACCACAGTTGTAGCTGTGTGCAACGCTGTTCCAGTTGAGTGCATCAGACACCAGAATTCAGTAATTCTTCAGTCTACATATCATGTGCCTTTCTTTATGTTCCTAAAAAGTCATAAAATGTCATAAGGTCTGGTATTAAATTTAGCTTATTTTATTGATAGAGAACGATTTATGCCTCCCCATACTCAGAACCTCTTTCCATCCATCCATCATCTAATCTCTCATTTATCTATCACATCTCTATCTTTCAATGTCCTTTGACTTTTAATAGACTCTCCTCCCTTCCCTGTGGGACTGGAGGGTCCGTTGATCATAGTGTTTCCCTCCTTGCCAAGGGCTGGGCACAAAATCAAGCTAAGCAGTCAGAATTTCTAACCTGCCTGGACTCTGTGGGTGGTTCCCAGGTGAGCAATACCAGTCAGAATCCTTCCATAGGACTTTCCGTGTGGGTGATGAAAGCAGAGAGGATTTCTCTTCCTTTTACACTGGGAACTGCTGGGAAGTTTGCTTAGGGCAGGCTGTGACAGATATAGTCCCTGACATCTAAATGAGACCTAGCTAAGAACCAATCCAACTCACATAGACAAGGAAGCAGCAAAAGAGAGACAAAAATATCTGAGTTCTTAGACATAGCTGGGCTGAAAGCTAACACAAGCCTGTCTCTGTTACATGAGACAATATTTTTGCTTTTGGCATAAGCCAGTTTGGAGTGGGTGTTGGTTGCACATAACTGAAAACATCTTGACCACTACAATAAATATTATGGAGATCACTTTAATAAATGACTACTGCCTATAACTGGGGGGCAGTAAAGCTATCAAAACAAAATGACATAAAAACACAGCAGCTGGAGCTATGTTATAAGAGGAGAAATGTTTTGCTCACCTCACTGGGCCTTCAGAGCAGTGGACGTCAAGCTGGAGGTCACAACACATCAGAAAGGTCATGAAATCGATTTAGTGGGACATGAATGGCCTTTGTAAAAGGCTAGAAATAGATCATACGTCACACAGAGTGAAGGTAAATGTGATTATATGACATTTTACTTCGGGCATTATATATAAGTATAAATGTTCTTGGTGGAGGCAGAAAATGTCATTTTTACTGAGTAGCATGATCAAAATATTTCAGAGTTGCTGCTGAGAAAAAAACTTCATCACAATCTTGAATAGAGTAGAAGAATCAAAACTTCAGCACCTTAAAACTCATATGATCTGAGAAAAGAGCTGTTTTCCTTAGCTGATATCTCATTGCTGATCCTGCTAGCAGGTCTGTGTGGGAAGGAGGGTGGGACTCATGCATGTAATGAAAGCGGTAATGACTGGTGCATCTGGCTCTTCTTATTTACAACTGCTTCCTGGGAGTTACCTGTTTGGTTCTTCCGTGTTCATTTCTAGCAGAGCTGTGTGAGCCCCTGCTCAGCCCCTGGGGTGCAGGGACAGAGAGTAGCTTTCCTCTGCTTAAGCAGGCAGGAGAGTCTGCAGCACGTGTCTTCTCCAGATCCTCAGCATCACCTACCATGTAACAGTCAGTCCAACCTTTTAAGGAGCAGCTGATCTCAGTTGTTGGCTCCAAGATACATCACCCTCAAATGGCAACGCTGCCAGCCAGCGCTGCAGCTGCCTTCCATGCATCCCCAGGTAGCAGGAGTGACTTGTAGCAAGAGGGATCTTGTAAACACCTTCCCAGTGCACATGAACCTAGAAAGCTTCTAACGTGCTGACTCAGTCTCTGTCTGGCCACCTCTAATAGTCTAGTGAACTGCCATTCCTCACACTGGCGTAGGACCACACGGCAGGGCTACCGCCCCCGAGAGTCCCAAATGGAGACGGGGGGGCAGCCCTGCCCTGCTTTTGTCTTGATCCTAACTCTTCTGACTCCTCCCATCTCACTTGGCCTCAGAAAGGAGTGATCAGAACACATTTACCTCACCAACTGCTTCCCAAATGTGTGCCCTTTCTGCTATCCAGTGCCACTCGGACAGGCAGGGGCAGACAGCCTGTTGTTTCCAGAGTGGCCAAGGATGTCCTTTATGTCATTTATAGAGATCCACCTATGATGTATCCCAAAGTGATGTAGGCATTGCTCTTAAAATGTTAAGAAAAAAAAAAAAAAAAGACAGTGAGAACAACTTAAGGAATTTTTTAAATCCTCAAGATTTTCAAGACCATCTTCTTTGTATAAATGTGGTCATTTGGATATATGAGTGGGTCCTTTGCTCATGTGTTAAAGTTTAATTCTCATTGTGAGATAATAAAAGGACAGAAACCTAACCCAACTATGGCCTCTATCTGGGCCTTCGAATGGTGATGAAAATTAGATAAAGTCATCAGGGCGGAGTTCTTATAACTGAATATGGGTGGTTTTATGAGAGTAGGGAGAGAAGCCATGAGCCGTACGCACATGCACAAGCGCATGTATGCTTCCTGTCTCTTGCCACTTGATGCCCTGCACAACGTATTACAGCAAGAAGACCATTAATAGATTCAGGGCCTTGGCCTTGGACCAGAAACATAAGCCAAAATTTTTAAAAAACAATTTTTTTTTGAGACGGGGCTTGCTATGTTGCTCAGCCCAACCTCAAACCCACGATCCCTCCTCAGCCTTCCATGTGCTAGGGTTATAGGCATGTACCACAAGGTCCAGCTTAAACCAAATCTCTTCTCTTTAGAAGTTACCCAACCTCAGAAATTTCATTATAGTAGTAGAAAACAGACTAATACAAAGGCTTTAAAAAAAAATCCCGTACTAGTAAGCAAAACCTACGTATTGAAACTTTCTCTTTCTTTCCTGTTTCAACAAGTGCTGAATGCCTTGAGGTAAATGGATGCCCTTCAGTGACTCGGAGGAAAGTGACAAAAATTGAAATATGTTGTTAAAATAATTGACATAGCTTAACAAGTATCTTTTTAAAAGAATAATTATCATTGTATGTTGTGGCAAATTTGATACACACATATTTTAAATACTTAGTGCCTACACATATAAACATATATACAGTTTTACTATGATATTTAAGGAGAGTTCCTTACCATTGCAAGAGTGGGTGGGCCTTTATAGGCATGGAAATAACCTCACTTGTCAATCTAAGACAAGAAATTTATAGACATACATAGACAGAACATTTATCCCCCTAGATCTGTGGTCAGCGAGTTTTCCCTGTAAAAAAGCCAAATAGTAAACATTTCAGGCTTTGTGAGCCATATGGTCTCTGTCTCAACTACTCAGCTCTGATACTGCAACATGGGGCAGCTGTAGACAAATAAATGAATGTACATGGCTGTGTTCCAATAAAACTTTATTCATGGAACTGGGGCTTAAACATCATGTAATTTTCACTTGGCACAAAATAATATTCTTCTTTTGATTTTTTCAACATTAAAAAATGTAAAACCAATCCATAACTTGTAGGCAATACAAAGTGTAGGCCTTTCTTTAAAATTTAATATTTTAATTCCTCTGTTGTTTTTATCACTTTATGATGCAGACTAATGTAGCGATGATAGCCACCAAGGCCAGTGTGAAACGTACTGTCTCTGCTATGCTCTGCTCTCTAACACTTAGAGAAGGAAGGGCACCACGCACTTAAACTACATAATGAGTGTGTCACCTGGACATTCTAAGCAGCATCCTTCCAGATTTGCAAACACAGTCAAACGACCCAAAGAAACTGGTGAAAACGAAGATCACAGTCCTTTGTGCCTCTGCGCCAGTTCTCTGAGTTGTTTTCCTTGTTAAACCCTGAAGGAGAGCGGTCAAGTCATGAAGGGCCTCTGGAAAGAGGAACAGATCTCACCAAAAATGACAAGGGGAAAAGGCAATTACATGATCAATCTGTAAAACCTACATTTTTGCTGATTTAGATACTACTCCTGCCAGAAAAATAGCCTGCCACAGATGTTGGAATTCTTTATCTTGCATGCTTTTCACAAATCCGTAAGAAACATGAACCTATCAGTGACATGCAGAAAGTCCTTCAAATACTAAATCCATACCTGATTCCTTGACCACAAAGGGATACAATATGGGTCATTCATAAAAGTTTGGTGAGAACCCATATATGGTCTGCTTAATGAAAAGGATATGATGCAATTAGAAAATGTTCCAGTCCAAACAGTTAAAACACTCACTGTTAGGCTACTTAAAATCTGCTATCTGGATCTTTCAGTTACACAGAACAACTCACTCTCAGTGGACCTGGAACAGCCCTGTTTTACTGTAAAATTTCCTTCTGGGCGATTGTCACCATCACTCAGGGTGCAGGATTTGCAAGTCATTTATAGTAGTAGGTGTGAGGTTAGACCCAACTAATTTCTATATGACACTATTTTTATTACCCAAAGAAAATTCTAACTACATAAACCAACGTGTGAAATATAATTTCTCACCAGAATTATACTATCCATCAGGCTCCTAAAAATGACTTATTTTTCACATTACATAACTTAAGTAAATTGAATGAAAATATTCTAACTTTTTGATTATGTAGTTAGACCTCAAAAGCTTCATTATTAAAAAGAAGAAATAAGTTATTCACACAAGAAATATTCTTTTTAGGAGAACTTCATATGAAATGTGCATAATTAGTGAACACTGGAGTTCTGATTTGCTAAAGTAACCTTGCTGTTGTATCTTTATATTCACCCAGTAATCTATAGGTACAAATAAAAAAGATTTTCCTGAATGGAGAGTTCACAAAATGTTAATTGTGTCTCTTTATGCCCTTTGGTTTGGAAGATCTGCCTGAATTGTTTGTAAGTGCCTGCTTGGCATTAGAACTATGCTCTGTGTTACTCTGATTAATCAACACATCATCCCTATGAGAAGTACAACATAAGTAAACTTACCCGAGGCTAAATAGCCAGATCTACAAATTCCACACTTATGTTCTCACACAGCCTTCAGCACCTAAATCCATCCCTGGAACCCCAGGTACATTTAACCATCTGACTTTTGACAAGGGCACCACAAATGTTCTAGGGAAAAAAAGCTTTTTTTAAACAAATGATGCTGGTAAAACTGGTTATCCACATGCAGAATAAAACTAGATGATATATCTCATTTTGTACTAAAATAAAATCAAAATACATCAAAGACCTAGATATTACAGCAGAAACACTGAATGTACTTGGAAGACAGACAAGTGAAACTCTGGAAGACACAGGCATCATCATGGACTTTCTGCAGAGCCCCATTGCAAAAGAAATAACTCAAAAATCAAGAAATGGGACCATATCAAGCGAAAAACCTTCTGCACAGCAAAGGAGAGAACCAAAAGAGAGAAGAGATAACCTCTGGAGTGGAAAGAAATCTTGCCAGATATACCTCAAACAGAGGACTAATACCTAAAACATAAATAACACAAAAATTTAGACACCTCTGAATAAAAGATCTAATCAAAAAAGAGCAAATAAAATGAACACTTCTCACAAGAAAAAGCACAAATGGCCAATAAGTACATGAAAAAACATCTTTGGCTACTAGACAAATTCATCCAACACTGAAATTCTATTTTACTCCATAAAGAATGGCTATATTCAAGAACTTAAAAAAAAAATTCTGGCAAGGTTCTAGGGAAAGAGGAATCTTTTAATTGTTGGGATTTTGCTTGCCTCCCTGACCTTCTGGAGGTCACAGATACAGGTGGTCCCTGATCACTGCCAGTGTAGCCCACATCGGGCTCCTCTGTGCACCCTGCACTGACTGGAGACACAGAATCAGGTGACCTGCTACCGGCTGACACAACAGTTCACTGCTGAATATCCAGAGAACCAAGTACTTCCCATCTATTCCCTGAGGGTAAAGCAGACAACCCATGACCCGCCACCACTGCCATTACATTCTGAGTCTCTGCCTTCCATCCACCTGGTACAGACAGGGAGTCCTCACTCAAAAGCCCAGGAGCTGCTAACACTGGGGTTCATATTTGGGCCCTCCCTGCACGTGCCCTGGGCTGCTGGAGGTACTAGTGCAGGGGGTGCACGAACTGCTATCAACGTTGTTTGCATCTGGGCTTTACTTGCACCCTGACCATCTGGAGGTCACAGACACAAGTGGTCCCTGATCACCACCAGCACAGCTCACATCTGGCTCCTGTGCATGCCTTGAGCTGCCTAGAGACATGGAATCAGGTGCTTCACAAACTGTTGACCATGCAATTCATGTCTGGGTGTTGCCTACGCCCTGAACTGCCTGGGGTCACAGGATGACTGGTCCATGATTGTGCCACCAGTGCAGCCTGCTGCTGGGTCATACACATGCTGTGAGCTGCAAGGGGACACAGGATCAGACAGTGTGCCACCAACTGACATCATAGTTCACTCTGAGACCTGGGAGAACTAGGTATACTTCACCATCTACCAGAAGACTCCAAACTAAGCAGCACGTCTCAGCAGACACTGACGAGCAGGTCTGAACACCAGGAAACCTAGAGCCACTAGTGACCTTTGCTGAGCTGCCAGAGAAGAGGGAGACTGAGCATTCTGCATCCAGCATCAAACATGACAAGGCCAAGGACTAAAATGCAATCTCAAAACTCCACCCCACTCAGAACAAGTCCAGGACACATCAACATAGGAGAACTTGGTAAACTCACACCTGAAATTGCTGAAATGATTGCAATGGAAATAAAGAAACAACTCCATCAGGCAACAGAGGAGATAAGGTCAGAAATAAATTCTCAGGCAAAAAATAAAATGACAATAAAAATGAAAGAATTATTCAGCACATCTAGAGAAGAAATAGATTAAAAAAATAGAACATAGGCAACAGGTGGAAACATTATATGAGCAATATAGGAATGAAGCAGAATGCATGAAACAGACTCAAACAGATTTCCAAGAAATTAAAACTTTTATTCAAAGCTTGCAAAACCACTTGAATGAAGCTGAAGATACAATTTCAGATCTTGAAGACAGCATGGCAGCTAGAGACAGTGAAAGGAAGGATCTCTTAAAATCAACAAGGATCCAGGAAAAATCAATTCAACAGTTGCAAGACGAAGTAAAGAGAAATAATGTCAGACTAATACGAGTCAATGAAACAGCAGGAGGCAACACAAAAGATATAAAAAGAGTATTTGCAGAAATAATAGCAAAAAATATCCCAAGCATGGAAACAGAACCAGAGATACAGTAAATGAGGCATATAGAACTCCTACTAGTCATAACCACAATAGAACTACACCTAGACATATAATAATCAAGACCTCAGATCTCCAGCAAAAGAACAGAACATTAAAAGCTGCTAGAAAAAAAAACAGACCACCTATAAGGCAAAGCCCATCAGAATCATGGCAGACTTCTCAATACAAACCATCCTATCGAGAAGAGCTTGGAGTGAAGTATTATAGGTCCTAAGACAAAACAGCTTCAAACCAAGATTGATGTATCCTACCAAACTATCCTTCAAGTTTAATGGAGAAATAAAAGATTTCCACAACAAAGAGCAACTGAAGAATTTCATGAGTGCCAAACCACCCTTATAAAAAGTACTAAAAGCATTCTAGACAAAGAAGAAAATGACCACAGTTTCAAGAACAATAATAGAAAGGAACCCTCAAGCAAAGCAAGCAATTAAACAGGTAGAAAACGTAAAAAACCAATAGCAAGTAAATAACATGATAATGATAAGCCAGCACATATCAGCTATAACCATACATGTAAATGGCCTCAATTCACCAGTCAAAAGAAACAGATTGGCAGAATGGATTAAGAAACAAAATCCAATGATATGCTGTATACAAGAAACACATTTTACTCAAAAGGAAATCCACAGACAGAAAAGCAAAGGATGGAAACAATTATCCATGCAACAGGAACCCAGGAAAAAGCACGTGTAGCTATTATGTTTGCAGACAATGTAAACTTCAAATCAAGAACAACTGAAAGAGATAAAGAAAGCCACTACATACTAATTAGGGGAAAATTACAAGAGGAAGCAATAACAATCATAAACATGTATGCACCAAATATCAGAGCACCAAACTATATAAGACATCTTAACATACATGAAAACCCAAATAATTAATAACACTATTGTAGTAAGGGACCTCAACACACCTTTCACACAAAGAGATAGGTCAATTGGACAAAAAATCAGCAAAGAAATAACAAATCTGAACTAAATCTGTGAATAAATGGACTTAGTAGATGTATATAGAGTGTTCCACCACACAACATCAGAGTACACATTTTTCTCAGCTGCACGTGGGACTTTCTCTAAAACAGACCACATTCTAACCCATAGAGCATACCTACCTAAATGCAAAAAATTGAAATTATCCCATGCCTACTATCTGACCACAGTGCAATGAAATTGGAAATTAATGACAAAAGGATATCCAAAAACTCCAGAAACACTTGGAAATTAAATAACAACCTCCTGAACAACCAATCGGTAATAGAAGAAATTAAAAAATACCTACAAACAAATGAAAATGTACATACAACTTACCAGAATCTGGGGGATGCAATGAAAGTAGGCCTCAGAGGGAAATATAGCAGTGAACTCACACGTAAGGAAAACAGAAAGAGAACAAATAAATAGCCTAATGCTGCACCTCAAACTTTTAGAAAAAGAAGAACAAGTCAAGCCCAAAGCCCAAAGAAGGGAGGAGATTATAAAGATCAGGGCAGAAATTAATGCAATTGAGACCAAGAAAACCCTACAAAAAATAAATGAGCTGGTTCTTTGAAAGAATAAATAAAATTGATAAACTCCTAGACAATCTTAGCAAAAAAAGAAAGAAAAAAACTCATATTCATGTGATAAGGAATGAAAGGATGAAATCACTACAGATCCTACAGAAATTCAAAAGATCATTAAGACCTACTTTGAAAATCTTTACTCTGATAGAATAGAAAACTCAGAAGAAACGGACAGATTCCTAGAGAAGTACGAATTACCAAAGTTGAATCAAGAAGATACAGAAATTCTGAACAACCCAATATCAATTCATGAAATTGAAAATGTGATTAAAAACTTACCAAGAAAGAGTATCCCAGGTCCTGATGGATTCATAGCAGAATTTTGTAAGAAATTCAGAGAAGATTTAATACCAAAGGTACTCAATAAAATACTAGCAAATAGGATGCAGCAAATCATCAAGAAAATCACACACTATGACAAAGTTGGATTCATTCCAGGAATGCAGGAATGGCTCAATATTTGCAAATCAATAAATGTTATATACCATATAAATAGATCCAAAGACAAAAACCATATGATCATCTCAATAGATTCAGAAAATCTTTCAACGAAGTCCAACATGCATTCATGATAAAAACCCTACAGAAAATAGGAATAGATCGTCTTTACCTCAACCTGATCAAAGCCATCTATGACAAACCAAGAGACAGCATCATACTAAATGCACAAAAACTGAAAGCTTTAACTTTAAAACCAGAAACAAGACAAAGATGTCCACTGTCAGCACTACTATTCAACATAGTTCTGGAAGCACTAGCCAAAGCAATTAGACAAGAGAGTGAAATAAAAGGAATAAGGATAGGAAAGGAAGAAGTAAAACTATCACTATTTTCAGATGACATGGAAGACCCCAAAAACTCCACAAGAAGACTCCCTGAATTAATCAACAAATTCAGCAGTGTAGTGGGATACAAAGTCAACACCCAAAAATCAGTAGCATTCCTATACACAAACAACAAACAGGCTGAGAGAGAAATTAAGGAAATCATACCTTTCACAATAGCATCCAAGAAACTGAAATATCTAGGAATCAATTTAACAAAAGAATTAAAAGATCTATTCAACGAAAACTACAGTACTCTGAAAAAAGAGATTGACAAGGATTTCAATAAAAGAAAAAACATTCCTTGCTCATGGATAGGGAGAACCAACATTGTGAAAAGGGTCATACTACCAAAATTGTTTTACAGACTCAATGCAATTCCCATTAAACTGCCATTGGTATATCTCACAGATTTAGAGAAAACATTCCTTAAATTCATCTGGAACCAGAAAAGACCCAGAATAGCAAAAGCAATCCTCGGCAACAAAGACAAGTCAGGTGGAATCACAATCCCTGACCTGAAATTATACTATAAAGCTACTGTGATAAAATCAACATGGTACTGGCTAAAAAACAGACCTGAGGATCAATGGAATAGACTGGAAGATGCAGCCGCAGCCACAACCACAAACGCACTCAGCCACCTAATCTTTGACAAAGGGGCCAAATAAGCTCACTGGAAGAAAGATGGCCTCTTTAATAAATGGTGCTGGAAAAATTGCCTTGCCACCTGCCAGAGACTGAAAACAGACCCAAGTCTATCACCATGCACCAAACTCAAGTCAAAATGGATCACAGATCTCAATATTAAAACAGAAACATTAAATCTATTGGAAAAGAAAGTAGATAAAATTCTTGAAGACATAGGGGTAGGCAGAGAGTTCATGAACAAAAACCAAACTGCCCATGAAATACTTCAAAGAATTAACAACTGGGATCTCATTCTACTGAAAAGTTTCTGGACATCTAAAGAAATCACCAGCAGAGTAAAAAGAAAACCCACAAATTGAGAAAAAATGTTAGCTGACTGCCCCTCAGACAAAGGTCTTCTATCTAGAACATATAAATTAAAACACATTAGCCCCTCCAAATTCAAAGACACAATCCTAAAATGGGCATCAGAGATGAACACACATTTCTCAGATAAAGAAATACAAAGGGCAAATAAATACATGAGAAAATATTCAACATCATTAGTCATTCAAGAAATGCAAATTAAAACAACACTGAGATTTCATCTCACCCCAGTAAGAATGGCTATCATTAAGAAATCAACCAATAACAAATTCTGGTGAGGCTGTGGAGAAATAGGAACTCTTCTCCACTGCTGGTGGGAATGCAGATCGGTGAAACCACTGTGGTAATCAGTTTGGAGACTCCTCAGTAATCTAGGTCTAGAGGTTCCATTCAACCCAGCCATTCCTCTTCTGGGTATCTTCCAAGAAGAACTGAAAACACTACATCACAGTGATGTATGTGCACCCATGTTTATAGAAGCACAATTTGTAATTGCTAAATTGTGGAAGCAACCCAAATGTCCACCCGCTGAGGAGTGGATAAAAAAAAATTGTGGTACTTCTATATAATGGAATATTACTCAGCTATAAAGAAAGATAAACTCAAGGCTTTTACAAGGAAATGGTCACAACTAGAGACCATACACATAAGTAAAATAAACAAGACCTCCATGTGTAAGTAACATATTGTCTCACTAGTGTAAGAACCTGAAAGAGTGAATAAAAATTAGGAGATAGGACAGACGTTGTGAACTGAAAGGAACATACTCAAAAGTAAAGAGCACTGGGGTGAGTGAAAAGAGGAAGGAAAGAAAGGGAAATTATACATGTATAAAGGGAAATTATGTATGTATATATAGACAGGATAGCTAACATAGTTGAATTACTGACTTCTATCGCTTTACTGAAAGAAACAGTTACTGATAAATTATTTGACCAGTCTTGCATGTCTCTATTTGTTCTCCTGGGAAACCACTTGGAAGATATCAATATGTAATACAACAACCATTGATAATTTCCTACTACTTTGTCTGTAACTCTGTATTGCTTGTATGGTTCCTACACTATTTTGTAAATGGATGTCTGTCTGTTAACATGTTTTCCTTCTTTTATTTTTTTAAATAAATGAAATACTTTATTTATTTTAAATAAATAAATTAAAAAATAATTGTTGGGATGTAAGTTAGTACAATTACTATGGACATCAGTACAGAAATTCCTCAAAAAATTAAAGAAATTCCACTCAACCCAGTTTATATCCCTTTTGAGTATCTTCCCAAAAGGGCTAACGACTTCTAATGTTATAGCGATGCTTGCATACCTAAGTCTTTATTAGCACAACTCACAACAGCTAAATCTTAGAAACAGCCCGTATGTCTAGCAATAGGTGAATGCATATACGCCACTCAGCCATAAAGCGGGATAAACTTTAGTCATTTGTAGGAAAACGGATGTACCTTGAGACCATAATGCTGAGTGAAATAAATGAGACACAAACGTTATACAGCACATGTTTTCTCTTAAAGGAGAAATCCAAAGCATAAATAATTTAAAGCACAACATAAAAAATAGACAGTAGGAAAAGGCCGCCAGGTGTTGTGCAGCTGGGGAGGGCTCTAAGGATGAGGGGAAGGGAAGGAAGGGAACAAGCAAGTAAAGAGAACTAAGGTGCAGTCTGTATATGATCCACTCCCCATGATGAATGTGTTCATTATAGATTACAAACGTGTACTGACAAAAAATTAAATAAGATAAATAAAAATAAGCCCATCCTTTGAGTCCACTATAAGGCTCAATAAAGCAATAGAGATATATTTAATCAATAATTTGGTTGTTTTACAAAAATTCAAGTTGACGATTTTCTCTCTAAATAACCTTTTCTGTTTCTACATAGCTTCAGATTTAATATACTGATTAGCTTCTACGTGGAGAGCCCTGCCACCCACCAAACTTTTTAAGCCACTTGACAGATTAGTAGTACCTACACAATTAGGTATCTTAAACAGCCCCTTCAAAAGAACGTTCTACACACCTCAGCCTGGCTTGCAGGCCACATGTATTAGCGCTGGAGAAAGTGTCGTTCCATAATTTTGTTTTTTTATAATCAGAAAACTCAGTTTTTAAGGATCACAACTTAATCAAACTTTCGTTCTCAAATAGTTTTTTTCTGCAACTAAAATAAATTTCCAATAATAGATTATATAGTATGTTAAAATTAACTGAAGATTTCTTCATTCATTCGCACTTGCATAATATTCAGGCATCACCAAAAGTTATGAAAAAGTGATTGACCTCTGGAGCAGAATCATCACATAGGAAGAGCAGATAGACTTCCAAGCAAACAAGTGCTGATGACTTGCAGTTACTCAGACATCATTGTTCTGGAAGAGGGTAGAGAACACTCTGCAAAGGCCAAGAGTTTTTGGTAATATTGGAGCAAGAGGTGTGTGTATCAGACATCAGAGGCTAGAAGTTGATATGGACACCTGTGTGCCATGCCATGGATTTTCATTTTATCCAGAATGTGATAAGAAGCCACTGGAAAGATGGTTACCAGGGAAACGGCATGATAAGCTTTACATTTCTTGAAAGGTCCTTCCAATCCCTAAGTTATGTAATATTACAGAAAACATTCCAACACTTTAGTTAAAATGTTAATTAGAATATTAACTAAAATATTAACTAGAAGATGGTAGAGATTAAGTCAGAGGAACAGAGATTAGATGGAGATTTTGAGCAATCCTGGAAAAACTACATGGGTCAGACCTGGAAAAGCCACGATAGAGTTGTTTGCAAGCAGACCCTCCTCTTTTAACAACGGAGTTCCATTCCTGTGACTAGGCCATTAAATGAAAGGGTTGCTAAATGAGGAATTGCATATAGCATGTATTTTACAATAATCAGAACAAAGAAATGGTCAAAGGAAACTCCAACTTGATGATGTTGCTTTTCTTTGCATAACTCTTACATGTAGTAACATCTAGATCTAACTTAATGGCATTTCCTGAAAAAGAAACTACATGTTCTATATAGTGTGTCAAATACTCTACAAAGTTTTTCAGTACAAACAAGCAGAACATACATGAAAACATAATGGCTCATATATTATTAGAATCTCAGAATGCAGGATATTTCTCCAGAGGAAGAAAATATTAGCAATAACTATGTGCAAAATTTACCCTGGGTCCCACTGTGTTGAGTCTGAGTCTTGGGCTCACTACAAATGGACAGATCTGAACATGAAATTCTCTAAATAAGCTAGAAGACTGAGGAGGCTAAACTGTCGCAGGTACTTTGCATTCCCAGATACTGGAAAAAGTAAGTTCCTTTCTCTTCAGCAATACCTTCAAGCAAACATAAACTCATAATAAAAGATTTAAAGACACACCAGGAGGAAAAGGACCTTAAAGTGGGTCGGCAGACACAGCAAAATATAAAATTAGATGTCCCCATCAGCAAAGACTTCACAATTTGAAATAGTTCAGTTGTGAGTATTAAAATTGTGTATGTTATGTATAAAAAAGGAAAATGGAATGAAAATGAGAAAAACCGTTTTAAAATCATCAGTTAAATAACAAATAATTTAATATAATTCTTTTGAACTGTAAAATACAACAAATGTGTTAAGAAGCACATTAGTCTTAAATAAAGAAATAGTAAACTAGAAGATGGATTTGAAGACATTTTCACGATGTGATATAGAGAGCTGTAGCAATAAGAACCAATGATTAAGAGACATTAAACACTCTGAGAAGCTGAGGCAAGAGGGTCTCAGGTTGAATTCCATCCTGGACAACTTAGTAACTGTATGAGACCTTGCCCAAATAAAAAATAAAAAGAGTTGGGACTGGAAGCTCAGTGCAGAGGCCCTTGTTTTATTCCAAGATTGGGTGGGAGGTAGAGACAGATATTAAAGATAGAATAAATTTTACACAAATATATTTTGAGCTCCAAAAGAAAAACTAGAAACATTGAAGGAGAGTTGATATTTAAAGTTATAAAGGCTGAGAATATTCTAAAAATATTATAGAAGGCATAAATCTACATATGCAGACTATTCATATACCAAACAAAATAAACAGAAACTCACGCCTGTGCTCTTAGTAGTGATGCTGTAGAATACCCAAGAAAAGATAGAACTTAAAAGCAAGAAGAGGGAAAAAATAGATGATCTACAAATAAATTACAATTAGACTCACAACCAGCTTCTTATTAATGCTAACAAAAGCCAAAAAACAGTGAAATAAAGTTGCAAGAATATTGAGGGAAAACGATTATCAGTCTAAGGTTATGTAGCCAGTAAACTGCATTTTAGAAATAAAGAAAAATCTAGACATCCTTAAGAAAATAAAAATTGGGTGGTTAAATTTAAAATGTCCTAAAATAATTTTATTATTCAGGAGAGGGGCCAAAACATGAATGCAGCCCCTACTTACTCATGTGTGTTAAATATGAATCTTAATATTGCATGTATGCTGTCTAAAGTATAGACAGTTAATACTTTCATCTAGTAGGTGGAAAAACTTAAATGCAACACGATAACAAAAATAATTCCTGTCAACGATTAAAGGAAAAGAAAGGGGGAAGGATAATGATGAAAACAATTTTATACATGTCAGTATTTGCAGTGAATACATAAATTGACTAAAGATTTTCTGACCGGAAAAATATTTGAAAATGTATGTTTTTTTAATAAGAAAAACACAAAAAAAGACTCAGAAATGTTAAAAGTAAAAGATGAAAAAAAACAAAAGAAATTTTCTAAAAAATTTAGTTAGCAATATTAATGGAATTATTGAAGCACATTGTCAACTTGATTGGCATGAGCGCCACCCAGAGGATTAGTAAGGTACCATTGTGGGTGTGTCTAAATGGGTCAGGGAGAATCTGACCCATACAAGGCTTCTGGTCCACTTCTCTCGAATGCTGTCTGGGCTCTACTTGCTGGTCACCATGAACTAAGCAGCTTCGTTAAGCCATAACCTTCTATGATAATATGCCTGCCTTAGAGCCAACAAACCATGTATGGAACCCAAAATTGTGTGGTAAATAATCTCGCCTCCTTTAAACTGTGGATGCTAAGTGATTTTCCCCACCAATGGAAAAGTTGACTAACACAGAAAATCGGTATCAGAGAAGTGGGGCTGTTGCCTTGACTATACCTGACCATGTGATTCAAAAGCCTTTGGAACTGGCTTGCAGGAGGAGTTTAGAAAGGTTTGGAGATACAGACTAAAGAAGGCCTACAATGCTGTGAGCAGAGATTGATAAGTAATTCTGTTCAGAGCTCAGAAGACTAGAATGCTGATAGGAATGTGGAGATTTCAAACAGGGACTGTTGGGAAATGGACGAGAGACCATACATGTTACACTCTAGCAAAAAAAAAAAAAAAAATCTACATTTTGCTTATGACCTGAGACTGCATGAGACTGAGATTAAGGGTGATGGGCTAATCTGGTAGAAGAAATGTCAAGGCAGTATAATGTTTAGTTTGTGGAATGGGTACTGTTGGCTGCATTTAAACAGATTTATAGTGTGAATCAGGAGGTCAGAACAGAAAATTTTTGAAAAACTTAAATTTTGGTCCAAAAGAAACTACATGTAAAGTTGAGATAAAAGGAGGTGTGGTTGCTGAAGGGTTAGAACCATTAAAGAAAAAAAAAAACCCAAGTACTTTGAACAGCAAAAAGAAAGAAGATGCTTTGAGGACATCACAGCAATCAGAATGACTCAGCTTAACATAGGCTCAAAGGTGCAAAAGTGTCAACTTTTCACTCAAGGAAAGTGTCTCTGTTTACCCTGCTTGAGAAAGGACACCTAAGAGACTTGTTTCTCCAGGATTCATTTTACTGTGCCCAACGATCCAGGCATTCAGAGGCCACTAGAGCCATGGTTCAAGGGGGCCTGGTTCCCGCACCTGCTAGCAGTTGTCCTTGGTGTTGTCCCCATCATGACGGTTTTATCTTTATGCCGAATGCCAGAATTGCAGGTCATGAAGGCTTCCACCCAAATTTCAAAGGAAGGTCCCTGAGACTGTTTAAGAAAATGAAAAGGCAGTGCATGAAGCTGTAAGAATGAAGCTAAAAGTGCAATAAATCCAGGAAGGCAGAGATGCTATGAACATCGAATGTGTATTGAGGAAAGCTGCAGCCAGTAAGCAGAGTCAGTTCAAGAGAGCACTGACATGGGATACAACCAGTAAGGTCATAAGGATGGGGCCATCTCAGCCTTCTGGAGCTTACCTATCACCACCCTGTGCCCCAGGCACCAAACGTAGAGCTGTAGGATTTAGTATTTGCCTGGCTGGATTTTGGCCTTCATTTGGTCATATTCTTTGCAACCCTGCTACTTCGCCCTTTTGAAATTAGAATGTTCATCCTGTGTATTGTATTTTATGATTATCTTATGTAAACTTTTTTATTATTATTTTACAGAGGTTCACAGCTAAGACTTTCCCTTGAATCTCCTAAGAGACTTTTGACTAAAAGCTGAAGTCAAAGTCTCTTCTAAGGCTCTAGGAAAGGGATTATTGCATCTTCAGTTGTATACAGGGTAGGTGTATCATGCTGGGTGGCATTTGAACTCGCTGTTGTCTTGGAGATTAAGTATAATTTAAGGAGATGTTTTAGAGTGTCAGGATGAGGAAGGGTAGCCTATGACAGTTAAAGTGGATTGTCAATTTGATTGGTTTAGGAGCCTCCCAAGAGATTAATAAATACATTCTTGGTGTGTCTAAGTGGGTGTTATGGTTGATATATCGTGTCATCTTGGGGAGTTTGGAGGTTTGGCTAAGTGACTCAGCAGTTCTGCGTCATGGGGTAAAAAAGACATGCCCTTACCCTTCTGGGATGTTGCTCATTGTGTCAATGTGAGAAGCTTAGAAGGTTAACTGTGTGACTCAGCAGGGAGCCAGGGTGCTTACTTCATATTCATCCTGAGGCTGTGAAAGAGGAGGGCATGGAGAGGGTATGGGTGTAGAGGGCTATCCCCACCCCCAGCCCCAGGGGGTGCATAAAGCTGCATAAAACTGCATAAAGAAAAGAGAACTGAGAAAGGACTGGCTGCTGCTGGCTCTTCACAGGCACCCTAGTCTTCACCTTCAACTTGGTCATCTCCTGGGTTCTGGTGCAGACTGTTTGGCTTCCGCCTGGGACTCTTCAGCCTTCTGGTGTTGGCTGTCCGGCTTTCTTCACAGATTCTTCAGCATTCTGGAACAGACCCAGCAGTCTCCTAATAGGGACTTGCACAGACACTGCAGTGAGCTCCAGGCCTGGGGCTGGGCTTTTCAATCTCCAGTGTGCAGACACCCTCTGCACACTTCCTCATGCAACTCTGTGGCTGACCATTGTAAACCAAATGTAATTTATTGTACATTTGCATCTCTTGTGTTATATCTGTTTCTCTAGTAAATCCTGACTGATACAGTGGGTTATAGAGGTGTGACCTTAGGGCTTCACATGGAGCCTCACTCCTTTTCTTCCTCACTGGCACTGTTCTCCTGCTTTCCTTCCCAACCACCATGAACTAAGCAGCTTTGCGTGTCATCACCTCCACCATGATGTTCCCGCCTTGGAACCTGAAACGAATCCTCTGAAATTGTGAGACAAATAACTTCTCCTCCTTTAAACTGTAGGTGTCTGGTGAATTGTCCCAGCAATGGGAAAACTGACCAATAACCATCAATATCAAACAAACTTAGACAACAGTCATCAATAGGGACTTGGCTGGTCACTAACGTATAAGAAATTCATCAGGACTATAGAATAATTCTAAACTTATGTGTACTCAATAATGAAACTTTCACAGGTGCAGAGAAAAACCAGCAGAACTATGTAAGAAGATTGACAAATAACCAACACAACCTATAGGGAAAATTCAACACATGTCAACTATTTGTAAGTCAAAAATGCCTTAAATTTTTGTGATGGTTTAAGAAATGAAAGTGAAAGACAGATAGTTTTCAGCTTGATTTTATTAGGCAATGATAGAACCCTGCCTCTTACAGTAAAAGAGTGTATAATCTTCAAAAGTCTATTGTACAAAATGGTAACTATAGTTCATAATAATGTATTAAATACTTGAAAATTGCTCAGAAAGCTTATTTTAAACATTCTTACTACAAAAAGTAAGAATATAAAGTAGTACATATGTTAATTAGCACAATAATAAATGCGCTTGCCACTCTACAATGTATATGTATTTCAAGACATCATGTTATATGCCATAAACATATACAATTTTAATTTGCTAAATGAAAATAATGATAATTTTTAAAAGAATGCACACTCTTCCCCAATATGGAATATTTCAAAATCTGACCACATATTGCTTAATAAAAAGGACTTAAGATGTGTTATGTACATGTACCACCTTCCCACAGAGAATGTGAACACTATATACTGCAAACATGTACTAATAAAAAAATTGTAAAATAAAACAAGTTCCTAAATATTGCATATTTTAACATTAGCTATCATGCAGATTACAGTCTACTAAAAAGGTTTCATTAATCAAAGAAACTGTGTGGATCAGTCAGCTTTGCCATCGCTGGGACAGAGTACCCAATAGCTGTGATTTAAAGGAGGAGATATTTGTTTTGGCTTACAGTTTCAGTGGGTTTAGTCTATAGTCAATGGGCTCCTAAGCAGAAATGGCTGGAGAAAGGGAACTGGCAGAGAGAAGTACCTCACATCATTGTGGTAAAGAAGTAGAGAGAGAAGGGAGAGGCCAGAGACAAGAATACAAACCCCAGTGACACACCCCCTCCAGACAGGCCCATCCTCCAAACATGAGACTTCTGAGGGCACATTTAGATCCAAACCATCCCACTAGGAAATGAAGCATTCAGCCACAGGGCTGTCTTTCAAATTCTTCAGGTAGGGGATGGGAAGCAGGAAGTGCAGGAAAGAAAGAAGATGGCCTGATCTTGTAAACATTCTACTGACAGACTCTTGGCAAAAAAAAATGGATGGAATTTGTGAATGGAACTATCTTATCTCTGAGACGCTTTTAACAGTACATATCTGGTTTTTAGAATCCATTATGGTAAGTAAACTTGAGGTTGATGGATTTTTTGGTGTAATTATATGTTTGAAATAGCCTTCTGTAAGAGATGTAAATCTCACACACTGCCTAGAGAGCTCATATATTAACCTGGGCCCACAGTGCATCCAGTGTGGCAAGGAAGGATATGATAAGTTTTACCCTTGCCTCAAAATTACCTATATCCTTTAAATTATTAATAAAAATTAATACTGGGTAAGACCTCTGATTTTTGTCTGACAGTTTGATCCTTTGTTCTTCTCAGACACTATAAACAAAGTGCAAAATAGACAAGCCACAGCCTGGAAAAATTTATTTATAATACAACTAACCACTAAAGGATTAATCTGATAAATATATAAAGAAGTCCTACAAGTGGAAAATAAACAAACTGCACGAGTAGGCATTCCCAGGATGCACAGCTGGTAAGAACATATATTGGGCCTCCAAAGACATGCATAAACATATCCCCAGAACTCATGAAAATCTTACCTTACATGACAAAGGAAACCTCATAGGTGGGATTAAGCTAAGGATCTTGCTATGGGAAGGTTATCTTGGATACATAGATAAGGCCACTGTAATCGCAGAGGAGGTAGGGAGGCAGGATTGTCAGACAGGAGATATGAAAATGGAAGCAGAGGTTGGAGAAAGAAGAAAAAATTTGCAGATGGCATGCTGTTAGCTTTGAAGAGACAGGGATGGGCAGTGAGTTCAGGTACGTGCTAACCTCTGAAAGTTAGAAAAGGCACAGAAACATCAGATGTGGTAGCACACATCTGTAACGCCAGGACTCAAGAGGCTGAGGCAGGAGGATCATTTTGAGTTCAAATCCAGCCTGGGCTACTAAGTGAGTTGAGGCCAACCTGAACTGCATAGTGAAACCTGTCTCAAAAAGATAAAGAAAGAAAGAGTGAGAGAGACAGAGACAGAGACAGACAGAGAGAAGAAAAGGCACAGAAATGGCTTTATCCTCAAAAAGAATGCAGACTCATTTTACATTTCTGATCTCCAAAACTGTAAGACAATAAAGTCATATTGTTTTAAACTTCTGAATTAGTGCAATTTGCTACAGGAGCAATAGGAAAGTAATTTGTTACAGCAGAAATAGGAAGCACTGAGACAGTCAAGAAGTTGAGAGAATGAAGCTCTACAGACTGAATAACACTGGTTAAAGTGCTCGTGTTCAGTTGAATGATGCTTCATGAGTATCTGTTCCATAACTATGCCTTTTACCTTATATAAGTCTTATTCTTTTAATGTATCAAATACACTGAAAAATTTCACATATACAGCAAAGGCGAGTGTAGAAGTACAGCAGGTTTAGGAAGAAAAAAACAAGATGCGCTTTCCTTCACCATACACTGCATATGAGATACTCATGGCACATTCAAGAGATTCAGACATCAGGGAATGGAGTCAGGAGCTCAGGATAGAAGCCTGGAATCATCACGCTCCAGCTGGTAATTGAGCCCATGAGTGAGTTTATCAGGCCGAGTATGCAGCTGACAACCAAGCCCTGGGCTCCCAATTAAAGAGGAATCAGAGAATCCCACAAAGCAATTAAGGAGTACACACAGACAGAAGAGGACATGGAGAGATTGGAGAGAATATCTAATATGTTCTTGAAATATTTTGTACTTTCCAAGGATGCATTTTTAAATGTATAGTGATGTTAGTCTCAAGAAATTCATTACTCACTACTTAGGGTCACACCATCAAGGCCAGACTAGCCCTGATTGCCTCATCCTGAAACCTCAGCCACTAGGCTCAAGAGACAAGAACCAGGAGGGACTGGGAACTCCAGGATCAATTGTCTTGCTCCACTGTAGCAGGGCTCAGGGAACTCAGGAGCACCCACTTTCTTACTTTGGACCCCCTGCAGTTATGTGTGGGATGTTTCCTCATGAGAGATAGAGATCCTCGATGAGACAAAGGACAGTTGTGTCAGTAGCCACTCTTCTCAAACTTTAGATAAACCATTAGCTCTACAAGGTTGCACAAGCTGCTGTTGTCCTGAGTGTCCAGCGGGAGACCCTCCCTGCTCACAAAGGCTCCAGGATCTGGCTTTCTCACGACCCTGCTGTCTTAAAACACAGCGTCCACTTCTCAGACCTGAAAGTGAACTAGTGGGCACAGGAAATTGTGAAAATGACAACCAACTCTACTGAATATAAAATGAACAACGGTTACTGTTTACATATGGCAGCCTAGGGAATGTTTTATCCTTGGTATATGCAAATTACACTGGATTGTCGGTTTTCTATCATATTGTGTGTTTTAAGTTGGTTCTTGTGGCTTTCAGTCTGAACGCACTGAAACTGTGAAATGTAACATGTGTTTGCTACAGCATCGTGCCAGGGCTCTGGCGTAGATGAAACATCTTTGCTTTTACTTCCAATGGAGAATATTAATCTCACAGTGGCAATGAATTAGTAATTTGACTTCTTAGCATTCACAAACATTTTAATAATGATAACCCGTGCATGTTTTCTCTTTCATCTATAGGTCATTTTTTTCAAGTTCTATTCTAAGGAAATGGCCTAATTTAAAGACAGAGTTTAGGTATTTGTACACACTTTACACTTTGACTCTAAAATTTGAAGTAGTAAATTATATTCCTGGGAGTTCCATTTCAACTTCTAACCAGCATTTGAAATTAAGAACTGTGTCACATTAATGCTGTTTCTATGAGGCTTTCTTATATGTGAAAGGGCATGGTGCCATCTGTTGGTGAATTCTTGAACATTGCTAGTTTAGAGTATCTCAGATGTTGAGACTATCTTTATTCATTCAGTAATATTAAGCACTTATTACCTTTTAGGAGCTTACACTGAATACTATTAAGATAAATGAGACATAATGACCAATCTAGATTTAATGCAAGTTGTTTGGTATTTGTGTTCTACTTCAAAGTTACAGAATTTTACAGACTAGTCTTAACAAATCATAGTTCTATTTTAGGGAACTGTGCACAGTCCATTATGTTAGACATTTTAGTGATTTTAGAAACATATTTGGTATTCCTAGACCTCCTGGCTCACAATGATTTTTGTGGGTCAGATTAAACACGAGCACTCCTTTAAAGTTCATAGCATTCCTTAAAAATTCTGATTAAATAAAATTAGCATCCTAGCAGCTAAAAGATACTTGCAAAATGATTTACTTGGAGCAAAAACTTAGTAGAGAATAGAAGTCTAGTACTACCTTAGAAATATTATTTTCCATTGAATAAAAAACCCTTCCCTTGAATTTACATTTGCCAAAATCTCCATTATTGTTTTCCTCTGCAAGGTCTCATTTTGTATAAGCGTGATCAAAAGTGATGTTTTAATCCTCATCTAACTTCCTTTTTTTTTTTTTTTTTTTTTTTTTTTTT
>PVLD010000441.1:249066-287809 GCA_004027595.1 Dinomys branickii | reverse complement strand
CACACACACACACACACACACACACACACTCACCACAGGAAGACAGAATAACAACCCAAGTGCATTTGCTCTTCTGTAATCCATATTTGCATTCATAGCTACTGCATTATCTACTTTGAAAATCCTGAATTGTTACATGGAAATTTGCTCTGTCCAGAGGAACATGTTTCCTCACACTCACTTTATCTTGTGTACCACACAAGATCACACGTGGAAAAAGCAAGCCTTTCTACACACATCCAAAACTAACGACAAGTACATCCAAAACTAATGACAAATTCAGCATTAAGAGGCTTCTTGACTTCTAAAAAGATTCTATCTTTTCAAAAGCGTGTCGGCACATATTAGCTCTAACGTCAGGCAACTTTTCAATTATTCCTCTAGGCAGGCATTAGTAGCGGAAAAGTCTTTTTCCTACTAGGGTAAAAACCACTGTGGAACATTCTGTACCAAGTTAGGGCAGAGTTGTATCAGAGGCTATTACAGGCATGCTAGCACCAGGCATAGGGAAGTGTGAAGTTATCAGCAATCAAACATTGGGGGATACATTTTTCTATCAAAGGCGCCCTTTACTCCTCAACCAGAAAAACCCAACTGCTGATTCAAATGAGGAGACCATTTAAAATTAAGGAATTCTTCGTCTGAAAACTCCATATGCTTTGTTTAACTACCTATTTTGAGGGATTTGCCCTTTTTAAAATAGAAGAGGGCTTTAGTATCCTAAGGAAAATTTGGTGTTAAAGGCTTACATTAAACAAAAAGCAACTCTAGGATGTCTACATTATTTGGAAACTATGTTTAATGTGAATTTATGAAAAGAATATATGTCACTGTGGGTCACTACTGAATCTTCTTTTGGGCTTTCTCTGTTGGATATGCAATCTCAGCTAAATGTTTTGAAGAGGAGGAATCAAATAAATTGCCCTATTTTGGGTCTTTCTCATCTGTATACAGTTGTGCAGCTCTAGTAGACCTGAAAATTGCCCAGAGAAAACTTTAAAAAAATAGAGTGCTTTTGAGGCAGAAAATTGCTTTTCTGCAGTATGGTCTAAAGGACAGGCAGTGACAGGAGGACAAGACGCTGTCACCATGAAGTGGTGTTGTAAGGCGTATCCTCCATAACAAAGAGGGTAATTTGTTCTTATTTTCTTCCTTATTAGACCTCAAAAGGATCCAGTGAAGTCACACTATGGATAGTTTTGACTTAAGCCCTTGAAAGCAAATGCACAATTAGATTTTTGAAAGTCCATCTTTAAACCTTATATAGTACTTAGTTTTTGCTGAGAACAAATGGCTTCATATACTAGACAATTCTACATTTCTCAATTTCTTCCACAGCTCTAAATGCTGAGGCTTTCTGATGAAAAAATAAACTAATCATAGATGCCTCCTTTTTTTGGTATGTAACTCAGTTCCTTACTAGCATTTCAACAAGGCTTGTGTAGTTTAATATAAAAAAAGTATTTTATGTATCTGGATTGGACCCTTGATATTTTTGGAAGATTTTTTATGTGGTTTAATTTCCATTTTTATGGTGTTATGAACAAAAATGGGAGAAAATATGCCTTTTGTGTGTTAAGGGATTTGAAACTCCTTTGGGCTTGTCATCATGTTAATGAGACAGTTGAGAGATATCAGGATTTTGTGTATTAATCTTAACAGGCATTTGCACACTAGTACTGCTCATTTAGAGTTTTAATGGCATTAACTCTGAATTTGCACAAAATTAACAAAAATGCTTCCACATTATAGAACCATGACACCAAATTTTTATTAAAACCTACTTAATGTATAATATACACATGAAGGAACTTACCTAATGTTAAAGTATTTCAGTTCTTTTTACCGTTTTGAATTTTTTTGTATTAGCTACTCAGTCAAAAGGTTTTCTATGTAGTAGTTTTATACTTGATCAAGACATTCTTCCGTTGTTAATACTCTTTGATCAAGCATTGTTTTAAGTTTAATGGAAAGCTTTCATTGCTTTTCAGACCTCCATTTTTGCCTGTACTGGTTCTGAGGTATGCACAGTGCCATCCTACTGACAAGTTTATTAGGTAAGAAAGAAGACAACTGGCCATTCCTCATTTTTCAAACTTTACTAAATTATTGAACTATGAATTCCTAGAGTAGAAGGTAACTGAGAAATCACTCAGGTCTTTCTTCCTATTCCTACTGAAAAATGACTCTTATGAAAATAAAGACGCAAAGTTACTTTTCTTTTACTTGCCCTGCATTATACTAGATGTGATGAGTACCAGTAGATTTCAGATTTTGTCTTCCTTCTGAAATAACTATCCCTTTTATAGGATATACCTGTGATGTAAGTCATCCATTCTTTGATTCAACAAATTTTTTTCAGTACCTGTTAGAAATAGTAACATAGTTTGAGCATGTCTAACCTGAAAACCCAATATTCTCCGAAGTATAACATTTTTTGAGAACCTGATGAAGTCTATGCAAATGTTCCAGAATTCCAAAATCTTACATTTGAAACACTTCTGGTCCTATATATTTCAGACAAGGGGTGTCCCGCCTGTCCTTAGGCATAACAGAAACTGTAGACCCAGTCCACACTTGCAAGTAGTTTAGAGTGCTGGGGAGCATGAGATAATTGCTCCTATGGAACATCTCGTTCATGCTATTTCCTCTGAAAGTCAGACTGCAGCTTTGCTAGTGATAGTGCTTCATTGTGCCATCACTTGGAGCACAATAACTTTTGAAGATTTTCTGTATTTCATTCCTATAGCTACCTAAGACATACTGTACCTGGGAATGCGCATAACTGTCTGCATACCATTTTTTCTATTAAGCTTTCCTTAGAAAACACCGTTGCCAGTTTGTTGGAAATCTCAAAACTGTGGATTCTTCTCATTGCTCACTCCATACACAACTCGTATGGGTAGGTATCCAAGAACACACCTTGGACAATGACTGGAAGTCATGTGATTCTATTTTGACTTCCAAGGGAAATTACTTCATAGGTAACTTCTCGGTCTGTAATGTAAAATGATTCAACTGCTGTGCGCAATGAGTTCACATTTCATATACTTATAATTTTTCCTGTGCAAATAAATGTTTGCAACGTGGCCTCTGAAATGTTAACATGTGTCACTGGAGTAGATATTGTGTCTGCGTTTCATCCAAAATCCAAAATCAGACTACCTTGTAAAGGCCACTGAGATCACTTGTGAAATGGCATGCAGTGGGTGGCCTTGTCTTCGTTGGAGCTGAACGCATTAAGCTGTACCTGTCCCAAAGCTGTGCGCGCCCTCGCTGACACCTTGTGCCCCTCCAGCTGGCTCACCGACTGCCTGCCCACTCTAGTTCTCATCCTCTGACTCCTTTGGTGCAAAACGCTCCATTATTTTCAATTTGTGCTGTGCCCGTCTCCTGCCTCAGCCTATTCATCCATGCCAACCACAGGGACAGATGGAAGCAGGTGATTGCTCACTCAGCATTAGCCCCGTTGAATTTCTGTCACACATTCCGAGGCCTCTGCCACAAGTGCACCCAGAAGACTCAGATAGTTTAAGGTGCTCTCAGTTCACAGATGGGCCGTTGCATGCCAGCATTTCTGACAGACATGCATGTAATAAAAACAGAACAGAATACCACACACTGGTTTTCAGTGGTAAATTGAACCAATAACTTACGCAGAATAAGTTCAATCTCACTAAAGATCTTGCTATCTAAAATGAATTTGTAGACATATTGTTTTTGTAATCCACATTTAATCACAATTATAAGTCCATCAATATAAAATATGCTTGAAAACTGATTAATATGGCTAATTCCTAACTTCTAATCACATGAAAAAGCAAAAAAAAAAAAAAAAGGAAAGCCAGGTTCATTGAATAGCTCACTATGTTTTTCTGTTACATCCTTTATTATGTTTTGTTTTCATACAGGATACAAATAATCACTAGGAAAATGATGTTAATTTGGTAAAAGCCAACGGCAGTAAAATCTGTGCTTCCCCAGTGAGCTAGTAGTTTTCAAGACCTTCTCCCTAAACTTCTAGGGATTCCCCAAAATAGCCTCAGCTACCACAGGAAAGAGGAATTTGAAGGGACTGAGAAGCAGAGCCTGACATACCCAGGTTCCTCCCTCTGAACTGTTTTCTCTGTTTGTGCAATTGGCTTCCTCATCTATGTGTCTGTGAGCAAAAATTTCAACTGACAAAACAAACACTAGAAATTCTGTGTAGAGTTACAGTACAGAATATAGATCTGCAACAATAAAAGATGTCAAAGAACTTCAAAATCAACAGCAAAATGAAACATATACACACAAGAAAAAAATACAGTTAACCTCTGCTGATAAGAATATGGTACTGCAATATAGTATCCTGCACTGCAAAATTCATATTTTAACTGTATAATAAGATGTCCAATATATACTATTTATCTGTGCGTAGAATAAATTTGAATATATAGCAATTATCTTTAAGTTTGCTTATCACCTACTAAGTTTGAATAAATGAATTTAGTCAGTAGTACATTAAAATATTATGTCATTTACATAGAAATTCAACAGCAATGAAATATGCAGAAAATCACCTTATATATTTCAGATGCACCCAAAACTAATTTTTAAAAATTAAATTGTTTTGGAAAATACATCTTTGGGTGCCCTAGATTTTATATTATTTTGACAATTTCCTATTTAAAGTCCAGTTCTTTATACTACAAAATAATTCCATTTGTCTGAATGCATTTCTTCACATTACTATAGTTCTGCCTTGTAGGTTCATTTAATTTATATTGAATTTTGAACAGTTCTAAAATTCTCAGCATAGCATTCTACACCTTTAACCCCTGAACCAAATGCTAAATATTCTTAAAATATTTTAAATGTTTTATAAATAAGGTGATCTTAATGTTACTGATCTGAGACTTACTAGGACTACCGATTTGGTGAATCTAGAAATGTGGCAAGTGCTGAATTAGATTGCACACATATATCACACCAACTGGTACTATTATGCACATCTACATACATTATACACGTTTCTAACTAAACTTGGTATCTGAAAACATCGTTATTTTCTAATTCATGGAATGAACTCGTTTCCAAATCAGGTTACGGGTAGTTGGGCTACATTTTCAGTTCTCCTTTGCCCGAGTCGGCAGCGCCGCCGCTGCAGGGGCAGCATGCGAGAGTCCGCTGTTTGGCCTGAGTTCTGTGTAAAATTTTAGACCCATTCTCCTCGGATTTCTATTTTTTTTGGAGTTAACTACTTATGTCTGGGTATTGGGATTGCCCTCAACTTGTATAAATGCCAAATATTATGTAACACACATGAGATTTAGTTTTATATCTTAAATTGATACTTTGAATAGTTTTATGCTATTGAGGGGTGATGTTTGAAAAATATTCTTAAAATATACCATCCATTTAATAATTTGCCTTAACTATTATTTAGCTCAGTACCCCAAGTCTTTCCTGGGCTCCTTCATGTACAACTGAAAACTCAATCCTCCACTGGGAAAATCAGTCAAAATTAGGCCCTTTAATTTTCTTCTCAAATGATATATATGCTTTTAAAAATGACCTGTATTTTCAGTTGTCTTCTTTCCTGCTTTATTTTTTTGTTGTCTTCCCTCCCGCCACCTACCTTTCTCCTCTATCTTCCCAGTTAGTTCTGCTTTCTAGTCCTTCTTTCTATGATCTTGTACATGCCCTTTGTTGATTATTTTGGGATGTTATTCTAACAGTTAAACCCATTTATTATTCAGCGTTTCCCTCCTGGGACAGTAAACTCCTACAATTGTAGATGGTCAGGTGCAGGAATGACTCATTCAAAATTAACTGCTTTATAATGAATATCAAATGGATCCTGCATGATTGGGTTTTTAAAATCTGACACACAAATTTCCTACCCATATGTGGTTTCAACAAATATACGAGCAGAAAAAGTAAAAATTACATTTCCAATTTATAAATAAACATCAGCAGACAAAGGAAAATTGGGAATAATTTGGATCCATTCCCAGGTGCGTCTTTCCCAAAATGGTATGGAAAAGTTTAGACCTATTCAATTTGGAGGGAGATAATTTTTCTATTTGCCTATTTTCTTGTAGCCTATGGAAACTAGATCCCTTTCAAGCCAAAGACAATTAACAGTGTTGCAAATTTGGACACTTTTTTATTTAGATGATTTAATATTTTCTGTTATAAAACAAACTATTTGTCCTTCAACCATAAATCTAAATAAAATAATCAGATTCTACAACTGCTAATAGAAACTACTTGGAGCAAAAGACCACAAGCAAAATTTTGGAAAAATATAGGAGACCCTATTCCTTAAAAATCACAAAATGAACTTTATTCTATGCAGCATCTATAGTTTCAAAAACAGACTGTGTATTATCAAACTTAACAATATATCTACATATGGGCTCAAGGTTTCTCAAAATGTAATTATAAAGGATGAAAACCACAAGCCACATGGGACCCTCTGGAGTATTTGTTTATTAGTAGCTATACAAATTTTTACCTTTCAGAAATGTAAAACTGGTACTATCTGATATGGTAGCTGCTAGCCATAGTGTAACTATATAATTTTAAATTTTTATGAGCCCAAATTAAATAAAATTTAAAATTTTCTGACATACAGATAGTCCTATTTCCAGTACTTAACAGTCACTCTGACTGGTAGTTATCATACTGCGAAGTACACATTTGTAGAACATTCACGTCACTGCACCAATTTCTACTGGACGGTTCTGTTTTTATCCCCTTAGAGCCTTTACTTTCTCTTCTACTTATATTGCTTTAAATACTGATTATAAAAACTGGTCTAAATAGTGGCGAGGGAGGCTATGTAAAAGTGTGCATGACAATACATTCACAACTAATACGTGCGTGGTAAGCTGCTATGTGAACAGTTAGATGCCTTTATTATTTAGCATTTCCCTCCTGGGACGGTGAACGCCTACAATTGTAGATGGTCAGGTGTAGGAGTGAAAGCAGACAAAAAGTGTTTGTTCTTTGTTCTGACCTCCTTTAGACAGGGACCTTTGTCATAATCATGGTTGTCACTTCCATTGAAAAACAAATAATCCATGGAATAAACATGCTTAAGATCATATGACAAAGCTATTCTGGCTTTTGAAATATTTTCATAGATACTGCATCTGGTAGATCTTTCTGCTGTAAGAAAAATGCTTGAGAAAAACAACTTAAAGGAAAAAGGCATCTTTTGCCACAGTTTCAAAGGTTTCACTCCAGGGCTTGGTAACTAACTCCATTGATTCAGGCTGGTCCCAAGGCAGAAAGATCAGGGTTAGGGGCATGGCACGGAAAAACTGCTCATCTCCTGATAGCCAGGAAGCACGGAGTGAGTGTGAGAGCCAGAGGGGAGTTACCAGGGACAAAATATGCCCCTCAGAGCCACAGCTCAGTGACTTGCTTTATCTAATTAGGCTCCACTGACTAAAATGCCTACTCAATTATTTAATTCATCAATGGATTGATCTGCTTGACAAGATTAAAATTCTTCTGATTGAATAATTTCCAAAAAAACTATCTCCTCATTCCAAACTTTCAATACAGTGAGGCTCCTGGAGGACATTTTAGATCCTAACCTTTCCTGACAACCTCAACTCTCCTTCCTATGTTATTCTCTTTTTGTCTTCTTTCTCAAGGGCAGAGTGACTACTTTTCTCCTGTTATTAAAAGAAAGTTCTAGAAAATTGCAGGACATATGAATCACGAGCATCTACAGTAAACTACGTTTATATTCCTTATCCTGAAAGCACAGACCTAAGCACCAGAAATTGCAGTTTCAATGTGCAAGTGTTAATATCAATGACCACTGAACACTTGCTCCATAAAATGAATTTAACCAACCTGGATTCCATTTCCACTTTAGACAAGAATGAAGAAAATCAATGCATAGACTACTTTCTTACCGGAAGTCTAATGGAAAGAACTGAGTCCCAACCAAGGAAAAAAAAATAAAACTCAAGAAACAAAACAGAACCATTTAAATTTGAGTCAGTGATTTGAAACTAGTTGAAAATTTTTACAACTTATCAAACAAATGCTAAACTACTAAGGCTTGACTTGGAAATGCTATTTTTTTTCAGCGTCATTAATGGGAATGCTCACAGCTCTAAAGGCGCAAAGAAAAACCACAGAGAAAGTAAGAGTAAAAGCAGAGACAGGCCCCAAAGCCTCGAGGCTCTAAACCCATTGCAGACAATATCTGCAGTTCAAGGATCAGCACCGCATTGTTAGGAGGAGGAACAAGGCTTTATTCTTTAAGTCTCTTCATATCTCATGTCTACAGCTCCCTGAGTTAAGCTCTGGGGTCAAGTGTGCCTAGGGAGAGCTAGAGAATTCAAATAGCCCTTGCCATGAAAAAGCGCCAGAATCCACAGAGTCAAATACAGCCTAAAATTAGCCTTACAGGTACTAAATATCCTACGTTGGGCAGCTGCTTCTGCACGGAGAAAACAAACATTGATTAAAGACCCTAATAGAATGTTTTGCCTTGATAATTGCAGAAGCTGTGGGAAAGAATACACATTCTCCAAATCGAACCTTGCTAAATGAGGGTCAGCAGCTTTAAGCTTTTTGTAGTAGAAGCTCAACTCTGCAGTAAGTGAATATTTTAACCACAGGGACACTGAAAATTCAGTGATATTTTCATAATTGCAATTCGAATAGTCAATAAACACTGTAACCTGAAGTGGCTCACTTTGAAGAAAACTTGATTGCCTAGCTAAAACATTGTACCACATAATATTAATAAACCTAACTACTGAACTCTGAATATAATAGGACAATTACCTCCAGAAAGCATTAGAGTTCATTACACCCAAAACATTAGTTTGTACAGACAGCTGCAGACACAATGCATGTAGCAGAATTATAGCATATCAGACCTATTCCGTATAAAGGTAATTGAAGTTTTCTGTGCATCTTATCTGTCTCAATGATGTCTTTTAACAAAGTCATGGCTAAGTAAGAAAAATATGTATATTTATGGATGGATAATGCATGAAGAAAAAAGTACTGGCTCTTAATGAAATGTGGTAATCTATAGGATGTGAGTGTATGTGTATAGTTTTCTTTTGTAGCCCAGTAAATATTAGAAAATTAGAAAAATTACGTTGTAAAATAAATACCAGCTATTATGAGAGTATTAGTCACACTAAAATGTCTTTAATTCTTTGGCTTCAATTTGTTCTACTAGTTGCTTCTCTTTCTTATATGTATTGATTTTCAAACATTGTAAATCATTATAGCAAAAGGAACTAGCATGCCCAGTCTTTTAAAACAGGATACAGCTATAGAAGTAAAACTTTTGGATGGTATTCAAGAAAGTAATAAATGTCATCTCAAATTCCTCAAATGTGCGAGTTGCCTGTAAGAAAAATCAAACCCATCTTCATTTAAAAATGGCATCACTCAGAAAATCCTAAATAACTGAGGACCACAATGCAAGTCCAGACAAATTAATGGCTGCTAAGGAGAATGGACTAATCCTCAGTGAAGACAGCAGTAAGGACAGTTAACCTACAGAAAGGTCACATTAATAGGGTGCTCCTCAGGGCTTAGTGCCTGGAGTCTAGTACATAGCAGTTTGCCAAAGGGAGAGCTGTAGAATCGAGAATATTTGATGATATACTCAGGCATTCGGGCCATTTTCACTCACCCAAAATCAAATGCAAAGAGAAAGTGAAGTAGAGTGTTGAGGCTATTGGAAGACCGCCCTTTATTTTTTTATTTTAAAGGGAAGGGAAGAGGAAATAAAGAAAGAGCACGCTTCCGTCAGTAATATCCTATTGTGTTTCACTGAAATCAATTTAGCTTAGTTTTAAGTTGTTGATGCTTTTTTGTTTTGAGACAGAGACTAGCTATGTAGTTCAGGCTGGCCTTAAGCTCACTACATACCCCAGGCTGACATCAACATCTTAGCAATCCTCCTGCCTCAGCCTCCCCAGTGCTGGAATTACAGATGGGCACCACTGTGCCCGGTTCTTTTCATTCTTTATTGCCCTTATTAACTACTATTTTATCTTGCTAAAAACAAAAGAGAAACCACAAAGGGGACAAGGTATTGGGATTATAAATAAAACAATATATATATTAGCAGTTATCTCCATTTTAATAGTAGAAAACTTATAAGGTTGTGTTTCTCTTATAAGGTTGTGTTGAACAAGGACAGTGACAACTCCTCACCACTAGTGCTGAGATTATGGGATGAGAGTGTTCCTTCTGCTCTAAGATACACACCCGTCCCTAAATATATTAACTTTCTTTTTTTTTTTTTTTGTATTGGGAATCAAACTCAGGACCTTGTGCTTGGCAACCAGGAGCTTATGCCACTGAGCTATTTCCCCAGCCCAAGTTACTTTCATCTTTACAATATTTTAAATTGCTTAGTAATTTTTAATTGACTCTTCATTATTTTGTTACAAAAAGCAGAGAATTAATAGACAGTCTCATAGCAAACTCACATCTTGAGTAAAAAAAATACAGAAATGACTGAGTGAAGAAGTTTTGGCTTATAAGTTGCAAGATGAAGCAAGTTCCAAAGTGATTGCAGTCGTGGTGGTCTAACCTCAAAAGACTTAGCTGTCTGCAGCCCTTGCCTTCAAAACTTTAGAGCAGCCTTTCTCTTAGGTTTTCTGTTTTCATAGGAGATTAAAGGCACTTCTCTTTCCAGTTACTTGAAACTTGCAAGGAGAACCCTATGTGTGTTGCAGTGCGTTCATCAAAACCTACAGAAAAAGAAAACTTCTCTGATGTTCAACTTCTACAGTAGATTTTTTAGGATCTAAAACTGTTGCTACAAACAATCTGTATAAATTTGTTGGTGTGATTTTGTAATAGCTCTCACGTCTTCCCCTCCATTTCCTGTAAACTTCTGGATTTCACATTGAAGGCAAAGGGCACTGTGAAGATAATAAAAACGTGCAGATTCCTGAAAGTGAAGCCTTACATATTAGCATGAGATGAGAAGTGGACAGTGAACAATGCATTAGGAAAGTAAACTAATGTCAAATTTGCTTAGACAGGGGGAAAAATACCTGATAAAAATTGGTCTTAAGGTGGGGATAGGCTGGTTAACAGTCATTAGGTCTGGAGTTCAATCCCAGCTTAACATTGATTTATTTTTAATAAATGGTGTAAACCAGAATAGAAACATCCTATTCTTTACATTTTCTATATTTTCTATGTAACTTCAAGAGATTATTCTATATTTCTATGTTTAAATTATAAATTAATTTAAACTGTCGCTTAAGTTATAGTTTTATTATATTTAATACGCAAAGGTTTTGTAATAACATAGGAGACTTTATTCCATATAGTGAAGTACTTGGAGTAATTATCTGAACTATATAAAATTATAGCCTATATATATTATAGTGCATGCCTTGAACGCTCAGGTCCCCTCTCAAATGCTACATTGATGTGACCATATTTTCTAAAGCTAATGTATTTCCAGGAAAAGAAAATTCACATTTTTCTGAGGTATACTTATTTAATTTTGATAATATCTACTATGTGTTTAATAACAAACTGAAAATTACACAAAAGAAGTGTAAAGTCTTGTGTTTTCAACTTTCCTACCCTCTGTCTGAGCAGACAGGGGTAACACAGTTGGAAGACATGGAAAACAGCAGAACACGGATGTAAGGAGCTGCCACATCTTCTGGTAAAACATTCAGCCTAGTAAGAGTTTAAGAGGGGGAGGCGAACATGAGCCAGAGGCAGGAGGCGTCTGAAAGGAGATGGGCTTGAGGCAGGCCCTGAGAGAAGCCTTTGCCTACTGGGAGAAATGTCAGAGGGAGAAATTGATCTGGTAAATAAAGTAGGAAATATTAAGAATATTGACTGAAAACATGTTTTGATGTTGGCAAAATGATGAAAAGCAAATTGCACACTTAGAACAAGGATTAACTGGGGATCCTGGAACATATCCTGAGATATATTTTCAACCCGAAAGAGTTCTTAAACCAATGGGAATTTCCAAGTCAAATAGAATTTTAGGGGGATCAGCAAATCTAAGATTTAATAAGAATTCTACCACAAATTATAGTGTCTACTTTCCAATGGCAACATAGTTCAAATCTTCCTGTTGATGCCTATTTTTTCACAGTTTTTGGGAATTCTTCTCATGTCTAAAAAGTCTCCTTCCTATAGCAATATTAATGTGTTATAATTCATTTCTGTACATATAAAGTGTATATTTCCTAAGTGAAACGATTCAGAATCAGCCACACAAACAAGGCTTTATCCAAAATGATATTTAATTAGTAGTTAGTGATGTCACACTAAACAAATTTTCTGTACTGTGCTAAAAAGTTTCTAAGCTTGAATGTGGTCAATATATTAAGTATTCAAGAAGAATATGATGTAGAAAGATGGATAGTATTAAAAGCTCAAGGTGATTTTTCCCTTATTCCTGTTCTTTTTTATTGTATTTTTTTCCGTGTCTATGTTGGGAACTACCTGGAAACAGAGCCAAACAGCCCCAATTAATTCAGCAGAGCTCGGCACATTGGCACCACCTGCTGAGAAGAGAGGAGCTTCGAGCTAAGCAAAAGTGTGAACTGGCTCTTACTAGTTAGAAAGATGCTCCTCCCCGGATGAGCGTTACTGACATACCCTGCAGTGCATTCTGGGGGCAGCCAACAGTGCAACTCACTGGTATCACACTCAGCTAGTCAACAAAGACCCGTGTGTGCACTGCAGCTAAACCTAAGAGGATTCTGGTCACCACAGGTTTGAAACACGTGCATGTGTTTGTGTGGGTACACATACGTGCACATGTATGTTTCTATGAGTTTTTTTTTTTTTTTTTTCTTAATGCTGATTCTGGCCAAAAACTTCCATGAATCTTCAGTTTTGCTCTTGTAGGGAATTGTGCTCATTCTTAAAATTTGCTGCCAAGGGCGGGCATTTTGACTGTTCGCCTATGTTAAAATCTGGTCAGCTGGCCTTTGCATCTCTTAAGGCCTTTCTTTCTCTAACCCTAGGCAATTCATTGTCAGCTATTTAGGAACCAAACAGATAAGGAATTTTCAAAAACTCAACTTGAGAGCTATTCAAAGAAAAGTAAATTTCTTAATGAAAAGCTCAGAAATTAGGAGAACTGGCCCCTGTTTGAAGGCAAACTGACCTTTCACTTTGTTTTTACCATCCTATGCAAACACTATGTTGGAATAAATAATAAAAGCAAATTTACATTAATAATCATGACCCTAATAATTTGGTTTTGGATAGGGAATTCCATAAGCTTCTCCCATTATTTTCTGGGGAGGAAGAGGTACCTTGTTAATAAGCTTAAATATTTGTGAGTTTTAAAGAAGTTTTAGGGTAAATCAGGTGTTTGTAAAACATAAGTTTTTCTTCTAATGACTTCTGTGAACACTTCATGTCTTTGGTAATCTTAAGAATTATTGTGCATCAAGGAACGGTCAGAATTTAACTGAAATTACTTCCAGTATTATAAAATAGAGAATTCCCTTTTCCAATTCCTACAATCGAAGGTCAGACTGGATGCTTCTGAGCCTCTTCTGTAGCCCTCCAGGCAACATATGTTATTAAACCACAGTCAGTCACCGGGGAGAGCAGGGAGCATGTGGGAAATTAGGGCTCCTAAGTAGAGAGAAGTTGGTAAATCCATAAAACTGCAGATAATCTCTCTCTTGAGCCATCTCTCCACTTTAAATTATCCCTGTTAACCAAAATAAACTCAAGGAATCATTCAGTGCTTAATGTGCTTTGAAATATTTTACTCAGTTGTGGTCAAGAGGTCTGTGTTACATTTTTATAACAAATCCTTTCTCTTTATACTCAATGCTATTGATTTTTTGGCCAAAGGGATATGATCAATGAGGTGACAGTTTCAACCTAAAAATGATGGGGCAGAAAATATAGTAATGATGAGTGAACCTCAAAGGGTTCAGCCTTGCGATGTTTATCTGGACCTCTTGCCTTCTCAGAATTTGGAGGGAGTCCTTGGAGAGCTACTTTTAGTAAAGATTCTAGTGACATATACTTCATGTCAGGTCAGAAATACCATAAGACCATCCTTTCCACTGTAGTTTAGCCAAGGGGCAGTAAACCAGGAAGAGTACCATTAAAAGATAAAGTTACATTTGTTATATAATAGAGAGAGGTGACACTGAGAATCTTTAACTTTAAGTTTTAGTTCTAAGAAAAGAATCAAGCTAGACTGCTTATTTTCAAACACACATGTGGCCATCCAAAAGTTGAATGTTCTCTGCTTGTGGAAACATTGGTTGACACACATTTATCAGCACTTACACTTATAGTAAGATTTTCACACTCTCTGTTTTATGCTTGCAAAACACTGACAGGCTAATGTGTAGTAGGAATATAATGCGATGCTAAGGATTAAAAGACAGTGCTTTATATGTGGGTGCCTCTTGACTGTTCCATCCTGATAAACCCACCAGAGGTGAACTTAGCATAAGCCGAACAATGGGTTTACTCTACCTGTTTTACTGAGCCCGATAGCTTAGCAGTATAACACACTGTAGAGAGAAAGTCATTTCCCCTCCTACTCGTGTGGCTGGCTGGGAGCTGCTGTTCTTGACAACTGACCAGCGTCTTATGAGAGTAGCTTACTATACATCACTTGCCTGGGTAAAAATCAAATTTCAAAACACAAATTTCCATTTAGTGTGAATTGCTGTCAAACCATCATGAAGTAAAAAATTGTTAAGCCAAACCATCATTAATTAGATACAATCTACATAATCCCTTCCTTTAATATATCCTACACTCTACCTGTAAGTGTTACACTGCAATGTGTCCATCTATCTACCTATTATGTTATATTATATATCATATATTTTATATAATATATATGTGGAAATTGTGAGCTATATATATTCCATATATATGTATGGCAAATGTAAACAACTTGGCAAAACATATAAACCATCCTCATATCCTTTGAATTAATAATACTGTCATGAAAGAGTTTATGTATTTATCATGCTAGTCGTTTTTACTTGCTAAACTAGTGGACTTGTACACTTTATTAGATGATGCCCTTACGTTATGAAAAAGTGCTACCTCGCTCACACACTAGAAAGTTAGAGCTCGTCGTGGGTAGATTAGTGTGTTCATACACGCTCTCTGTCTCATAGCATTGTAGACTCAGCAGAAAGGAAGGATTTTTCAGACTAACATACTTACTTAAAACAAGCGTGTAACTTTGTATCCTGTGTTTTATAAAAGTGCTTTTCTTGGAAACAGTATTTAATAGTCTTTTTAAAAATCATTTTGTTGATTAGTTTAAAAGAAACCTCCAGTCATAAGCTGAGCATCTCATATTATCTCATTTCAAAATTTGGGAATTTTTGAGTATTGTTTACGTGTTTCTTTGATATGAAAACCAAACACTTGAGACTACAGACAAGAGGATGCCTTAGGCAATGAAGTGTATCAAAATGTAGTGCACAAAGAGACTTTTACTGCACCTGCTATTTAAAGACCTATTTTCATGAGCTTATTAGCTACTAGTGATCCCAAAGGAGAAATACAATTAAAACTTAATCATACCAAAAGCTGGGATCCTTCTGATTCAGCGAACTTGTAATCTATTATATTTAGTAGTTTACTTGTAAATGCCTGAACACTGAGAATGAGAATCATATAAACAGGCTTCATTCTGCAGCGACACAACGCTTTTGGACTCACATCACAGGCTTGTGTTTTGTGCGCCCTTCACCCCATCACACACCTCCTTTATTCTCAGTGCTTCTTGGAGGTTCTAAGCTGTGGCCTCTCTTCTTTTGTGAAAGCAGAATAGCTCCCTTTGCCCTTAACGGTCATATTATACCATTCTCTAGATTTCAGATATGAAATCAAATCCTTATAAAACCAGATGATGCTGAGGAATTTGAGCCCACACTAGCAAGTCAAGAGTTTAGAGATATAGAAAAACCACACTCAGATGATCCTATATTTGCCCAGAAGTTTGAGGTGAGCAGGGAGATTCTATTACTAGGAGTTAAGAGGGTTCTTCTGTTTCATTTACAAATATTGATTCTCTTGCATATCCTTACTCTACCCTCGATCCTCACCACTGCCTCCTGTTAACGAGATATTTTGAAGATCTTTAAAGCCATGTGAAACACCAAGAAGCAATAAAAGAAATAGGGGATGCTTGTTGATTCTATGGAGAAGTTTTTTCCAAATTTCATTCAGGACTACCCCACTCTCTTCCTGCAGAGGCAGTCTGGTGAAAGCATATCAACATGAAAGAGGACATTGCACTACCAGGGAGTCTGGTGGTCTTGCCTCCACTGACTAAGGTACCATCTCTGTGTTCCTTCTGACAGGATGTTGACTTTTCTGCTTTGCTAACATCTTGTGCCACAGAGGAGGTGTCCTTGCCAAAGCCTTTCAGAAAGAAAAAAGGAAGAATTGAAATGACTTGTGTGTCACCTAGACTTTGATTCTCTCATTTTCTTCCTTCTATATTTCTTTGTAGTGTAATGTTCTTAAGAATTGAATTTATTTCAGAATGAGGCTAGGCATGTATTTTAACTTTGACTCAAATTATACTTATTCTTCTTCTATTCCTACCTTTCTGTGGAAAAGAATTAAGAACACTATATGGTGTTTTGTTCTACTAAATGAACATTTACCCATAATTTTGATTTAATTAAGTGAAAGGGAAAGACTAAAGATTATAGCCATAAGATTGTAGAGGACTTGCAGATAAGATTACACAGACCACATTAATAATGGCAAAAGGGTATCATTAGTATTCATCTTTAGAAAGGGTCTACCAGGAACTCTCCTGAGAAGTGATTTTATTAGGGAGAATCTAATACCACCATCTGCAGGAAAATTATCCTTCTTTCCTCTCCTAATTTTTACTTCTCCCCTTTGACTTCTTCTTTATTCTTGTCATAAATGCCTGTTCTGCCTTGTGCTTTCATGTTTGAAAAGTATTAGCATTCACCATGGGAAAATTTTTCATCTTACTTGAGGTAACTGGGACCAATTGCTACAAATATGAAATGGGACAGAAATATATGGTAAATGTTTAAATTTTTAAAACTGCATTACACCAAATCATACATTGCAGTAAATCTCCTCAAAATGCCCCCTCACTTTGAATACCTTTATCCCATGGCTCTGCTCACTTTCTGGAACATTCTGGAGAGTTCTGGAAGTCCACTGTCATGACTTTCTTCATAAAGTGTTATAAAATTGCAGTGAGTACTGCTGCCGAAGATCATGCAAAGGACAAACAGACTTCTCAAGCCATTCCACGGTGTCACTATTCCCCTTATTCACTGCAGCTGGCACCTTGCAACTTCTGGATCTTCCCTAAAGTCAAAATTATCATGAAACATAATCATGAGTTGCATGAGTTCAAGACAGCAAGGTAGCCACCACAATGCAGCTACAGACAGTCAGGAAAGAGGATTCCAGAACTGCTTGAGAAAATGCCAAGAATATGGGATAAGAGTGTTTGAAGAAAAAGGGAGTATTTTGAGGGATATTAATGGCTATGTGTCTCTTACCATAATCATTTTTTCAAAACTTTCAATAGTCACCATAGTTTCAATCACAAGTCCTAAATACAGATTCTTTTAAAGAATGGCAAAAAAAAATCATGCAGCAATGCTGAAGAGTTCCATTCTTTCTTTCCTGTATGAAAAGATAGCTAATCATTCCTCATGAAGTAGAGACCGGACCACTTGTCTTACTATAGGGCCCTGAAATTCACCACCAAATTTGCTCTGAAAGTGGCATATCTGTACATCTCTATAATTTAATTGCAAAGATCAAACTTGTGCAAGGGAACACATCTCCATCTTCCTTTTCTGTGAACCCTTACTTACATGTGGTAGACAGTCTTCCTGTGACTTAGAGAATTCACAGAAACAAACAACAATGATTTGAAGCTTTATGGGACTTTTATCACTAGTAGTAAATAATAAACTACTTAATAAGATATATAAATATAGATGCAATATAAAGAAAATTTTACTTGGAAGAACAAAATTCACAGAAAAAGAAAATATGTAAGGTGGAGAGTACTGAGAATGTTGAGGATAAAAGTAGGACTGATGTAGGACTGATGTCTCTTCCCTTAACCGGAGAGAAGAACTTTTGTATCATGAAAAAGTTCAGGGGCCTTATTGTGTTATTGGCTCACCCTTTTCTTCTCTTATATAAAGAGGTAGGTTACCTGAGGGATGAATTCCACTACCTTTATAGGTAAGTGTGACTCAGGTTGTAGTGTTCCCTTCCTATCATGAGGTCATATAAAAATGGCTTGTGTTCTTTTTTCACAGCTGTAGCTTTTAGAGCAGGATCAAGACATATGCTTAGAGCTATAGTGTATGGGAAGTATCCTTGAATTTTGATTTGAATAATGTATATTCTCATTGTTTGCCCAGAGATAGCAACAAAATAGGAAATAGTTTGTGCAAAAACTTTAATCAGTGTTCTAAACAAAAACAAAAGATATACATATAGACCAGTGATAGCCAAACTTTTAAAGCTTCAGTGATACAAACACCCCACTGCAGCATGCATGACATAGGTTCCCTACCACTGAATTATAGACCAACAGCTAAGGCTAGTATATGACTGCTCAATAACATTTATAGAGTGTTAATTAAGCATAAGACAATGCTGTAAGCATTGTTTTCCACATAAATCCATTTCATACCCAAAGTGTATTTTCACATCATTACCAGGGTCACTCACGTTGACAAGTCCTGCATTTACAGGACAGCATTCTGGTTAACCTGTATGTCCATCATTGATTATAGAAACTATTTACTATTTTGTGTCTTTTGCTTAAAATGCGACTAATACCATTTTGTTCCCATCTGCTTTAATGGATCAAGTGAATTTTCTTGTTTCTTGTGCTAGCTCTTTGCTTGAATTGATCATTCTCTTCCAAAACTTAATTCCTCTTTTTCCTATAAGAAACATGCAAGTGATATGACAGATTTCCTTTTGTACACCTCTAATTATGTCCACTTGAAATTACCATGCCCATCGTTTATTCCATCTCCCTTCTCGATGATCTGGGGAGCAATATGCTGACAGGATAAATACTAATAGCAAATACAAGCATAGCAGAGTACTATATTCCAAATGCTGTTCTAAAGTAGTTTTGTATTTAACTCATTTTAGTCATCTTAATGGCTGAAACTATATTCACCCACACTGGGCAAAGAACCTCAGGCAAGGAGAAATTAGATCATTTGCTCAAGGCCTGTGTGTGGTGAATGTTGACCCAAGATTCAAGTGGAGATAGCCAGTTTCAAGAAGCCACGCTCTGAAGTCCTACGTGAACCTGTATGTGGATATTCATACCATTAAAAAGAGGTGTCATAAAATTAAATTGCATGTTGGTGAGAATGTTAAGGTTTGTGCAGTAGTTTTGCGTACTTGAGGGGCATACATATTCAAACAACATCAGGACAGGGCATCAGTGTCAGTCACTGAAGGAGAAATACCTTTTAGTTGTGTAACTCTTCTTCCTACCAAAAATGCTGGCTACTAGGTGTGTCTTTGCCTGCTATCACATGTAAGCCTGTCAAATTTCAAGAAGTGCCTTATAATCCCACCAGTTTAGAGGCTAAAAATCCTGCCAACATGCTAATCAACAAAATTTCAGCTCCAAAGCCTCCTAACCTAAGTATAAATTTTAAGTGTATTTTTCGTGTGTGGGGGGGGACAGGAGGGGGTACCTTAAAGCAAAACCCATCTGGTTAAGTCATACATTTTTGTCAAACAAAAACAAAACAAAATCTTGATCTCAAGTGTTTTTAACATACTATGAATGTGAAATTGCACTAAACTGTTTCTAGAAAGAAATATAATTAAAACACTGGAAAACCGTTTAACTTTTGGTAATTGTAATCAGCGATACGTTGTGAGTAGCACATTTTTTCTACAAGCTATTTACAAAAGAACTGTACCGAAACCCACTATTTTTCTGATTTCTCTTTTAACAGTACTGAAACAGAGTCCATACTCAGTCTGTGGAAGACGATCTAGTCAAAGCTTTTACAGGTGTGAAACTTTGTCTGTTATTGCTTTCTTATCTTCAGACATTTGCAAAGTACATAAATATTGAAAATGCTTAAGTGACTATTTAGAGATTCTCAAGGAAAACTGAGTATCGTCAGGTATTTCATGCGATGTACCCTACATTTAACAAAATTCTCAAATTTCAAATTGCAGATTATCTTGGAAAAGTTGAGAAGAAACTGATTTTCTTTTCCCTTGCTTCATTTAAATGACAGAGCATTCAGAGAGTGCTATCTAAACTCAAATCTTTATGAAAAAGTAATGACTATCTTTAGCCTTCTGATCACCTTTTCTTCCAATATCTTTGCTCAGGGCCATGGGATTTAATGCTCCAAGAACTAGTAGAAATTTCTTGTAATCTCCACACACTTTAGCCACTGTCCAGTGTCTCATTGACCTTGATATCAGATCTAACTATGCACACTATGGTTAGTAGCAATGATCATATGGCTATTTTGTAATGCCTGCTATGCTCCAGGAACTATATTAAGCACTTCACCAATATAATATTAACTCATCTTTCCAGTAACTATAGAAAAGAAAACCTACTAATATCTCCATTTACAAGTGAGGAACCTCACAGATTGAGAAATAAGTAACTTATTTAAGGTCACATGGCAATTTTCACACTTGAATATAATTTTGGTCCATTCAATTTCCAAAGCTCACTCTTAGCTACAAAGTTATTTTGATTAAAATATTCTTAAAGCCATCAATAAGGGTGTATAGTTGATGGTTTATTTTTGCCACTTAAGAGAATACATAGGAGAAATATTGCAAATTCTATTTCCAAAAGCTTAAAATATAGGGATATATTTGTATTCAATCAGAAAATGTTTTTCTTTACATTATTGGGCTTTCCAGAAACAATTATAGGTCTTTGGCAATCTAGCTAGTGACGTATATTTTAGCTATTATTTTCCCTTGAAAATTTTATCACTTCTGTTCTGGTATGATGTAAACTGCTGTACACAAGAGCACATCTGAGAATGACAGCCTAAACTAGACAATGAATACATATATTTCATTGTGAACAAGATTTATATATTGATTGACTCTTCTTAGTAAGAGAATATTATCAGATTTCTAGCTCTGCCATAACAAATTGCCATAAGTGTGATGGCTTAAAATAACAGGAATTTCTTCAGTCACAGCTTTGTAGGCCAAAAGTCTGAAATCTAGGTGTCAGCAATGACATACTCCCTCCAAAAACTCTAGGGGATTTACCAGAGGAAAATTCTTCCTGAGATCTGCTTCTGGTTTTTGTGTTTCCTAGCTTGTGGCTGGATAACTTCAACCTCACATAATTTTCTCCTTGGTATGTCTTTTTCTCTTATTTGTGTGTATCCTAGAAAGACAATGGCCCTTGGATTTAGGGCACACTCTGAAAAGTCAGACTGATCTCATTTTGAGATCCTTTCATAGAACATAAATACAACATTCTAGAGGATCATTTTTAGTTCAAAAACAGTAGAAAATGGAATATGAAATTATTCTAAGTTTCTAGACTATGGACTAGAACTTCAGTTAAGCCATTGACTGAAATGAGACATAGAGAAGTGAAGCAGAGCAGAAACTGAAAGGGGACATGATGCATTTTACTAAAGGCCTTTGGGGTGCTAGTGCTTAGTCTGAAGCTCAAAAAAGAGGTCAGGCAGGGAAATACAGATTTCTAACCTTACTCCTCAAAAAAGATAAACCCTTAAAACTTGTGCTTAAGTTTAACTAAAAGAAAGGTATAAATAACTAAAGTTGGATGAGAAAGAAGTCAGAGAGTACACAGGGCACACTTCCAAGTGATGAAAAGTCAGAGAAGAAATCTAACAAAATTTTACTGTATAATAAACTGACCAATATGATAAATATCTGTGGTTGTCACCGTTAGACCTGACCCCAGGTCCCCGCAGACCAAGAGGTTCTGAGTGACTGCTTTCCCTCTCCCTCTGTGCACACGAGGGCAGTTAGTGATTCTGTCTATTAGACTAAGCAAGTAAACAAGCGTGTTCCTTTGGGCACAGGGATGACAGTGGCAGGAGGCTCAAGTTGCTTCCTGTCATCTTTGTCAGCTTTTTCTCTCTCCAACTACAGTTTGGTTTTTATGCAAACACAACTTGAATTTATAGCTTAAGAGAAGTGCTTCTCTATATCACCCTTGCACAGTAGCCTAGCATTGACCATGTGGCTCAAAACTTTTCTCCTTATCGCCTCCCAGAGGAGCATTTTTAGGCATTTTCTATCCCTGATTTCCACTCAGCCTCTACATTTTTATACTAAAGTTACAGCATATTGTATACTATTTATTGCTGTACCATCTGTAGAAATAAAAACCATGTAGTGTCTGAATTTTTTGTAACCTCCCCTTCTGAGCTAATTTTTGCCTCCCATAGGTAACATCATTCTGTTGAGAATGTATGAATTAAGCTCTAGGCATTAAAATTCATTTGAACACCTATAATAATAAGTGAATCTGTTATGTGGAAGAATGTACTTCGCTTCAAAGTAAGAACCACTTTTTGTCTAAAAGAGCATATTTTACTTGCCTTTCTCCTCAATAAAGTTGGACATATTATTAATAAAGCTAATGAAAATTTAACTGGATAGATACTTATTGATGATGTTGAATTTTTATAGCTAGTGCTTATTTAATTTTAACCACAATATGGTAGGAGACTCCATAAGCCCATATTTTGACTCAGTGAATTGCTCCTGAATGACCCATGTCGGTAAACTATTGAATTAAGTACAAAGAGAGGAAACAAAGGTATTTTCACCTATAAATATCAATCTTTACTATTTGGGCTATAATCACAGAGATGTATTTTAAACTATATTCTCAATACACTAATTCAACATTTGTCCTTATTTTTTACCCTACAAACTTGATACTTCAAAATATTCCCTAAAGGAAATCTCCTTTTTTATGTGTTGCCTAAGTTAAAATTTTTGGAATTAGCCTTACCAGCCCTACCCTGTCTGCACAATCCATCAGCAAGCGCTGCCTACTCTCCTTTCAACAGACAAGCAGAATCTTGCCATATCTCCACACCATCATAGCCCAAGTCATCATTAGCTCCCATTTCAATGATCACAAAGTTCTCTTAGCTGCATCCCTGATTTCACATTTGCTCTTAACAATCTGATTTCAGTGGCAGCCAGAGACTTACATAGAAATGGAACTCATTTGCTATCACCCTTCTCCTCCCACCCTTCCAGAAAGTTCCATGACATTCATTCCCATGTCCTCCTGAGGTCATGGGGATGTGGTTCCACTGCACCTTCACCTTCCTTTCTTTTCCTTCATCTACTCTGGTCAATGGACCTATTTTGCTAGTTCTTAGATGACCTAAAACCATTCATATCTCAAGATATTTATATGATTATTCCTTCAATTAATAATATTTAAATGTATCTTTTAAATTGGCATCTAAAATATACTTATTTATAGGGCTCCATGTCATGATTTTCTATACATATATATTCTGTACATTATGAAATGTTCAAATCAGGGTACACATAGCTCCTCAAACATTTATTATTCATTTGTACTGAGAACATTTAAAATACTTTCTTCTAGCTATCCAGCAGTGTGCAGTACATATGTGTTCTCTACAATCATCTTACCTTGCAGTAGCAGAGCAGAACACATTTCTCCTGTCCTATCACTTTGACCTAGAATGTTCTTTCCTCCCATGGCCTCATGGTTCGCTTCCACATCTTCTTACTTGGGTCAAATATCTGCACAGTCATGAGCTTTGCCCAGCCACCATAGCTTAAATACCCAAAGTACACACAGAAGCTTTTTAGGGTCTCTCATCTGCTTTTCCTTTCTCTCAATGTTTACATCAAAATAGGTTAAACTTTCATTCAGTATTTGTCTATCTCTACCCACAGTAAACGTCTCCCTGGGACAGAAATGTTATCTTCTGGTGCACTGCTTTCTGTCTAATGTCTGAAGGTGCTCAAGGATGTTTCTTGAGTGTGAAATTCCAATGTTTCTCCAGCATTGCATCTACTTCTTACTTGCCTTCAGTGAAATATTGTTTGCAGCGCACTTCAAAATCACTGCCACACAGCTCTGAGTGTTTGTCCCTCTTGAGGTCCCTTTGCTTCAACCTCGAGAAACTGTTGGCAGGAGGCATATGGGAGTCAGAGGATGTAAGTGTGAGGAAAACAGACCAGATGCCTGCCTTACAGGAGCAGTCTTGTTTTATTTGCTTCTGTCCCACACATTACATTTTCAGTGAGATGGGCAAACCTCAAAATATGTACTATGTGTTACATTACGTAGATCAGTGTCCCAGCTCAATACAAATAATATTTTTTATTATGAACCAAGTACTGCTTGGTAAATATATTTTATATCAAAGTGATCAATAGTGACATTTCACTCATAAACCCTATATTTTACCTGGTAGAATAAATTGTAATATGCGGTAAGGATGGATTTATGGAATGAGGGTCATTTACTTTTTAACCACCTATAACTAAATACCTTTTTCAAAAATTAAGCCATGAAGTGGCAAAGATACAGAAGAGAATAACGTATTTTATCCTCTTCTACTATTTACTTCTGGCGCTTAAACATGTAGAAGCCTTACCTGCATCTAGGATAGTTAGCCTTGTAGTTTACTGACAACACATGCATATGAATTCTTCACTTCTTTATTATATATAGAATGAGAAAATAAGTATACAGAAGAGTGATAGTTTTTTTGTTAGTTCCATGAGGTGAGCATTGTAATTAAAAATTTCATGTTAAGAGGATTTCTCTTTCAAGTTAATTTTTTCTGTATAATTTGAGAACTCATGAGCCAATAGATTGCATATTAATTATACTTAGGATAACAACAGAAAAATTTCAAGTGGCATTTCTTCTTCAGTTGTGTACCGCATTGCAACATGGATGACCACCCTCTGTGCCTTGAGTTTTCTCTGGGTGTCAATAGACTCCCAGAGACCTGAATAATAATTCACTTCATTTCTGCAAAGTAAATAGACAGTAAAATAGAGAGTATAGCTCGTATTACTTTGAGAATTACTTGTTGCCAGATTTCCAGATTAAATATATAGATTAAACCTGCCTTCCCATTACTTCTGATCATTGTGGTTTAGTTTTATTATCATAATTATAAAATTTCCCAATTGCTTTACTTTTTGAAAAGCAAAGATCAAACAAAATGATCTCTGAAAAAGTTATTGCTTTTAAAAATTCACAACAACAGATTTTAGACAAAAGTTGATTGTTAAAATATATGTACTTTGAAATATTTCACCCAGAATTCAACAAATATATGCACTCGCAGAAAACTTAAATATGCTAAAGTATAACCATGAGATGATATCAGCATTTACATATAAACATTAACATAGAAATTACTGCAATGATTTGCAAAACCCCAAGCAAGAAAATATATAAAAATCAATTAGATCCACAGTAAATTTTTTCTATTGTTTTACATGAACATCTTACTTTGCCCCAAACAGGTAATTTAGTATAGTAAATGTAGCGCTTTAATGTTGGAGTCTGGGGGCTAAGAAACCTGAAGGGCTCCTGCAATGCTTGTTTTCATGTTAACAGCACAGTGCAACCCCATACTAAAGAAATAAACTGCCTATTACTATAATTAATGTAATTAATTTTTAACACATTAAAGATTCAAAATCTTTTAAAAAAAGAAAAATAACACAAGAAATGCATTTCCTTTCCCCACTCTTCCGTCCTATACTTCTGACTGTAACTTTGTATTAAATTTAGAAAGGTTAGACTGGCTTTTTAATAACCTCTCCAATGACCCCCTATGTAGCTGAACTTGAAGACAAACATTAATTGCCTGATCTAATATTTTGCAGGTGCATATGATTAAGGATGACCATCCTTGTGCTGTATCTTATCTGTGCAGTGGAAAATATCATTTTAGTATATTAGAATGGAAATGTTTCAGTTTTAAGAGTTGTGCCTAAGAATATATTCTTTATAAATGCTGTACTAAATACTCTCATGAAATGCACACAAACTGTGTTTCTGCTAATCTTTTTCAGATAGTCTACCACAAACATCAGAGCGGATAGTTATGCATCTCCCAGTTTTAAGGCATTTTTGTAAACTACATGCGGATTTTATTAGGAATTATCTTTGTTTAAGCTTTAGTTTAAGAAAAACTTGTCCTCATTCCTAAGTTATTAGATTTCTATAGAAAGTTGAATGTGAGTGAAAAATGAATGTTTAAATCACAAATAGAAAGACTTACTTCAAATGTAAAACTAATGGCAATATTAATGATTTAAAAGACTTAGAACTTTAATACCAGAACTTTTAAAAATATAAAATGAAGATAAATCACTTGTATTATGTAATGGACAAGTTTAAGCAATAAAGGAAGGTAGCAAAATAGCATTTGTCTTTATAGAACTTTCTTCTCAGACTCTACATTAAGGTGGGGAACTTTTCAAACAATACACATATTTTACTTCAAGCATTAACAGAGAATAACTCGATTGAATACACTATACAACATGGTATTGGGGGAAAATGTAGATCCAAAATGATGGCCTCGCAACCAGTTCTTTAAGAAATAGGGTTTGGGAGCCTGATGGGAACCACCCGGGCAGGATGGGAGCGGGGTGAAGGGGACCCTTCACACTTTGCCAGTCTTACCTATAGTTTGCACTGACGGGCACAGACAGTGACACAGCTGCGGCCGGTCTCTTTTGTCCTCTTGAACTGTCTGAACAGTGGCTCTGACTTCCAGGATCATTCTTAATATACTGATGGTAGCAGAGATTATGGGTCCCCTGCCTAGAGGCAACCTTGCCAACCTCGCTACACCAGGAATGTGCTTTATCAGTGAAGGACTCCTCAGTATCACAGACAGCTTTCCCCAAATGCGTACCCACGGCCCCCACAATGCAGAGCACTCCGTGACCTTTCACAGCTGCCTGCTGCGGTCCCCCTCACACCCCTCAGCCTCAGCGGGGAGCCCTCACGGTCCAATCGTTCTCAGCGTTTCCGCTATTCCTGTGCTCTAAGGGAGTTGTTTGCTAGAATCACCTATCCTCCGAGGTCTATTTCATGCTGCAAGACCGACTTCTATACTAGTGTGAAATAATAGCTCACCAACAGGAACATATCATAAAATAGGTATTGGCAAAAGTAATTTTCAAATGTAGATGTTTAAGCAAAATGAGCAATTACTACAAGCCTATGTATTGCTCAACCAATGTTGTGCTTCATTTTAAGACCGGGGCTCTGTATGGCAAAGTCAATTTGCCACTTACTCGAAGTCTGAATTTCCACATGACTTAATCACTTTCTATAGCCTTAGGATTATATCTGTTTGTTTCAAAGGTAGGCATTTCAATCAGTTGATATATTTAGTGGAACCTATGAGATTTTTTAATCATTTACTTGTTTATAATCTTGTATTCCTGCAAGTGTTATCAGGCAGCTGCTGCCTCCAATGGATTACAATCCAGTTAGGAAAAAATATATTGCCATTATTACAAGAACTAAGCTAGATTGCAAAAAAAATGTAGGACAAGGAAAATATTGGTGTTCATTGACATGAAATGAGAGTAGATGTCGGAATTGGGGAAAATACCAGCTGAAGAGGGGTGAAAGGATCCTAGGTAGAGTAGGCATAAATTTTTAAAAGAGAGTATGAGGATTCTGATGAAAAAAGCTAGAAGATAAATTAAGTGAGACTATTTAAATGTGGTCAGGCAACCAAAGAGAAAATTTTCCTAAACACAAAATGGAAATAATATTTAAGAAAGAGAAGCTTGATGCTGGCCAAGGATATTCACTTAAGAAATATTACCGAGTGCACATTTTGTGCTTAGTGTCCTGCTAAGCATTCCAGCTTCCAGTGTAAACAAGCAGACATCCATTTCCCACCATCATAGAGGCCCAGAATCCAGAAGTGATAAAAGATAGATGTTATAAACTTCATATTTTGGAGTGTCACCTAACTCACTCTGAGAGATAAGGACCGAAAAGACTTCCAGAAGATACGACCTTTGCTTGAAAACCTGGAAGTTGGATTCAGCCAGGAGAGCTAATATGGATAGGATGTTTGGTGCCATGATAAAGTTCGAAATGCAGTAGACACTGAGGTGGGAGGTAACCTTTAATTCTGTTAGGTCAGGAAGGGGAAAGACAAAAAAGAAGGCCTGTGACGTGCGAGCTCCAAACCCCCTGCTGGGTGTGTGCCCCACTCCACGGGGGGCGTGTTGTTAGAGACCGCATGTATGTATTTTTAAAAAGAAAATATTTATTTAAAAATAATGTGGGCTCTTTAAAAATTAGAAACAAAATTACTTTAGCATGGGGCAGTAGTCTGTGGCAAATTGATAGCAATAAGAGGTGAAAGCAAAACACAAATGTAAGAATTTTATTAAAATAATGGCAGCATACATAAATTCAAAGAACTCTATTATTAATAAAACTTAAGTAGCTAAAGAGTAAGTAATGCCCCATAAACTTGTTATTCAAATACACCAGTGAGATTCGTGCAAATACTGTTTTCCTACTGACTTTCATTTAGTAGAAAAGGTAGAATGAGTGAGAGATTATAAAACACTTGCCATGTTGGAGATACAAGAAAAGCCTTACCATTTGGACCATGAAATGAATAGAATTTTAGCGATGTCATTTTCAAATTATTCTTTCACTTTGTATCTGAGGTTATCTTTAGAATATAATTTACCAGAACTGGAAAGCTCAGTTGAGTTTACTGTTTGTTTATCTCTTTAATAATTATTTCAATCAATTTCACACTTGCAATGCTTTTTCAAAACAGAGAAATGTTTGTCACACACACACACACACACACACACACACACACACACAAAGGTAAACACCTCTCTTAAAATCTTAGTCAAAATACATGAGTAAAACCTCCTGTACAACATGAATATCTTTGTTATCTGTACATCAAATGGGTACTGCCTAAATAAATCTGGAAAAAGTTTAACTTGTGATTTTTTAAAAAAAGTTCTTTTATGGACTTTCACTGTAGTGAGTTCAAAAACAAAGAAGTTAATTTTAAAAGCTCATTATATTGAGTTAACAGTGAATTAAAAAACCAATGAAATTAATTTTAGAGCCATTTAATTTAGTTCAGGAAAGAGTGTGGCTCTTTTATTAACTTAATTATTTTGGAATTCACTGTTTTAAAGTCCAATAAATGTTATGTATTTTATTTCCAATTAACTTCATTGTGCTCTGAATCATATTTGCTTTCTCCATGTGGCTAAACCTCACCTCTCATTTTGTGCATAGACTGACTCTTCACAACAGGCTGCATTTGGTGTACTAGAAATAAGCACATCTGGAAAGGGAAATAGAGACCAGATTTTGCATATCATAGACTATTATTTTACTGCTCAGAACCTATGTATTTCTGTGCAACAGAAATGTAGAAAACCACCAATATTCTAACTGTGCCTATTGCTAATGATACAATCTATTGCATGGTCTTCATCTGTGATAATCTCCCTGATTAATTTGCCTGCATACAGGCATTAGTTTAAAATAAAAATTTAGCAGATTGAATTGTACAAAGGGAGTAATGTGTCAGGGCTTTCCCATCAGATTTTAGGAAATGAAAATTCAGATGTGATAAAATAATGTAATCTGCAAAAATTGTGTTTCAGGTAGAATTATATATAATCCAAAAGGGAGTGTCTGTTCTTTTAGGGAAATGTTGGAGAGGGTAATTTAAACTGCTAAGTGCTTGCAAGTGTATAGATCTTCAGTTTTACTGTTCTCATATCCATTTCTTAATTTGTTACATTAAGGTTGGAAAAATTATATAAATATGTCCCATGAAATTTATTCAAGGATTAGGTGAGCCACAAAAGCTCAACATTATTTTCCTAGTTTTTCCCACATGTTGTGTTATATGGTGTTGTTTAGAATGACTAATTTGAAAAAGCTCAACATCTCTTATCTGCTACCTTTACCACTGTATAGGGAAAAAAAGGTAACAAAGCCTTGCTTCCTTGGTTGTGACTGCAAATGGATTTGTCGGACAGGGAGGCTGGTTAGGGCAATGGCCATGTAAAACTTCCCCACTAATTGGCTGACATTCAGAGCTTGAGGATCAGCAACTGTTGAAGCAAATTTAGGCTGGATAGAAGGCAGATTTTTCATTTATTTCAATTAATTACCACAGACATCAAACTCTCTCCTTCAGAAATTCTCCAATGAATAAAGAAGAAAGAATACTTAGGTATGTATGGATTTTTCTCAGTCTTTTAGAGCGTTCAGTATATAATCAACTTTTTTTCAATGATACAGAAACTTGACCTTATTTAGAACTATGGAAATAAGTTACTGGTACTTCGAAACAACTTCAATTTAATTTAGAGGAGAAGTTGCTAACGGAAGAAAAAGGTGTAGTAAAGCAATATGGAGCATGTGGACAAATATATATATGGAAATAATGCTACTATGAAACAGTGGAAAATTGTCCCTGCTGCATGTTTACAATGGTAATAAAACATACAACATGCATACTGCAGTATCTGTGCACTTAACAAAAACTTCTTTATCTGGAAGTAGTGTAATTCCGTGTGACACACTGCTCTAAATAGAACAGTGCTTTATTGGACAGAAAAGTAAATCAGCTGCTCTGACGTACACATTGTCATTGGTTACTATAGAATGTGTAATGTGTGCTGAGTGTGCCGCAAGTGCATATGCCCAGTAATTTTACCACAATACTTTTCTTCCTATATATGAGCTGAAGGTGGTCATTTATTGTTCACAAAACAGCTGTTTTAAAACAAGAGATGTTGCTTATGCAACAAAAATCATTGGTGGTATGTATTTTAGCTTAAGAAAATGTCAACAAATTGTGATACCAGTTAGGTCGTTATTAGTTATGGCAATTCCTACATCAGAATACCTGTCAGGGTGTACTCCAGCCCATCACTGTGGATGAAATATTTATGAGATAGCCTTTTATTATACAGATATTATAACATGTATCCATAAATATATGTACATAAAATACCTCTCTCTCTCTCTCTCTCTCTCTATATATATATATATATATAACGTGTATATATATGATTATATATAATGTGCATATATCATATATCTATATTACACATTCTGGGCAAAGAAAAATAAAACAGTCAAACATTAACTTTCAAAATGCAGTAAATTTTGTTATTGCTATTTGAATTCCTGAAAACTCAAAGTTACTTTAGTGAGAAAACAAATTATAATACTGATAACCCCTAGGATTAAAAAAAAAAAACCTCTCCTGACACATTCATAAGACCATTAAAAATACTTTTTTAGAAAATGTAACATATGCAGCATTTTGGACACACCAAACAGTAAAGCGCAATGACACAAGCGTACAACCACTAATCCGCTTAAAAAATCAAATGTTGCCAATAATTTCATCCGTTTTGAATCTTTTCCAGTCACTTCCTCTATCCCCAGCCATGGAATCAGTTAAGTGCTATAAAGATGTATGTCTGCAAGGACTGAATGCAGTTTCCTTTGGAAATAATCAAATAAATAATTAATACACTCTAAGGCTAATGAACCCAGAAAGCAGGAGTTTTCAAATAAACTGAAGTCGAACCTCTTTAGTTTCAGAGTGCTTTTCTTGTACACCCACAACCCAGGAGAAGCAACACAAGCGGGCCTCCAGGAATTATTTATTTATTTTTGAGCGGGGAGCGGGAGAGAGGGACATCCTGGGGCTGCCTGAATTACCTGGGAACGGGCTCAGCTCCCTCCCCTCTGGTCTTCACTGGGGGGTCTTTGCATGTGTAGTTCTTTGAGACAATGTTTAGCTAATGACTCAAGAGGACTGCTCAGAACCGTTGAAGAGCACCTCCAGAACAGATGCTAAATGGACTTTTGTCAGGTTCTGCTGGTAGAGCCATGCGCAGCGCATCAAGTTGGAATAAATTGAATTGAAATCAACAACGGAGCATGCTGTTTATGGATCTCACCAAATCACTTCCCTCCCCATGGGAATTCAGAATGCTTATATCATAGGCCACTGCGTGCTTCTGGAAGACCCACACCTTTCCCAAGCCTCACGGGGATGCAAGAATTATATGATTCAGGGTTTTACTCCTTTGTAAATTTCATTACATGAATACAGTACAATTATTGTTTTAGCCGATTAATCCTCATAATTTGTATTGCCTATTTCAGTGGTTTATATTCTATTAAACAAATCATGATCTCGTAATTTGTATTGCCTGTACCAATAATTTACATTCTATTAAACAAATCTATAAACATGAATGTTTTTATTGGGGGAGGTGCTGAGGAAGCACAAGCATCTGGCAACCACACCTTGATTCATTTCAGCCCCTAGAGTCGTGGTATGGTGCATTAATTTCTCAGTTTGTAATTTGCCAGCTGCATTTAATGGAACCAATTTTCATTACAGCTGTTCTATGGTTCAAAGAGCTCTTTTAGTTGCCAAAGGGGGCCAGCTTCACACAGATTCTGAGAGGGGCTAATACACTGTTTCTTGAAGTATTAGATAACCAAGGATGATTCCTAGTTTTACAGCAAACAAATGATTTTGACAGAGGCAAGTTTTATATTCATAACTTACCCCTGGTAGATTTCAAATTAAGAGTATAGTGTGCCCTTTTCCTAGGAATCGCATATTGATATCCATGTCATTTTCTTTATAATAGCCATGATCGCCTGTCTTTGCAATCAGTGGTAGATTTAGTGTTTACCTGTCAAAGGAAATATAATTATGCTTAAATAAATTCTCTTTATAAACTGCAGATGGTTAGCAGATAGGTATTTCTTAGGCAAATATGAAATTTATAAATCATTTTAAAATTTATTCTAGTAAGCATTATTTATGGACAAGAGAAGGTCATAGCTCTTCACAGCATACAGTGGAAACATTTTTAATAGGAGAAATGGTTTTGCTTGGGCAACTTTACATTCTTGGTGTGTAATTTTAATCTCCATAAAAATATGTCACTGTTGTGTAATACCAAATGTAGAATTCCACTTGAAAGCAACTTTCAATGCAAAGGGTTTTCTCATGGGCAGAAGAGAAATTTGAAATGTTCTACAGTGCTTTGAAGTTCTAAAGCTTCAGCTGGGAGAATTATAAAGCATTAAACCTGAAAAGTTTCCACCGATGGTCATGAAATAGCATGCCTATATGAAAACCAACTCAGTTTTTACTTCCTCGGGCAATTTTTTTTCCTTTTTAAGAGTTTCAAAAATATCATGCATCATGTTATATTGAAAAGAATGTCTTAGAAAGACTTTATCCTTTTGAAATCATTAAAATGCGTAACATAATTGTTTTTATAGAGAGAGGTTGGATGACATAATAATCTATTTGTACTGGTAGTTTCACCATAAATGGACAAGTGAAGTTTTTATCAAAATGAAATATGATTTTATATTTTCAAAGTATCATGTAAAAATGTAAAACTGTAGGTTTAAATGATCATTTCTATATGTGCCTAAGAAAAAGTGCATAGTGTGGTAATTATAATCCAAAATTATAGTTGTATTTTTCAGCTTGCAAATTTATAAAATTTTTTAACTTGTATTCTACTGCAAATTGAATATCTTGACCATGTCACTGAATAAGAATCAAACTCAAAAATTGTGACTTCAAATACAAAATACTGTATCTTTAAATTATCTTGTTACCATTGCCTTACTATCAGGTCTTAATTTCAGGTTGTTTAATTCAAGTTTTGAAAAACATAGAGAAGGCAATAACAACAACTTTCAAACAAATAATAATTTAGTGTTCATATAACATAGTCCATCCAGGATGCTGAAACTGTAATTATAAAATCTGTCCCTCCAAACCAGTGAATATTGACAGGCAGACTATGCAAAGTATATAGAAGACAAAGTCACTAGAAATTATATTTTAAGAGGAAATTAGGCATAAGATACTATTTCAGTGGTATGCCAAGGCAATGCTTTATATTGTGTCTGTCTGACAATAGGTACAGAAATATTCTAAATTGAAAATCATATGTTAACACATTAGAATATTTACTTCATTCTTATAGTCACCAGCTGCTGCACTTGCCTGAGCAAATATAAGTGGACAGAATCTAGTGTCTGTCCCCAAACTTGAGTCAAAGACAATATCAATTCTCATATGTACAGTACAGTGTTTAATGTATAAATGCAAACAAAATTAATAAAAAGCAGCCCACAATAAAACAATTCAATGACCTTTAAATGACAAGAATTTTAATATTTCTATGCTTATCAGAAGCAAATTATAAGTAACAATTGAGTATCTACTTTGGATTTTTCCTGTGTAGAAAGATAGAGGTAGTAAACAGTCACAAGAGCTTTGCTTTTAAAGTGCTTACTCGTGTCTAGGAGGGCAAAGATAAGAAACCTGTGCTTGGAAAAGCATCATATGGTAATGGCATATATGATGCACAGCTTCTTAAAGCATTAGACAAAAACTCTCAGACAACCCATAATAAGCTGGATAATCACACACCTAATGTTTTTGATATTTTACAAAGTATAACATAATATAGGGTCATTATAAGTTGATGACAACTGTGCATAAAAATGTATCCAACATGTATTTTAAAATGAGACACCTGTTATTACTTTATGTCATAATGTTAAAGTATGTGCTTCTTAAATTCTATTATTTGGATATTTGTAGTCATCTTAAAAGTGACATTGTTGAGTACTATGTCATAATTTCAGAAACTTTTTCTTTACCAGTGACACATAATATAGTGATGAACCTTGCAGTTAATAACTTAGATAAATGTATAATTATAAATAGTTCAAGTCCTTATCACTGAGAACCACTGCTGTCATGAACCCATTAAGCGCTTTACTGATGCCATTTGACTAAATCTTCAGAAAACTTCTGTGAAACAAATTTTCCTCTTGCTTTATCATTGAGTAAACTGAGTTCAGAGGACTTAAAATCTTGTCCAAGTTCATGGTGGAAGCAAGATATTCCAGTTAAAGCATTTTTTTTTCTATTTAAAATAAGATGTGTTCAAAATATCAACCTAAATTGGTAGCTAATGTAGTATTTGTTTTATTTGCCTTTTTAGAATTTAGACTTCTTTTGAAATTATTTAGATAGCTCAGATCTCTTTTTAGGAGTTTTCTAAAACAAGTGTCAAATTCTACCTACAATTTGTGTATCTTAGTGAATTTCCTGTGATATACAGCAGCAACCAAACTCATGGCTCACTCCTCTGAACTCACAAAGTTCAGTTGTGTTAAAGCCACTTGGCCCTCACAAAGCACCTGCTCAGCTACTAAGTGTCTCCGAGGTAGGCGGAGCAGTTACAGGCAGGCCCGGACCATGGCAAAGCAGTGCCTGTCAGTGCTCTTCCATTTCACACTCACACTGATTAGCTCCGCTACTGTACTTCAAGAAAGAGAAGCTCCTTTTATTGAGAAAATGATGTTACTGCTCCTTCTCCCACAAAATTACATTCCCAGCCAGATACTGGTCTACATTTCTTTCATCCTCTGTGTTCTTACTTCCTTCAAACCGAAAAAGCTGCCCAGTGCCCACCCTGACAACACCAGGAAACAACAAATGTCTTTTGAATTTAGTTGTTTCCCTTTCATTACTGCAGCCATGGCTCTGCCAGCCCTTGGGTTTATCTGGTTTCTTGTCCCAGAATTTTGAGCCGATCTGATGAATTCCCTTGTATGTAAAATGGTAACATAAGACTTTTGGAAAATAAATCATAGAAATTTTCCCTAAACCTATCTTTCTTTGATAAAGTTTTCATTTAAAATCTTTTTAGAAGTATTTATAAGATTTATTTTATGCCAAAATTGTGTCCTATGATCAACTGTTTTGTGCGTTAGTGAAAACCGAGGATACAGGGCACACGGATCACAGAAATACCTCCAGTTGCACTTGAGAGCACACTGACTGGGTGGAAAACTTTACCTTTCACTGAAAAGTCAGAATTATAGGTCATTAGCAATAACATTTAAATAGCACTGAAAAGAATGCCCACCAGTATGGCAAGGACCCTGTGGACACAGAGGCTATTGCCTTTTCCACACAAGCAGAAACCACCCAGGCAATCAGGGAAACAGAATACGTCCCAGAGAACCGACAGCGGTGGGCCTGAACTTGGACAGGCAAATAAAGAGAACAGTGCATAGCAGGAGCTGAACCTGGGAGTTCCTAACCTCTTTGCCTTTTCTCCTGGTTTCTTTTGGGCTTGTCTTGTTTCTCCGAATGTCAGACTTGTGGCTTTTTACTAATTTGCTTTGCAGAAATAAAGCTACCTACATGATTGGAGACAGAGTAGGAGGCCAGATGCTAGCACACACTGCTTGCACCTGTCTCTAGTCAGCCCTGCACATTTATCTGTAAAGAAGGCATGGAAATGCCACACACACACACACACACACACACACACACACACACACTGACCATATGCTTAAGTCTGTGCAAAGCACCACAAAGCAGGTCTTCCTCTTTGTAATGAGCCTCCTCAAGATTTGCTGAAGGACAAAAGAACACAGACACCGAATCCTCTCCCCCCACCTTAAATATTGCCAATAGTATGTCAAGTAATTAACTGAGGGCAGTTTTCTAGTCACTAGAAAATAATGCTGCAGGGCAAATTGCCATCCCTCCCCCCCAAACCAAAAACAACAAAAATAACTTTTCAACCTGGTCTCCAGGCAAGTTGGTTTGCCTCCTAAACAAAACAAGTGAGATAATTCATCTAATTCTACTTCAAGTTCAAAGACAATGTAGAACATAGCTATAAAGCCATTGAGTGCTAGCCCACAAACAAGCGTGAGGCTTTTGCACTTTCAGCAGTCTGCTTTGAGCAGCCTGACACTTCTACTCTGAGCAAGATCAATCACAATTCTCAGGGAGCCTCCTGTGGGTTGTGGATGGGTCACTTTATTCCCAATGAACTGGGGTCCATATTGCCAGCCCTCTAAACTGTCAATTTTCAATGCTAGAAATGCAGTTCCTTCTCCCAAATACAAGAAAAAATAAATTCAATCCTCTGAGCTTTCTAATTTCTTGTCTTTTTTCATTACACAGAATCAAAAGAAAAAAGGAGGCCCCAGTGGTTTCTAAACATTCTGGCAAACAGCAGGACAGTTGTGGGGTAGATTGCTTTCAGAATGTTTTTGTTTGCATTATTTTATATGGTAAGCTAATGGTCACATTTACATTTTTTTTCCGAAAGTGAAACTACATCTTATTGTGGGGAAGGACATCTTTGTGGTAGAGGCCAGAGGAGTCAGTATTCCGAATTCACAGTCATAGGGTCGTGCTGCCCTTACTTCACCGCTGATTACCTGGAGAAATAGTTTCCTCAGCTGTACTTCTGTGGTAACTTTAAACAAGATATGATAAAACCAAAGACACCAAGCCTCCGGACTGGTACTCAGGTTTGATAATTCCCTTTGTTTTATTTTAAGACTCAGGAACACAAACTAAGACAATGGGGTTTTTCGAATGATTTTGAAATGTGAAAGAATCGTGAGAGGTACAAATGGAAATGGAAAATAAGCAACAAACTTCAGGAGTCTCAAACAGAAAAAGAAAGCCTCAGTTTCATGGTTAGTGGAGAAAGAGGGTAATTGTGCCAGGAAACAATGGAAATCCTAGAACTGCCCCTTTGAAAGTTAGCTATGTTGTCTTGCTTAAAGCATTCTTAAAATGTTGTAGTCCTCAAAGTTGACTTCTAAGACAGTCTTCTGCTTCCTAATATTTTATAATACTGTTTTTATAGCTAATAATACCCAACATTAACTTATATTGAAGGTTTATACAAAAATTGGAGAACTTTCATTAATACTCTATAATGATGGAGAAAACACTTTTAGAAGCTTTAGGTTATAATAGGTCTGTCAATATCCATGTTTTATTAGTTAATATACTGTGTATTATCTTCAAAGTAGTACAAGATGTAAACCAAAAAGATTCTTACAGTAAAAGAAAAAAAATAATAGCACAAAATTTTCCTTTCAATAAATTAAGACAAACTAGTGGCATAAATGAAACAAATCAGTATTTTATTTGCCTCACAATAAGGAGATATTTTAAATGGTTGACTCTAAATTCAAGTAATCCTCTTATATGCACTGTACTCTCTCTGATAGTGTACATAATGCCCACCCCGTTACAAAACATGACTCCTGCCCTGAAGTAATTGACTGGCAAATGGAAAAAGTAACACGTATAGGAAACATTTAATAACAACATAATCCTGGATTGGCTGTGAGGCGCAGTATAAAATAGTTTAAAAATTAGACCAGTGCTAATGCTGCCAGTCCCACCTCTCTGACTAAATAGGTAAATTAAGTATATTTTCCCCTCAGTTTACTCATTACTAAAACAGAGAAATTGGATTTCAGTGGGGTATACGTGTCCTTCCATCAATGATGCTGTTAACAGGCAAAAACACAAAGTTTCTAAATGTTTTCATGAACAGAAGAAAAAAGACACTGCAAGAAAAGCAGAAATTTGGGCTGTGACGAAAGGGAGGAATACATGGGAGAGGCATTCTTGGGAGAGTATGTATGATTTATAATTAATGTTGCATTTGTAACTGAACATATGCTCTCCAGCAAGCAAAATGACTATTGCCTTATTTGGACAGTTGAAAGCATTTCTTTTTTTTTTTTTTTTTTTTTTTTTTG